>CM062805.1:516438489-517027072 GCA_031772625.1 Pinus tabuliformis | reverse complement strand
TATAATCAAAGAACTTATTCTTATCTTGGGGAAATATGGGTCCCCTCTTTACCCTCTAGTGAAGTAGTATCTACTGCCATTCATATTTAGCACTGCTTAGTGTGGCAAGATCCTGACCTCCTACTACACCTCTCACTTATTCTTGGGCATTCCATTAGTTAAGTCTATAACCCCAATAAGTTTAAAATTTTTTTTTTTTTTTGGTGTTTATGAATTCCTCTAGATTTGTGTTTGGAGTGGGGGTGAACCCTATTCAATCTACAGTAGCTACGAAATTCACTCCTAGCTCATCTCAACCTACGATTCCTACCTACTTTTAGCACATGAATTTCTACTGCTGGGAACTTATTAGGAGGGTAATTTTGTGTCTTCCAACTAGGTTGGGAGTAACTATGTTTTTGGTAGTAACTATTAGCCCTGGAATAGTTTAATGTTTGGAGAGATGTCTTACTCTAGAGGTTCCTTTTCCTTTGGGGGGCTAGTATACCTAGGGCAAATTTCTCCATTAGTCCCACTATGCTTACAGTAGTGCTTCTACATAGAGAGGTTTTTCCTCTACTATTGGGTACAACCCTATAGGAAACGAAGCTTTTAGGGGTTCTTCATTCTTTGGGTGTACTTACCCTTGGGACAAAAGTCCTTACACTACATCTAAAGTCTTAGCATATTAGTACACTAAGATGAACTATAACCTTGGTTCACAATCGTCTTCTTTTAACTATTCTATGGGGGGGCCATATGGTCTGTTAGGGAGTTACTTCCCTTATGATTCATTTAGTCAACATTAAATTACTTTTTTGACATGTCTTGATTACTAGATTTGGATAAGCTGATAAATGAACTCATCAGTCATGATCCTAGGTGGCCACCATGTCGACCAAGTTACCATATGATATTCCTAAGTTTGAAGGGAAGCTAGTAGAGAATCCTTCCACACATATCACCACTTATCATTTATGGCATTCATCTAACTCTTTGATCGATAATTATATAAGGTTGAGACTCTTCCAAAGAAACATGAAATCCTTCCACACATATCACCACCTATAATTTATGGTGTTCATCTAACTATTTGATGGATAATTCTTTGAGGTTGAGACTCTTCCAAAGAAACGTGATCAAGGATGCTGCAAAATGGTATATAAATCTCAATCGAGCATCCTATGGTGACTTTGCTTCCTTGGATTTTAATTTCTTGAACCACTTCTAGTTACCCACTAGGCAGAATATTGGAATGAATTTTTATTGAACTTCAAACAAGAAGTTTCTACTCGTATATTTTACCACATCTATGAGTGGCACAAATGCAAAAGGTTAGTATGAACTAGGCTTCCAAATGATGTTCTTAGAGACTAGTTCACTTGATCCCTTCTGCCTCCTATAGCTAAAGATGTCATTATCATTATTGAGGTAACTGAGGAGCATGAAATATTACATGATCAACACCATGATCTGATTTACTTTCAGTTTATCACTTTATATGAGATCATTCCCAATTATCCTTGAACTTCTATAGATAAAAAAACTACCTAAGGTGGAACCACACTTTAATTATGTTATTGGTTTCGATTATTTTGATATTGTGAGCCATCTAGTTGCTCAAGTAGGTTAACTTGGGTGTCACGTCTCAAGCCTCAACAAGGTCATCTAGTTCTCAACAAATACCTTCTTGTAAGTATTCCATCGATGTTCTCACAGTGAAGTCCATAACACCTATGGATCCTCATCAACCCGATAGTAGGTAGAAAAAGAATAAGAAAAAGAAGAAACTTGCTCAACAGAATAACCAAAACCAACCTAATGAGGGTGGGGGCACAAATGAGAATCATAAAAATATTAAGTTTCCTTTTGGGAATTGTTAGAGAGAACACTTAAATCATGAGTTCCCTCGTATGGATGAAGTGCATCACATTCTTGCACCATTGGTATCCATCCAACAAATTGAAGTTTTGACCCATCTATTCCTCACCCAACCACAACAAAAAATGTTGCGTAAGTGCCTCAACTTAACCTCGAGGGAAATCATGGGGAACCCTTTTATCTGACTAGAAATAATGCACCTATTTACATGATCAATGAACAAGTCAACTTGTCTAGGAGAGAAAAATCTTATGACCCTCCTAAATCGAGTTCTGCTCCTAAGGATTTAGTCATCCTTATTGCTTCCACTTGACCTCTCATACTAGATAAGACTATGGAACTCGCATTTCACCCCATAAGGGTGTTATCTATAATTCAACACATAATATTAATGTGCAAGCTGACCAAAATTATAGTATTTTTGAGGATCTAGACCAAGTACCATGTGCCATGTTTGCTTTGGAGGTTTTCTAGAGCTATCCTATGCAGCCCAAAGCCTTGTTGATCGCTATTAGAGGGTTGGATTCCTTAGAGCTTGTTTTGATAATATTTGACATTGGCACCCTCATTATAAGCTCTCCCATTTGGTAGCTTTTCAGATTATGGTGCGTATCTTTATAACAACATATATTGTACTCTAGTGAATGAAGGGTCTTCTACTTGTGTCATTAATGCATAATGCTAGAAATATATTGGTTCTTCAGTACTCACTAAGTCAAGTACTACATTATATGCATTTGATAGACATGATTTCATGCCCTAGCATGTTCTATAAAGTTTTCCATCGAGCTAAGGGGAAAGACTACCTATGTTGATGTTGAAGTTTTCGATTCTCCCCTTATAACTTTCTCATTGGTCGTAGTTGGTTTTATGCCATGTGTATTTTCATTTATTTGATGTTTCATGTGCTCTAATTTCCCCATGAATGAAACATTATCATGATCGAGGAATTAGACTATTGTATCCCTTCGACCATGACTACCACTGCAAGAAATTTTGTGTCACTCATTGGAGATGATCTTGGAGCTTATGAGAATGTTGGTATAGGACTATTTAATATCTCATCTTTTATCAGTGTCTTTCCTTTACCCCCACATGACATTCTCTTCTTCTATCACTCCTATGCACATGGTCACTTTCAACACCTATTGACCCCATCTATTTCTTGACCCTTAGGTGGTGCCTTCTCCTTTGGATGTAGATTAGTATGGTGATCATATGCCACCTTAACCAGAAGAGGATTCTTGTTTGGTAGTCTCATTAGTACCTCCTAACAGTCATCATAAACTCCATTCCAATATGGATTATGGTTAGGATCCTTTAGCCAAATAGGTCGTTACTCCTCCTATTCCATGATTTCCTCGATGATGAGCCTCCTTCTTAGCAATTCATGTTGGAGGTCATGGATACTATTGGTAATTCCTATGAAGATTATGCCTCTTGATGCCTCTGGTATCCCAAATTTAGAAAAGGTAGAGATTTTCAATATAAATATTGAATCGACCCAAGGGGGATTTTCTTGGCCATCCCTAGAAGTGTTAAGTATAGACCGAGTCAAGTTTTGGGTTTCTAATGTTGAACTTGCCAATAAATTTTCCAACTCATCTCTTCTTGTCAACGAGGGTCTTGTATCCCCTTTATGTCTTGATATTCCTTATCAAGGAGGCACACTAGCCCATGAGACCACTCACTTTGTATGTCCTCAAGTCATTCCTAATAACACTATGGTACTAGGTTTTTCATGGTATCATCAACCTTTAGGAATCGTGAAATTCAATTTTTTATGGCATGGCCCCATCATGGTGCACCATATGGTACCTCTACTCCTTGATGAGTTCATGTATGGGAACCCTTGGCCTGTTCCCAACAATGGACACACCTTGACGTGACCTGTTACACCAAGTTACTCTTGTACATATTGCACATCAAAGTATGTGTGATGTTTTTCTCTACTTTTGGTTTGTTGTGTTGTGCAAGAAATTTTTTAGTACATCACCTATGCAAAAAAATTCCAAAAATAAATTATAAAACTCAAAAAATAAAAATATATGGTTATGTTTTTAGCTAATCCATGTTTTATTTCTTTTATTATGTGTTTTAACCATGGATCTAGTCTTTCTAGATGGATTTTACAAGATAGGGTGGCGTTTTTATTGTGACATCCACTGGACCTTAGGTGCATTTATTTAGAACCTCACATATACAGGTAGGTCTCTCATTGCCATCTTTGTTGCATTATTGACCATCCTTTCCATCTTTATTGTGCCTTAGGTTTGAACCCATCAAGTTACGATATTAGCCCATATTTTTATGTACGATGTAACATGGTGGTAGAGATTATTTATACATGAATGTCCTAGATTAGAACTTTGTTCCATCTTGGTGTCCATGCAGAGTTTATTTATTACCTTTTGAAAATTCTTCCTTTTGACTTGCCATGACTTAAGTGATGAATCTCATTTTTCTGTTCTTCGTCATCTTCTAGCCTTACCTCGGAAGGATTCCACACTTTATATAACTTGTCGTTTCTACATATTTTTAGCCTATTTTATGCATGGTAATAAGCCTTGGTTTCATTTCACCACCATTTTCATCCTCTGCTTGATTCGCTTGGTGTTCTTACCCTTTCACGGTGGGGCCTCTGTGATGAGTGGTACTAATTTCCAACCTCTTTGCTTCCTTATTCTTATGGAAATTCCGTAAGCTTGGAACTAGTTTCTACCCTTTATACCACTTGTTCCTATAGGATGAGCTTTCTTTATGTCCTTATGTTCATTAAACCTTTAATGGCATTGATTATCCTTTTACCTCTTTTTTGGGCTTGTTAAAACTAAATGAAAAAGGAACTATTGAGCTTACTTGTCTTCACCTTCGTGCTCAATAAACCATGAAGGAGAATAAAGAGAAATAGGAAGGGGAATAATTCAATTTAGTTATTATTCAAAATGGATGCATCAGTTGCATTGCCTTTGAACATGGCATCTGTTTGAGTCGTTATGCAACTAGTTCACAAAATAGAAGAATGAGATATATCAACAACTTCAAAAGTAGCCTCTTTGAGGGGAAACCTCCTTTACATTACACAAAGGAACAATTCTTGGGTGATACAAATGACAAGACCTCCTTTCTATATATAGGAGTCTAAGGGGTCACAATATAATCAGAGCCAACATAGCAATAATAATGTAAGGGCACAACAATAAAAATAGTGGGCTTCTATGGGGCACAATAATAACAATATGGGGAAAACATGGGCACACCAATAACAATAAGGGGCTGCAATGACAATAATAATAAGGGAATACACTAGTATTATAGGGACCTAACATGCCCCTCTCCTTCAAAAAAGTGTTGTCCTCAATGCTTGAGTAGTTATGGATGCTTCTGTATAAAATTATAATCCTCCCATGTGGAATCTTCAATGGGTAAGTTCTTGCACTTAATGAGATGCTCTGAAATTGATTGATTTCATAGTTGTCGAGTTCTTGTTTCAATAACTAATTCAGGTTCCAATATGATTTTTCCTTCCTTGTCAAGTTCTGGCAATATCGTTTGAACTGGGAGCTTGTCACTTATAACCTTCTTTAAGCATGAAACATGGAAAACTGGGTGCACTCAAGAAGATGCATGAAGTTCCAATTTGTATGCCATAGCACCAATGTTTTGCAACGCCTTGTATGGACCATAATACTTTGGTGATAATTTATTATCCTTCTTAGCTTGCTTGAGGGACATTTGTTTGTGTGGTTGTAGTCATAGAAATACCCAATCACCTATAGCAAAACTTCTTTCGCTGCGATGTTGATCTATCTGTTTTTCATTCTATTATGTGCCAAAGTCAGGTTATCCTTTAAGAGTTGGATAACTTCTTTTTGATACTCGATGTGATCTTCCACTGCTTGAACCTGAGAATTTTCTCTTGAATATGATGTGATGAACGGTGGATGATATCCATAAAGTGCCATAAATGGGGTCATTTTTGCTGCAGTATGGAAGGAAGTGTTATACCACCATTCAACCAAAGGAAAACATTTGACCCATTGTGTTTGTTTATCAAATACAAAGCAATGAAGATATCCTTCCAAACATTTGTTCACTATCTCAGTTTTCCCATCAGATTAAGGATGATAAGATGAGATGTGAGCTATGATCTAATTGAGTACGCAAATAAGAAAATAATTCTATCCAAAATTTTCTAGTGAAAATAGGATCTCTGTCGCTTACAATAATATTTGGGTTTCCATGTAGCTTCTGAATTATTTCTACAAAAGTGTGAATACTTGGTAAGTCTATCAACTACCACCATGATGACACTCTTTCCTTCGGACTTGGTTAAACCTATGATAAAATCCATTGAAACCTCCTCCCAACGTTGATTTGGAATGGATAAAGGTTGTAATAGACTCGGAGTCTTAATTGTCTCAACTTTATTTTGTTGGAAAACAAAAGACTCCGTAACAAACTTTTGAATATCAGATTTAAGGCCATCCCAAAAAAATTCCTTCTTAACCCTATGGTAAGTTTTTAAAAATCCTATATTCCCTCCTAAGGGATAGGTGTGCAATTCTAGAAGAATATTTTGCTTGCATTGGGAATTCTTACAGGGGTATAAGCGATATTTGTACCATAACGAGTCATTTTTCTAGCTAAATGTATTAGATGTACTGGGATCTTGCTGCAAATTTTGAATGAGTTCCCACACTTCTACATCATTCTTTCATTCATCCCTTGCTTTGTTTATCCAATCTAGTTGGATAATATAAATGGCACAAAGAATTGCTTCCACATCCTCATCCTTTCTTGAGAGTGCATCTACAACAACATTTTTCTTCCCTTTTTTGTAGATGATTTGAAAGTCATAACCCAACATCTTTGTGACCCATTTTTCTGCTCTTTTGAAGACAATATTTGTTCTAAAAAATATTTAAGACTATCATGATCCTTTTTTACCTTGAAGCGTCTTCCCATTAGGCAAGGTCGCCATTTCTTAAGTGCATGTAGTATTGTCAAAATTTCCTTGTCATAAATAGATTTGTGTAAATACTTTCCTCTGATTGGACGACTTCCAAAAGAAATAGGTATTTCTTCTTACATTAAAGCAATACCAATTCAATTTCCTAAGGCATAACATTCCATAATAAAGGTTTTTTTGAATTTTGGCATGGCTAAGAATGGTGCTTGGAACATTGCCTCTTTAAGATGTTCAAAGGCTTTCGTTGCTTCTGGAGTCCAAGAAAATGAATATTTCTTCAGTAATGTTGTTAGAGGTGTTGTTATTCTCCCATAATTCTTAACAAACTTGCGATAATACCCTGTCAACCCGAGAAATCCTCACAGATGCTTTATGGATGTGGGGATTTTCCATTCCTTAATGGCTTTGATTTTGCTAGGGTCTACCTTAACACCCTCATGAGATACAACATGACCCAAATATTCCACCTCTTGTACTCCAAAGAAACATTGGGAGGTTTTTGCATATAATTGTTTCTCCTCCAATAGTTTGAGCACTCTATCAACATGTTGAACATGATCCTTCCACGACTTGCTGTCGATTAGTATATCATAAAAAAATACTTACATAAATTTTCTAAGGAAGGGTTTGAAAATGGAATTCATAAAACCTTGAAATGTAGAAGGTGCATTGGTAAGGCCAAAAGGAATGACTTTTATTGGGAAAACTAGCGTCCATTTAGAGCTGCTAGTCCCACCAAGACAGGTAGCTATCTTAGAAACAAACAGATTAAAGTTACTTGTGTTTTCCTTTATGAGAGATAGATGAGAGAGAAGCAGAGAGCACCAACCTCAGTCTTTCACTAGTCTCCTTGCTTGTTTCCTCTCTCCTTTGATGAAGCTTTTGCCACTTCTTTCTCACTTGTCCTGCTTCAAAGAACACCTGTAGAGTCAAGGCAACAAAATACCATCAAAGCATAGAGATCTATAACCATAAATAATGTAGGATCAGATGTACATTAACCATATAAATGCATACATAAACAAGATTCAGAGATATACAAGCATATGGAGGAAAACTCAAATAGCTTTATTGATAGAAGTAGTAGAAGAGAGGATTACAACTAAGCTATTTGATCCAGCATCATCCTCCTAGCATGAAAGCCCTCTTCACCTCATACAAAGCAAGATCACCCAACAATGTCTTCAAAGAGAAACCAACAACACTTCCTTGCAAATTACAAAATTCCAACCTCTGGATATTTAGGATGAGGGATCCATATATAGATGTTTACATGAGAGTGAGTCAACTTTTGGGATTTTTATTAGTGTCGTTTCACTGATAGTTCTTGATTCCACTTGGAGATTTCAGATCTCTTACTCATCCCTAGGCGAATTCAGAGAGGCAAGTGTCGTATGAGCAGTTTCTAGAAGATTCTAAGATCATCCACTTAGCGAACTGCCTCTGCCATTTGTCTACTCTCACTCATAACACCCTATAGAAGGACTTTTCAGTATGCATCGCACCCCCATGTGTAATAGGTGAGATGCATCGCACCCTATGCATGGAGCAGTCTGTATGGTCTTGTTTTGACCAATTTTGAGTAGTTTTTCATGGAGAACTTCTGGGAGATGATGTAATCAGCTGACCTTGTTCCTTTAGGGTATGAAACAACACTTTTAGGGGTTTAGAAGCCCTTGGTTTATGGACATATGTGATTGGGGTTGCAGTGCCCAAATATGTCTATAACAGTTGCCCCCTAAAGCATGAGGTCGTAAATCCTTTTGATGTCGGGTGAAATGCTTTATAATGAGGATCCGAGGTTTTTCGAATTGGAAGGTGACCTGTAATAAGATACAATAAAATACATTATCTTCAAAATATTTTCATGATCTAGCTGAGGCAGGAATTCCCATGCTCAACTTTATAAATTCATATTCATGTACATATGACAGACAATCGTCTGTGTGGCAGACTAATGATTCTGGTAGAGCCATCATCCTTTAGTTTGGATGATTATCTGTGCATCAATGATGTACATTTGATGTCTTTATTTTCTTGAATATATCGCAGTTCGGATGGATGAAACTAGATCCGGGGTCTTCAAACTTGTTCAATCTTCGCCAGAAGTACAAGTCGATCCATGTGAAGAGATGTTCTGATGTCAAACATGCAAAGACATCGCCTGATTACTAGCCAATGATGTAAGCTGTTAACAGGCGTGAGAGGAATCACTGATAATGATGATGACCCTCAAGGTACTGCAGTACAATTCACATGGTGTGAATACATGAGTTGATGTTGAACACCACGTAAAATATTTCAGTCGAAGGCCATTGATGTAAACCTGTTGCTGGAAGTGAGAAACTTGCCATTGAGGCATGTAAGCTTCAAAGTACTGAAAGGGTTGTCCCTAAGTCAAATTCTTGGATAATGAGCTGATGTTGACAAGAAGTGACCCATCGTAGGAGGGCCTTAATGAATCCCACATCTACGACACGGAACGAAGCAAATGATTTTGTGGAGGTGAAACTGATATGATGATACAAGGTTTAGGGTGGCAGTCATGAAAAATGGAGAGTGAAGGTATTGCAACGGATGAGATGTTAGCTAGGTTGGTGAATTCTCTGAGTGACTTCTCTTGAACATATCGGCGACACTGAGATGGATTGGTAGCGTTAACCCCAAGGTGGATGGTACGGTGGACCAATGGTGATGTGACCGGTGAACAGAATAACGCAACTCGACTCAATCATGGTGACGGAGTGAAAGTGTCATGTTCAAGAGCGACCTACTACCAATGAAGCTATTCAAGTTTTCTTCCCTTTTTCCCCAGTCATTGCTGACCAATACCTCTTTATTTTTGTCAAGCTTGAGGAGGATAACATATGCTTGTTCTATAATTTGCCCTTCAGGCAAACCCGTCGCTATGTTTTAACGAGCCTAGCGACAGTGAAACTCGCTCTTGTCTGCATGGACAAGTTTGTCGCTATTGTTTTAATGAGTTTAACGACAAAGATAACTCGGTCCTTTTCAATTTTAGAGAGTCTAAAAGGGATGGAAAGGCAACTCCAGTGGTCCTTTTTCGTAATGTAATCCCTTAAGTCCAAAAAAGTGTAAAATAATACGAAAGGGATGACTTTTCGATAGTTTTAACGAGCCGAACAAGACAAGCGCTCGATCTTTTTGTGTAATAATCCCTCAGGTCCAAAAAGATTAAAATCTAGAGGAGGGATAGCACTTCCGGTCGCTTTAACAAGCTGGAGAGGCCAATTGCTTGACAATCTTTTCATATTTTATGAGTCAGATGAAAAGAGCTTAAAGGAGACTCGTTTTTTGAGGAACGAGTGATGTTTTGGATAGCAACTGGTTCCAGGTAAGGTTTGGAACATTCCAATCATGGAAATGGAAAGAGGGTGGCTAATAGAATCACTCGTCGCAGCTGTTCCTTAAAAGGGTAAACAATCAAATGGAGGCGTATGATCAGCTAAAAAAGAGTGGAGGTGATGGTAAGAACATGACCAAGGTTCAAAAGTTGATAGTCATGCGATCAAAATGGTTATTTACTGGGGGTGGGGTTCATTTTTTAATGAGCTTGAACTCTATGGAAACACTTGCTCATTGCTAGGTTTATTTTTGACGAGCTTGAACTTCGTGTAAAACTGCTCATGGCGAGGTTTATTTTTTAACGAGCTTGAACTTTGCGTAAAACTGCTCGTGCCAGTCGTATAATAAGGATGTCTCATCGATAGGTTCATTTTTTAGGGAGCTTGCCCCATTCGAAACTTTGCTCCTGAGCCTTTCGTTATGCAAGCTAGGAACGACCAACCTACAAGTCTAAAGGGTTGAGAGCCTACAAACTAAGAAAATAAATGGTCGCTTTTCACTTGCATGCAAAAAGGTTTGCATGCCCCCAGGTATAACGAAATAGAGTTTCCAGGTTACCATACGAAGTTCTTGCATTAGCAAGATTGTTTCATCCACATTTGCAGACAAAACACTTCCTTGGATCTGTCCATCGAAATGGACGAAGGTGATTCTAGTTCCAATCACCTAACCTTTGACGGAGGAATCCTTTTCCAGACTGATCCATTATCCTAAATGGATAGGATTGTCAGACTAGTCATATTCCTACGCGGAAACCTATCTTATATCTGGGGTTTTTCTACCGAAGCAGACTAGGGCACATGCCTCTTGGGTTTCAGTCACAATCACTCTATTACTTGCGATCATTAGGTGGACGGATTGGAGATTGATGAGACATTCCTTGTGCAAAAAGACCAGTTAGGGATGGCATTTGACTAATAGCTGTGTTTGAACTAGGGAACGAAAGCTGGTCTACGAGCTAGACCACTCTACCTTCATGTGGAAAACACATCACTCGAAAGAGTGAAGAAACAATAGCTCCCATGCTATAAATGTAGTCACACCCAAGGAGTAGATTGTAATCTAGAGGTCCTTGGACTACCATCACGTTTAGATGAACGGTTTTCCTTCTCAAAGTTATAGGCAAATTTGGAAGGATCCCTAATGGTTGACTGGTTCCTTTGTTGAAGCCTATCAGATTTCGAATCTGAGGCAGAAGCGATGGCGAACCAAGCACTTTCCAAGCAATTGAGGAAAGGATACTCACAGAAGCCCCTTCATCTATAATAGTACCGACCATGATCATTCTGTAAGATTGTACTATGATTCGGAATGGTACATTAGATGGTAGGTGGGGTTCTCCTAGAAGATTCCAATCGAAGGAAATGACTAGATTGCTTGGAGGTGGGACCGAATAAATGGTCGGATACATCTCTGACGAACTTCCTTCCTGCGGTAAAGGAATGGGTAGATTGCCCCCATGTTCATCGGAGTCTGTGTTTATGAAAAGAATTTTAACGGTGTCGTTCTCATTCTCTTTGGTGACAGTATCATCTGAAGGTGGGTCCTCTGAAGACAAGATTGGGTCAACTGCCATCTCGACCTGTTGACTTTGGTCTGGTGTGGACTCAGAGGGTTTATCTTCAATGATAGGTGCTTCGACCGATAACAATGGTGTGTTAGTCAGATTTTCAATTAGCAATGGACTCGGCAAGAGTTTCTTGTATCCAAGAGGAAGTCGCTGCAGTGATGTAGGACGGTTATCCAAGACTCTTTTAGCTTCATCTAAGAAGGGACAACGGTGGAGGGCATGATCGCCTTCACACAGTCTACAAGGAAATTTGGATCTTCATTTTTGTCCATTGACTTCATTTTCACTAGTTGACGGCGTACTTTCAATATGATCGTCAGCGGTTGAAGACACCTGATTGTGCAAGCGGGAGACTAGTTCCTCAAGATCCGTGGGATGCAGGGACAATATTGATGATAGTGGTCTCCCTTGCAAATGACACATGGAGATTTAGGTTTGGAAGGTGCAGTGTGTGGATTTTTGCTAGATGATGTACGGTTGCTCCCTTTTACTGTTGGGTTCTTCTTCTTCTTCTCCTTCCCTTTCTTCTTGTTCTCAGTTACTTGGTTTTTAGTGTTACTAGCTTCACCAAACGAAGAGGAAGAAGGAGAGGGAGAAACAAATGAAGTAGAAGGTGGGGGAGCAACTTCATCCGGTTGTTGATTTGATTGCTGAGGAATTGCGATTTTTTGAATGACAGAGGTCGAGAAAAGCCATACAGGTAGGCCAATTGTGAGTCCTGGAAGGGACAATGTGGCCATGTGTGGAGCACCAACATCCCCCCAAGATGAGAAGGGACTAGGATTTCCCCCAAGGGGAAATACTTGATTGGTAGACTCCATTTCTCAACCTAAAGACCAACGAGGGAACAATGACGTTATTTCGATTAAAATAAATTTTATGATGCTTTGACACAACTTGCTTTTCCAATTTTTAAGAGTCGAGAAAAAGCTAAAGATGACTCTAGTCGCCTTTGATTTTTAATGAGCCTGAAGTGACAAGTGATTAGATGGACCTTTTCTTTTAAGGAGTCTAAAAAGGAACTAAAGTGACTACTCTGGAAATCTAGACAGAGGGATTACCAAACCAATCGCAAAACTGCATAATACTTTTTACAGTATGACAATCAATCTTCTCGAATGTTGTGTTCAGTGCATTGCCATCGATAGGGCGGCAGGCACTGCTTCTTAAGGATAAAGGATGTAGCCTATTATGGTTTCCCAATATATACTCAATGGTACGTGGGAGCACAAGTCCGTACTGGCACTTGTCGTCTCAAAGAGGAGGAATCACCCAACCTATGATGAAAGCGATAGTTACCAGGCTTTACGACGCCAAAATAAGTATCTAGCCTAGACTTCTAAATGTTGTGCGTTAGGTTCCAAAGCGTTTTTATGTTCATTGAATTTTATTTTACAGTTGATCTTTCTTACGAAGTTTTCCTTTAAGTTTCACCACGTGATGTAGATATACAATTCCTAAATATGCAATCTAAGATGATAAACAGTTGTTTGTTTTCTTTTTGCAATGAAAATCCTAGCTACTAAGGAAAGATAAATGAAATTCTTTCAACATAGAGCAGAGAGCACACACTAGATGCACTTTTCCTAAATCAACTTCAGCATGTAGTCTTAATGCAAATGCACATGCATGTATTTGTTTTCCACTTTCTTAATGTATGAATGACAAAAAGAATGCTAAGTACAGATCTAAACTATTCTTCTTTCAAAGTGATAGTACTAACAATTTTCTTTTCAAAAAACGAAAGTAAAGCCAAGACGACACTTTGAGATTTTGAATTCAAAGTTGCTTTCGACACTTGAAATACTAATGATTCAAATCAAATACAATGGCAAAAGTGTAATTGACTATCAAAAAGAGGAAGACTCTTTTCTTTGATTGAAAATGACACTTGCGACACTTTCAAATCAGAAGACGACAGTTTGATTAAGCTACTATTTGCACAAGAGAACTGTAAATGATGAAAAATACATAAAAACATTCACAATTCTTTATCGATGGAGGTTGTATAATGCAAAGGCAGATGGTTTCAATAGAGATATACTGATCATAGACAACAAAACTACTGAATAAAGTTGAAGACAATGAAGAAAAAACCAAAATCTGGAGGCAGAAACAGTCTCATCTGATCATCGCACCTGTAACACAAGGAAACATGGATGCATCTCACCTACAACACACGGGAGGTGCAATGCATCCAGACTGCCAAGAAGAGACAGTGTGATGGTCCAGGGACGAGACTGAGCTTGGTTTTTTCTCACAGTTTGCAGCTAAGTTCAGGGATTTAGGCTGAGCTAATGATTGTCAGTAAACACAAAGTATAGGGGATGATCTAATGAGGTTATTTGAGCTACCACCAGGGCACTTAGGATGTTTGCAAGCTAGATGTTCAGTTCATAAACCAACCCAGAGATTGACTGAAGCAACGTTGATCTACTTTGCAGTTGCATAGCAAAAGCAGTTCGAAGGCTAGCTGGCTTGACTTCAGGCTTCGTCTGTGGTTTATAAAGCAAACAACAGTAACAAAAAAAACAAACTATTCGCTCCCCAGTGGTGTCGCCATTTTGTTATCGGGAAAACTAGTGTCCTGTCAGGCCAGGTAGTAACTCCATAAGGCAAAAATGATTCGACTGCTTTATTCCTTCAGGTAGGTCTTCATTATATACATGAGGGAGAGACTATTCAGTTCGTCTCCCGATGACTGTTCATATTTCCTATTTATCTATTTACATTAATTCACCCAATCACAAGGATTAGGTGTCAACATTCCCCCCCTTAATCTGAAGGGATGTTGGTGAGTCCAAGCATCATTCTGAATCGTTCAAGCTTTTCCCTTCCAAGCGCTTTGGTGAAGATGTCTGCAATTTGCTCATTTGTTGAACAATGACGAAGATGGATTGTTTTGGCCTCAACATGATGTCGAATCAGATGATATTTAGTATTGATGTGCTTCGTTCGATCATGGAAATTTGGTTTCTTGGCCAACTTTATTGCAGAGGTATTGTCAATCATGAGTGGAGTTGATTTTACTTGTTTTACCTGCAAATCTTCAAGAATTTTCCTGAGCCACACAATTTCTTTTGTTGCTTCAACTACTGCCACGTATTCTGCTTCTGTTGTGGAATCTGCTGGAACTGATTGTTTGCATGATCTCCAGGAGACAGCTCCTGATCCAAGACTCATAGCATATCCTGAAGTTGATACCCCGGTTTCTTTGTCTCCATCGAAGTCTGAATCAGAGTATCCAATCAAACTGAAGTCGTCCACCTGTGTATACTTGATTCCAAAGTCTTGAGTTCCCTTCAAGTACCTTAGAACTCTTTTTGCAGCAGACCAATGTCCCTCACAAGGCTTTTGCATAAACCTGGAGAGGATTCCAACAGCAAACGAAATGTATGGTCTGGTAGTAGTTAGGTAGTTGAGACTTCCTACAAGCTGTCTATACTTTGTTGCATCCTCAAATTCTTTTCCTTCAATAGATGTGAGCTTTAAGTTTTGTTCCATTGGAGTAGTAAGAGGATTGCATTCTGTCATGCCAAACCTATTCAACAGATCTCCAATGTATTTCTTTTGAGAAAGAAATATGGACTTTGGATGTTGGGTTACTTCAATGCCAAGATAGTAATGAACATAGCCAAAATCAGTCATTTCAAAACTTTTCCCCAATTCCTTATTTATGGATGCAATGTAGCTTTCATTGTTCCCTGTCATCAAAATATCATCCACATATACCACAAGATATACAACTATTTTTTCAACTTTCTTGACAAATAAAGTTGCATCATGAAGATCAAAATGTTTGAAATTGAGTTTCATAAGATGCTCAGTTAGCTTTTCATACCAGGCTCGCGGTGCTTGTTTGAGGCCATACAAGGACTTCACAAGTTTGCATACTTTATGTTCATGTCCTTTCACAACAAATCCTTCAGGGCGGGACATAAAAACATTCTCTTTTAGATCTCCATTCAAGAAAGTAGTTTTTATATCCATTTGATGGACTTTCCAACCGTTCTGAGCTGCTAGTGTAAAGAGTGTTTGGATGGTAGCCCATTTTGCCGTGGGGGCAAAATTCTCCTCATAATCAACCCCTTCCTTCTGTGAAAAACCTTTTTCCACAAGCCTATCTTTGTGCTTTTCAAGTGAGCCATCAACTTTATACTTGTTCTTGTAGACCCACTTGCAACCAATTGATTTGGTTCCAAATGGAGGATCAACCAGCTTCCAAGTGCCGTTCTTTATGAGGGCATCATACTCCTTTTGCATCGCTTCTTTCCATTCATCATGAGAATTAGATTCTTTGAAGGAAGTTGGCTCAAAATCTGTAGACAAGTTCAATTCACAATCATAAGAAACATCCATATCAACAGGTGAATTAGAGTCATCTACATCACCTCCATTTTGCCGATTTGAATTTTTGGTTCCTGTCTTTCCAACTTCATCAGGATGAACACTTTCAAGTGTCTTTGTCACCGACTTTGGGGGACCTTTTTGAGATGGTCCAGGCTGCTCCGTTGATTGAGTTGGGACTGAATCAAGATTGAGTCTCCCAATTCTATCAATTACATCACTTAAAGCATCATCCGTTGTTGGAGTTTCATGTGGGGGAGAGTGTTCTTCAGAAGAATATTCCACATGTTGATCTAGTATAGGAATCCCCCCTTCAAGATGTGGAATCTAATTATCAAATTCTTGAAATGATTTTGCTTTTGCGAATCTATCCAAGCGATCAAGTTGCTACTAAATAACATTGTCAGTTTTGGATGATTCAAGGAAAATTACATCTCTAGATACAACAAACTTCTTATTTACTTCATCATAGAGGCGGTATGCTTTGGAGGTGTTTGAATACCCCAGGAAGATACACTTACGACTTCTAGCACCAAGTTTGTTTCTATGTACCTTTGGTATCAAGGCATAACAGGTGGAACCAAAGACCCTGAGATGCTTTACCGAAGGAACATGTCCATACCACATTTCATAAGAAGTCTTGTTTCTAATAGAATTAGATGGACATCTATTCTTTATATATGTAGCACATAGAACAGCATCAGCCCAAAACATTATCTTTACATTCTTGAAGAAGAGCATCGATCGTACCATATTTAAGATTGTCCTATTCATTCTTTCAGCTACACCATTCTGTTGGGGATTATAAGGCATAGTTGTTTGATGTTTGATCCCATGTTGGCGAAGATAGTTTTCAAATTCATTTGATGTGTATTATTTTCCATTATTAGTGCGAATAGACCCAATATGAGATTGTGCATCATTTTCAATCCATTTATGAAAATTCTTGAATGTTTGAAAAGCATTAGATTTGTTCTTCAATAAATAAACCCAAAACATTCTGGTGTAGTCGTCAATAAATGTCATGATATATTTATTTCCATTTGCAGAAGGAATAGGCATTGGACCACATAAATCTGAATGAATGAGTTCAAGTTTCCTATGTTCTCTTGAATGTGAATCATGAAAAGACTATTTGCTATGCTTTCCTAGAATGCAAGCATCACATTGCTTAAATTTGCTAGGAATTGTAGGCAAACCAACACAACCATTTTTCTTCAACAAGCAGAGACTGTCAGAGTTAAAATGTCCAAATCTAGCATGCCATAATAAACTTGATGGAAGTGTACCTTCTTCATGATGAGAATTGTATGCGAAATGTTGTGCATGAGCAGAGGTTCCTTGCAGCTTGAGAAGCCTTTCTTCTTCTATTCCCCTCATGACAAGTGAGTGGTCAGATGCTTTTCTTACCTCAAGCTTGCCATCAAACATATGAATGGAGTGACCTTGCTGGCGGATGTGGACCAAGGACAACAAGTTTCTCTTGAGCTGTGGGAGATATAGAACATGATGCAAAAGAAAGTCTGGAAGACCAGGCAATTTAAGCCTAATTTTGCCAAGCCCTGATGGCTTGATTTTTGATTGGTCTGCAAAGTATACTGCTCCATCAACATTTTCAGTGAAATATTCAAAAAAACCTTTTCTATGAGTCATGTGGCAGGTTGCTCCTGAATCAAGCAACCAATCATTTTTCCAAGAAGCAAGTGAAGCATTAAATAAATCTTCATTTACTCCAATGTTACATTGTGCCACAACATAGTGAGCGGATTCAGGTGCTTTACCTTTGTCTGTATCATTAGTTTTACCTTTCTGTTGGTTTCTTTTCTACTCAATTTTGTCCCATGGTAGCTTGCAGTGCAGATCTGCCTTTTCTTCTTGAGGGTGTCTGCCCCCCCTGCCTCTGAAATATCTTTCTCTTCCTCTTTAATGCATACTGTAACAAAAAAATACTTCTGTTGCAAAAAATTTTGCTGCAAAATTTTACTCTTAATGGGAAGGAAAAATATAGTGTCAATACACAAAACTCAGTAAATATACAAAACTACACAGTGTATTCAACTGGACAGTGCTCCAACAAAGGTATATTTACATCTTTTCAATCACCAAGGGGCAGTGAGCGTGGATTGTAAGGCACAGTTGGCATTCTCGGCTGGTGTACTCACATGAAAATGAGAAAACGAGTCTATATTCCCAATAAGAGACCCTGAGTTTTGATACCTCCTTAATACTAAATAACATAATCAAACCACTGATGGAATTTGATCCCAGCACCAACCAAAAACAAACACCAAACGCTGCACAGGCAACTAACCAGAGGTTTTTTTTGTGTTTAGCACAATCTATGTTTATTAAGAAATAAACAAGCTACTCCGAATACAAGATATATTTTTGGTTCCATTGAAAAAAAAAATTCCGCACAATTGAAATTGCCAAACAATAACATAGCAATGTTCTCACACCTTTTTATAGGAGGACATTGCAAACCAATAACATAGGAATGTTGTCTAGGCATTTTTTACAATGAAAGCCCAAAATCGTAGTGTGAAAAACTTCAAAGCAGCGTTCTGTCAGCCAACGTTAAAAAAATACCAGCTTTATTTCCCAAAACAAACTTCAGAAATCGTTGAAACCAGCGTTATATGCCAAAACAACGTTATATACAATGCCAAACAGTGTTATAATACCGGTGTTCTTCAAAACAAGAGCATCAACGTTATTCATGAGCAGCGTTATTCAAGCTAACAAGAGCAGAAGCGTTATTCATATAACATGAGCAGCGTTATTCAAGCTAACAAGAGTAGTAGCGTTATTCATATAACATGAGCAATAGTGTTATTCATATAACATGAGCAGTGTTATTCAAGCTAACAAGAGCAGCAACGTTATTCATATAACATAAGCAACAACGTTATTCATATAACATGAGCAGTTTTATTCCCACAGACGACACCAACTTTAACACTAGGAGATTTGTTCAAAACATTATTAAATGGAGGAAGCAATACCTCAGGGTTGCTTGTTGAAACATTGGTCGCAACCGGCGTAGACATATCAGCAAAATCATACTGATCAGAGTCGGCTTCAGACAGGAAAGTATGGTCTTCCAACAGTACGTTCGAATGCCCTCTCTCACACTTGGAACCCGAATTATGGACAGAGGAGGGCCGTGAGAATTGTGGACAGAGAGCTCAGGCCAATGGATAGCTTGTTTATTAGATGTGTACACAGATTGGAAGAACAGAGAAATGTTTATGCTGGCCGATGATGATAAAACTTTAGGGAGCCTATCAAAGAAATGGATAATGGTGGAGAGGTCGCATTGTATATTTTTTATGGAACACTAAGGGTTCAGGCTTGTCACACCAGGGATCTGTCACCAATGCTATTATACCACGACTAAAAGGCGTATACAAATTGAATGGTAAGTAGAGCGGATGGATAGTTCAATGCACAACGCCTTTTTTTTTATGAAACGTTCATGGACAGTCCAGACAGTGTAGGTAAACAATGTTTAGACCTGGCAGTGACTGTGGAGGGAGCAGGTCTGTATAAATGGAATATGGCAGACAGAGGGTGTAGCTAATTGTATGGAGGAGCATCACAAGTATATGAGAGCAGACAAGGGAGTTACAAGGCACAAGAGCTAAAAAAGAGCTGGCTCTGATACCATGTCAGGCTAGGCAATAACTCCATAAGGCAAAAATGATTCGACTGCTTTATTCCTTCTGGTAGGTCTTCATTATATACATGAGGGAGAGACTATTCAGTTCGTCTCCCGACGACTGTTCATATTTCCTATTTATCTATTTACATTAATTCACCCAATCACAAGGATTAGGTGTCAACATGTCCATTCAGAGCTGCTAGTCCCACTAAGATGGGTAGCTATCTTAGAAACAAATAGATTAAAGTTACTTGTGTTTTCCTTTATGAGAGATAGATGAGAGAGAAGTAGAGAGCGCCAACCTTAGTCTTTCACTAGTCTCCTTGCTTGTTTCCTCTCTCCTTTGATGAAGCTTTCACCACTCCTTTCTCGATTTTCCCACTTCAAAGAACACCTGTAGAGTCAAGGTAGCAAAATACCATCAAAGCATAGAGATCTATAACCATAAATAATGTAGGATCAGATGTACATTAACCATATAAATGCATACATAAACAAGATTCAGAGATATACAAGCAGATGGAGGAAAACTCAAATAGCTTTATTGATAGAAGTAGTAGAAGGGAGGATTACAATGAAGATGTATGATCCAGCATCATCCTCCCAGCATGAAAGCCCTCTTCACCTCATACAAAGCGAGATCACCCAACAATGTCTTCAAAGAGAAACCAACAACACTTCCTTGCAAATTACAAAATTCCAGCCTCTGGATCTCTAGGATGAGAGATCCATATATAGATGTTTACAGGAGAGTGAGTCTACTTTTGGGATTTTGATTAGTGCCATTTCATTGATAGTTCTTGGTTCCACATGGAGATTTCAGATCTCTTACTCATCCCTGGGCGAATTCAGAGAGGCAAGTGTCGTATGAGAAGTTTCTAGAAGATTCTAAGATCATCCACTTAGCAAACTGCCTCTGCCATTTGTCTACTCTCACTCGTCACACCCTATAGAAGGAATTTTCAGTATGCATTGCACCCCTCATGTATAATAGGTGAGATGCGTCGCACCCTATGCATGGAGCAGTCTGTATGGTCCTGTTTTGACCAGTTCTGAGTAGTTTTTCATGGAGAACTTCTGGGAGATGATGTAATTAGTTGACCTTGTTCCTTTAGGGTATGAAACAACACTTTTAGGGGTTTTGAAGCCCTTGTTTATGGACATATGTGATTGGGGTTGCAGTGCCCAAATATGTCTATAACAATGACCAACAATTCATAATGACCCTCATGAGTTCTAAATGTTGTTTTTGGAATGTCTTCAGTATTCATTCTAATTTGATGATATATTGAATGAAGGTCCAACTCGGTGAAGTAAATCGCTCCATGCAATTCATGCAATAATTCATCAATGACAGGAATGGGAAAGTTATCTATAATAATGAGCTTGTTGAGCTCCCTATAATCCAGAAACATGCACCATGATCCATCATTCTTGTGCACCAATACTGCTGGAGCAGAGAAAGAACTTTGGCTAGGTTGAATTATACCAACCTCTAGAATTTTTGCAACCAAACATTCAATTTCACTCTTTTGGGCATAGGGATATTTTTAGGGCCCGATGTTTGGAGGAACATTTCCTGGAATCACATGAATAGCATGATCATGATCATGAATATGTGGGAGGTATTTGGGAGTCTCAAATACCTTGGAATGATTTTCCAAGACTTTTTGGAGATCTGGAGAAATAAATTATTTCGATGTGGGAACCTCTAGGGAACATAATTGTGAAATTACGCCACATTGTTCTTTCTTTAGAATCTTTTTTCATGTCGTTAGAGCTTATTGTGTTTCCTAGTTTTCCTATGATACCCATTAATTCAACTTCCTTTCCTTATGAAAACAAATTCAAGAAAAGTTCTTGAAAACTAAAAGCTATTGTAGCCAAAGATTGTAGCCATTAGACTCCTAGTACACCATCAGCACCACCCATTGGAATGGAAAGCATTGGAATATTCAACACATATTCTCCCATGGATAGCTTGATATTATGGCACTTTCCAGAGCAATTTATGGTTCCTCCATTTGCAATCATCACTTGACACTCTGGTGTTGGATATAGGAATCAATTCAATTCCTTCACTATCTTACAATGAATAAAATCATGGGCACTTCGTGAATCAATCAACACTATTACCTTTTTCTTCTTGATATGTCCTTCTATCTTGATAATTTGAGGAGTCATAATTCTGACCAATGCATTACAAGACATGGTCAGATTCATTTCTTCTTTATCTATGGTTTGTTCCTAGTGTGTATCCTCTTATTTTGATGTTTCTTGTTCCTTTTCTTCTTCCTCTTCACAATCTATGTATAATAATTTATTCTCAACACATTTATGACCTTTAGTGTATTTTCTATCACAACTATAACAAAGCACTTTTGCTCTTGTTTCTTCCAATTGTTGTGGTTTCAACCTTGTAGGTTATGGAAGGTTAGGAGAAACAACACCTCCATATTTAAAGTTGTGATTGGTAGGCTTTCTTGTTGCCATAATTTTCCTTTCAATTTTTCTTGCCAGCCTGAATGCCTTCTCCAATGAATCAGGTTCCCAAAGGCGAACCTCATGTTGGATGTTATCCTTTAAAGTCCCTATTAACACATCAATCCTATGATCCTTTTGAATATATTTTACCCTTATATTCAATTTTTGGAAGTCCTCAATGTGTTCCACCACTGAACCCTTTTGTTTGAGATTTATCACTTAGCTAAAAAAGGTGTTGCTTTTTGTATCCTCATAATGTGCTATCATTTCTTCCGTAAAAGTTGGCCAAGTGACAATTTGTTTATGAGATAAAATCCATCCATACCATACAAACTGATTGGGTTCCAAATATAAAGTCATAATGCGTACCTTTTGTGTGTTTTGCACATTATGGATATCGAAATATTGTTTTATCTATAGTATGCATGTTACGAGATCCTTGCCATCAAACTTCCTCATATCAATATTTGGAACATGGTGGGTCTTAAATCCAATGTTAGAGTCTATGAAATCATGACTAACATTTCTTTTTTTCTCATCATGAGTGTCCTCTACTACCTTTTCACCATTAGGAAGCATTTCGTGTAGCAACTTTTCCAAACCTCCTTTCAAACCTTCCATGTCTTTCTTCAAATTTTCAATGTTTACTTCTAAACCATCCATCTTAGCTTCCATGTCATCCATATTAGCTTCCACGCCATTTATCTTAGCTTCCACATCTTTCTTTAAACCATCCATCTTAGCTTCTGTTACTTTTTGTGAGAGTGAATTCGTTGCAATTGGTCTCGTAATTTTGATATGTCATGTTGCATTTCTTCCTCTTCTTCATGATTCATGATAGAGATTTCAGGTTGCTTACTAGGTGTTTCCATTTTATTTCTTCGGGGCATCAATTAATGATAAATATGCTTCACTGTGCCCTTTGAATCACTTCAAACAAATTTTTCAAACAAAACTTATGCAATTTTTAAAAAAATACTACACACCTTTTTCTCTTTGTAGGGGCTTAATATTGAATATGTTGTATATCTATAATTGCGGATATCCAAGGTTTAAAATTTCATCCCATGATATCCCTCTGCGTCCTCTTTACAACCCCACAAGTCTGACCTAGAATGGATTATCCAAGAAAGAGTTATGTCAAATCTCCCATGATGACCTAATTATAGACTGGTTCAGTAGAGCGAACTTGTATGAAGTGCCATGTGTCACTGTTTCGACCTTTGAACCTGTTTGAGATTAAATTCAGGAGCCTAAAAAATCCCTAACTTCCTTAGTTCATATCTATGAAAATACAGAGAGACAAGATCTGTTTGAAGCAGCGAAACCCTAGAATCCAAAGCTATAATTCCAATTGTCATGCAACCAGCTCACAAAATAGAAGAATGAGATAGATCAACAACTTCAAAAGTAGCCTCTTCGAGGGGGAAACCTCCTTTACATTACACAAATGAACAATTCTTGGGTGATACAAATTAAAAGACCTCCTTTCTATATATAGGAGTCTAAGGGGTCACAATATAATCAGATCCAACACAACAATAATAATGTAAGGGCACAACAATAACAATAGTGGGCTTCTATGGGGCAGAAAAATAACAATGTGGGGACAACATGGGCACACCAATAACAATAAGGGGCTACATGACAATAATAATAAGGGAATACACTAGTATTATAGTGACCTAACACATTTCCTCAGAGTTGGGTTTTAGCTTTCCTAGGAGCTGTACCATACATATGAATTTGTCTCCTCCTTTGGCTAGTTACTCTTTTAGTAATTATGGAGCATGCTTCAATACCTCATATGTTGTTTCATGATATCACATGGTGCCCATTAGTCAATGTTTCCAAGTCACTTTTGTGTCATTCCGTTATGTGCTCAAGGGAAGTATCAACACGAGTTGGCCATCTACAGTCCTTGTTGACCATTTTTGTGTTGGCCATCCCTTTGTCAGTTATACTTCATCTCTTCATGGCTTCAACCATTCACATCATCTATCATCTTTTTCCATATTGATTGATGGGGGATACATCAAGGCCCTACTTCGACAGATCTTCCTGTGTCGACTTTAGCTCATTATCTAGAAGCCTGATCTAGGAACAAATCCTCAGTGGCATGCTTCCTCATGATCGACAATGAATTTACATAATTGATTCTTGATCGGTCGAGTCTACGGGTGTTCGAGATTATCCCCTTTATTCACACTTAGTGGATTGTGCTAGGCACCTTGAGGTCCATTATCATCATTAGTGGGTCCCCTTGCACCTGTTAATGGTACACCTCATTGTTCGGTAATTAGGTGGTTTCTACCATGCTCGACATTAGGACATCTATTCACATGCTCTAGATTCATACCATTAGGGTTGTGTAGAAGACCCCGTGTTAGGGACATTTAATTCTTATATAGCACCCTTCGTAGGTTATGTTAGCATTATGTATCATTGATGTACTTTGAGGAATACTCTGGAGCACCTCTCTTTTATGTGTCCATAGTCTAACTGATGTATACTATGACATAGATCCACACTATATTTGTTGGTGGCTATGATCTTTTTGGTCTATCACATGGATCCACTGTTTATTATTCATGGCTATGTTATATCATTTCATGTCATGGATCTGCATTGTATATAGTTGGAAGCCATGTTTAGTTTCTCTTTATGACTAAGCATGGGTATACCCGACTTGGGGATGTTATTAGGAAGGCTGAGACTTTAGCACCTGAGTTCCTCCATTTCAGATTTTTAGTCCAGGCTCCATCTCCCATTTTTAGCTATGGGTTTTGTTATAATGATTTTCAACCATCAATTACTCTTTTGACTTCATGCATTAGGGGGCATCTGCTATCAACCTATTTACCCACATATGAGTTAACTACATTTTCCTTTATACTGTTGACCTTGATGTATGCCCTTTATCTTTTATTTTGACTTTGTTTTAGCATTTATGTTTGTTAGCCTTGTGCATATTTCATAATTATCCTAAATTTTAGTGCATAATCAGAGTAATTTACTCTAATTATCCCACATAAACCAACGTAGATACTTAGACTTTTAAACTTGCATATTCCTTAGGAGATCAAATAGATGGATCGAATTTATGACTTGGATAGGGGAGAATTATTGTGGAAGTTTCCTAACTTCTCTTCCTCCTAACCAACGTCCAAATTCATTCTCCCTGAAAGGGCTAAAGGCATATATATACATTTCATCTCAAGGGGTCATACTAGTCTTGGAGTGAGAATTTGATATCTAGTGTCTACATTATAATTAGAAAACTTTTCTCTTGTGGAAGGCTAGAGGAGACCTAGATGCTAAGCTGAAGGAGGGGATTCTCTTATGCAATTTGGGTATATCACTTGTATATTCCACTTTTTTATAATCCAATATTGATTCCCCTTCCCTAATTCTATTGGTAGTTATAGTATACATGTTGTTCATTTTGTTTTAATGCTAGTTTATGAATGGTATTCATGCTAACTTGATCTTGTAGGAAGGATTTTGGATGTTTGTATGTTGGTCTCATATGTGGAGGAGCTTGGATACTAAGAGGTGAGGCATCCCCCAATCTAGTTACATCAATTAACTACTAGATCTACATTTGAAAGGTGCAGCCTTTCATCCTCCTCTTGCATCTTATATTGGGGTTTATATGATATAGAGATTTTCTTAGAATTGTGTTGTACACTTAGGAAACACATATTGCACATGTCTATATAATGATCCATGGGAAAGGATCACAAATAAATAGGTCCTTGTGGTTGGGTAATTCTAACTACAACAAATATAATCTAAGCAAGTTATGGTTTCTAAATGATCCAAAAATTAGTTTCAAACGTGTCAGTTTGTAATTTTTTCTATATTTTTTTTGGGACATTTCAGATGGTAAAATTTAGACCATATTAAGGTCATATATTGGTGAAAATATGATTAAAATTGTGGAATTTGGTTTAGTAAACTTTCCAATATATACTTTGTGGAAGGTAGGTTTTGTGAAGGATCCTAAAATTGATTTCAAGGAAGTGATCTTGGAATTTTTTCTATAATTTTTCTATGATACATCAAAATTTGAATTTTTGGAGATATGAGGAGACATAATGAAGTATATTGTGTAAAAATTATAGAATTATATTTGAATAATTGGACATGTGGTAAGATATTCAAGTTTTCTCTTAAGAAGAGGCCAAAAATAAGAAAGTTGTAGAAAATTTACCATAACTTTCACTTAGAAAATCAACATTTTGTCAAACCCATGGAATTGCAAAGAAGAGATATCAAATTATTACAGACCAAAATTTTAGATTCATAAGGGATTAAATATAAATAAAATATCAAGAAAAAGGTAATCCATTTATATATTCTATACGTTAAGCTTCTAAGGCATGTAACATACAATTGACATAACTTTTGGTAGGAAGATCCATTTTCTTTGGCTGACTAAAAGTTGTGATTAAGAGGAGTGTTATTATTATTACTTTCTCACATGTCTCCAAAGAATGTTCGAATCATGATTTTCATTAGACTAAAACCTTTAGGTGATAGTAAATGGATGCATCACTAGAGTTAGTGGATCCACAAGGGCTGGTTAAGTGCAAGTCACGAAACATGCGAGGAGTGATGGTTTATCCAATGTCAAACAATATCCCTCCTAATGTGAGTTGGGTGTGATTTGAACTCGATACCTTTGGATTTGACACCACTTGTTGGAATCACAATTATTGTTAGACCAAAACCCATAGGTGTTATTAAGTGAACGCATCACTAGAATAAATAAATCCATAAGAGGCAGTTAAGAAAATGTCACAAAAAATGCAGGGAACACTATTTTATCTAATGTCTAACTACAAAAGATCCAAAATTCATTACACCAACTAAACCTCTTGAAGGCCCATCCATGCGTCATAAATAAATAAAATATGTCAAGTACCAAGCAACCAAGCTGGAAATTTAGTTTTCATAGTGGAAAGAAAATTAAAAAGGATTTCAAACAAAAAATAAATGAAAATAAGGAGGAAATGCATGAGATTAAGAAAATGGAAAAAAAATGTTATATAAGCCCTAATTTTGATGACATACCGAGCTACCAAAACTTCTAATAGTCGAGGGTACTCCACAGACATCTCTATATTCACCCAATTATGGAATTTCAGGAACTCTTTAAAATATGCAGTCAAAATAAGAATGTGGATTTGGCTTCACAAGTTCCATGAGAGAGTCTTCTATCACCTTCCAATCCATTTTCTTACCTTATCCAACTTAACTAGGACTCAATTCATCCAACAGTGCAATGGGAAGGCCAAAACAGGCTTTTGAAACCTCATACGTAGCCCTGAAAATTGTTGGTTGTAGGCACTGCAAAAATTTTGTAGCACTGTAAAAAACCATGTATGTGCTATGAAATGATTTCATAGTGCTTGGAAAAAAACCATCTTTTTGAATTCCTAGAAGGTGAATTGACTTGACATTGATCCCAATTGATTCCACACAGCCTATACTTGCTTCTTAACATTACACATGACTTCATAAACACTTCTTCATGGGGATTTACAACTCTATCTCAAACTTACCAGGTAGAAGAAAATCTAAAA
Organism: Pinus tabuliformis; assembly: GCA_031772625.1. Lineage (NCBI taxonomy): Eukaryota > Viridiplantae > Streptophyta > Pinopsida > Pinales > Pinaceae > Pinus > Pinus tabuliformis. The sequence goes on along the minus strand of CM062805.1, from coordinate 516,999,218 downwards.
CTTTTGGACACCATTCAACAAAACAGGGTGCTCTAGTTTTCTCCATACACAGACACTCTCTAACTATGGTGACTCAAGAATTTTTTCTCAACTCTCAAATTTGATGTTTCTAACCTCAGGGGAATCCAAAAATGAATAGAACATGTCGAATTCCAATCTCAGTGCTCAAAACCCATCTACTACAATCTTAGGCCCTTATGGATTGAGCTATTACAATCTTTCAATCGCACCAGACATTCCTCTACAAACTTTACTATAGGAATAAAATAAAAAAGGACAAAAACAATGATGGAAGATTCCATGCTCAAGTTCTTAATTAAAATTGACTTTACAAGTGCAGGCCTCTAAAGACAACTTCACATAGGAATAAAATGAGATTGCAAAAATTTACAGACAAAATTCAATTTTCCCCAAAGACCAACAACTTCATTAAAAATATATAGACAGATAAATAAAAAAATGTAGAGGCATCTAAATGAACTACTCATTAACCAAATTCAACATACATTAAAAACTTTCCAGATATACAATGTGGGCATGTGCATCCCAGGCCTCTCGACCTCTACCTCTTCTCCTTGCACTGGAACGTCTCCTCTCTTTTTCCTTCTCTATGCTTATGTTGTACTCTACTTCTTCTCAAACACTCATTTCTTTAAAAATAAATCTAACATGGGACAACCAAGAGTCACAATATGAATCATTTCCCCTTCCCCAAAAAATAAGGGAAACCAAAACTATATTTACATTAGGAAATAATTCCTACAATTTATTCTAAAACAAAACTCAATTCCTAATGTAAATATTTGCAGAACACTTAAAATTTCTCCCAACATCACCATGTGACCACCCATCACATTGGAAAGCTTCAGTTTAGTCTTCATCAAATTTAGTTCCCCATCTATGCACCTGTATCAGACTCCCATGGTATGAAAATTTATGAAATTTTGGTCATATTCATCTGGTCTTCTCATAACAACTTCAACTTGTGAGCCACAACACGCCTCTACAGGTAACAAGTCTCCACCTTGCTACATGATACCTCACCCAACTTTCTCTTGATTTTGGGATTTTGGCATCTTCCTGGTTCTCTTCTCTGGAATCCTTCAAGCACTCCTTGCTCTAGGATTCTGTAAATCTCCTCAGCTTCCTCTATTCTGACCTGCATGGTGAAACTTAAAATATTACCACATATTTAATCAACTTGTACCTTCTTCTACTGCTTCTATATTGAACTTTGACCTTTACATGTTGTCGATCTGTTCAAACTTTCCAATACTTTGCTCAAAAATTTCCTCATAACCAACTATACCTTCCTTCTTTCATTTTGTCAATTTCATCTTCTAATTCAGTGCTTGGGTGAAATTTATTGTCTTGAGGCTTCTCATCAAATCTTCATCTACTTCATCCACTACAACAACATCCTCATTAACATCCACACACATGTTCTCATTGCCCTTAGGCTATTCTTCTATGGATGCATCTCATCTCCATTGAGCTTTTCCTCTAACTCAACATTTTATCTCTATCTCAGCTTCACCTCCAACAAATTCCATTTTAATTTCTTGCATAAACTTCAAATGTAACCCTAGCCTTCCTCATCTTTATGTAGCAATCTTCTCATCATATCTAGTTATAATTTTACCTACTTCTCTATCAAGTTTGTACTAACTTTATCTACTATGGCTTCTCTCTGAACCTTTAATATGACTCTCAGTAGTCACAAATTTCCTTCTTCCATGAGCTTCTCACTACTCACTGTGAGTTGCAAACAAGCCACTGCAACAAGTTGACTCCATCAACATGTTTGTAAATACCATACTAAGCTCTTCCATGCCCAATATTCTCTTGATGTTTCTGCTAACTCCTTCCTATGGAATTTTCATTTGAGCACTCTTTTCTCTTTGGCTTATGTATGCAATTTAATCACCTTCTTCCTCTAAGAACTTTATTTTTCTTATTTTCTACTACAAGGTTTATTGCCATCATACTCAACTACAAAAACTCATCACTATTACTTGTAATCAACAATTAATCCACAATTAACTGAAAACAAAATACCATTAACTCCTTGTTCAACCTTCACTTAAACACACAACTCCTGTTGTAGAATTCTTCTTACTTCTTTCATCTCTTTGTTTTTGTAGACCTTCATGTTCTTTAAATTAGTACCATTCTTCCTCTTCATTGCTCATTATCCAACCATAACTCTATTCATCTTTACTTTCTTGTAGCAACATTTCACATGATTGAGTTCTTGCCTTAACTCAACCCTCTCCTCAAATTCTTCATCACTCATTCCTAATTCCAATTGCTTTGGCACTTTTATTCTTTTTCTTGTGACTTTCCTCTAAACCCCTGTTATGAATAATAACAATCATCTTCATCTCTTCCTCTTGTGAACTCTCCTTGTCTACTAGTGTGCTGTAAGAAGCTCTTATTTTCTCTGTAACAAATCTTCTACTTGTCACCCATACAAATTAATCCTCCTTGTATCTTCTCTTCTATAGGTTCTCCATAGTAGAACTTCCTCTTGAGCACTCTTGTTTGATGTTTCTCATATTTCATAGTTATTGGTTGTTTCATCTTCAACTGTGCACTCTTCGTAATTTTTAGAAAATTTATTTTGATGTTGGGTTGTGTCACCATTTCTTCATGTAACAAATTTTCCTACTCCTTCTACTTTGACATAACTTACTTGTTATGGTAGATGCTACCGATTCAGTCCTGCAAACATGATTCTTTTAAAGACAAAGTGCTCTGGTTTTATCAATACAGAGGCACCCTCCAGCTACATTGACTCATTGGTGCTAGCATAAACCATAGGCTATATGATTGTTTTCTCAAATCTCAAACACACTGTTTCTAACCTCAAGGGAATCCACAAAAAAACAAAATACGTTGAACTCCAATCTCAATGATTCCTTGGATTGTACTCTTGAACCACTTCTAGTTACCCACTAGGAAAAATATTGGGACTGAATTTTTATTGAACTTCAAACAGAAGTTTCTACTCATACCTTTGACGATATCCATGAGTGGCATAAATGTAAGAGGTTAGTATGAACTAGGCTTCCAGATTATGTTCTTAGAGACTAGTTCACTTGATCCCTTCTGCCTCCTATAGCTAAGGATGCCATTATGGTTATTGAGGCAACTGAGGAGCATGAAAAATTACATTCTCAACACCATGATCTGATTTACTCTTAGTTTATCACTTTATACGAGATGATTCCTAATTCTCCTTGAACTTATACAGATACAAAAATACCTAAGGTGGGACCACACTTTAATTATGTTATTGGTTTTGTTTCTTTTGATATTGTGAGCCATCTAGTAGCTCAACTAGGTTAACTTGGTTGTCACGAATCAAGCCTCAACAAGGTCATCTAGTTCTCAACAAGTATGTTCTTCTAAGTAGTCCATCGAGGTTCTCACGACAAAGTCCACAACACCTAGGGCTCCTAAGAAACCTGGTAGTAAGTAGAAAAAGAATAAGAAAAGGAATAAAAATGCTCAGTATAATAACCAAAACCAACCTAATGAGGGTGGGGGCACAAATGAGAATCATCAAAACATTAAGTTTCCTTTTAGGAATTGTTAGGGAAAACACTTAACTCACGATTTCCTTCTGTTATAGACATTTTTGTGCCTTACAGCTCTAAGCATGAAATGTCCATAAAGCAAGGGATCCTAAGTCCCTAAAAGTGTTGTTCTAGCTCCTAAAGAAACAAGGTCAACAAATTACAGCTTCTCCCAGAAGTTCTCCACCAGAAACTGCTCAGAACTAGTCAAATCAGGATCATTTCAGCTGCTCCACTAGCTAGCTGCGTTGCAAAGCACCCAAATACACTGGCTAGGTGTGTTGCAACGCACTTGAATGCACTACCAGGGTGCGTTGAGCGGGAAATGACAAGTGGCAGAGTCATTCCACGAGGTGGAGAGACAATGGAAGCTTCTAGAATCTTCTCCAATGACACTTGCCTCACTGAATTCGACCAGTAATGAGTAAGAGGCTCTCAGTCTCCAAGTGGAAGCAAGAACTGACAAAGGGAAGCCACTAATCAATTCATGAGCTGACTCATCCTCTTTGCATACATCTATATATGGATCCCTCACCAAGAGATCCAGAGGCTGGAATTTTGTACATTGCAGAGAATTGCTGTTGGTTTTGAGATAGATATCAGAGTATTGGGTGATTTATGCTTTGTTGGAGGTGAAGAGGGGATTGTATGCTGGGAGGTTGATGCTGGATCAGGAATCATTGGTTGTAACTCCTCCTGGATCTTCTTGTTTTATCAATAAAACTATTTGAGTTTCTCCTACATGCTTGTGTATCATTGATGTTTGTTACATTTGTATGTTTAGCTTAAATCTGATCCTAAGCTATTTATGAATATAAATCCATGTCTTTGTGTAGTTTCCTTCTTCTGTGATCTTGTAGGAACTTGGTGACGCTGGGCAAGTAAGGGAGCAGGTAGCTGGAAGCTATCAAAGAGGAGAGAGATTGGATCAAAGGACTAGCGCAAGACACAGGTTGGTTCATCCTATTCCTCTTCGTTTATAGTTCATAAAGAAGAATACGAAAGTAGTTTTCCCTGTTTGTTTCTGAGGTCACTGTCACACCTCAGTGGGATAGGGTCGTTCTGAATAGACACTTTTCCCGTTAACAAAATGGCGACTCCACTGGGGATCGTGTCTAGTTAGTTTGTTTGTGTTTCTCTTGTTGTTTGTTTCATAAACTTAGAAGTAGCGAATCGAACTGCATTTGCCATTAACAAATGCAAAGTAGACACCTGCTGCTTCAATCCATTCATTGGATCTGTTTATGATTTGAACAGCTGATTCACAAATGATCTGATTACCCTTTGTGATAGCTCTTAAACCTCTTTTAAATCAACCCTCTGATTGTGCATTACTGATTGCTTTTACTCAGCCAAAAACCATAGATTAAACTGCAAACCGTGACCCAGAACCCGGATAGAATTCTCGTTTCTGCCCCAGCGCAGGTGCTGTGAAGAGTTCTTGCATTTCAACGCAGTTACCGAGAGGAAACCTGCGTTGCAATCCAGTTTCTCTGTGTACCAGGTGCGTTGATCAGCTTAGCCCTGTGCAGCTGAGGTTCTTTGCTCATTTTTTCCAGTTTTGCCTCTGATTTTTGTAGCCTGTGATCAGTGTGTGTGTCTGTTTAAAAGCCCCTTTTCTTTGCCTTAATTCCGCCTCAGTTGTATAAAAGAAACTGTATTTGTTTTTGTGTGTTTGTTGCGTCATTTACAGTTTCCCATTGCAAAAGTAGAATAGTCATACTGTCGTCCTTTGATTTAGATCTGTCGTAAGTGTCGATTTTGATCTTAGGAGAAAGTTTATTTGCTGTTGACAGTTGATTATGCTTTTACTTTTGCCTTTGGCTTGAATTTTTGAATTTCTAGTGTCGAAACAAGTGTTTATTTCAAAATAATAAAGTGTCGTAATCGTCTCTACCTTTTGATTTCGAAAAGAAGCTTGTTTGTGTTTTTCACTTGAAAACGAATTCAAATTTGTACAACAACTTTCTTTTTAGGCATCAATATTAAGAAAGTGAAAAACAAATACATGCACATGTGCATTTGCATATTGACAGTCTGTTTGGCTTGATTTAGGAAAAGTGCATTTACAGTGTGCTCTTTGCTCTTTGAGAAAAGATTGTGTCTTTCTTTTCCCCTTGTAGCTAGGATTTTCATTGCTGAAAAGAGATAAAAGCTTGCTTATCATCTTTAGATTGCATTTTAGGAATTACATCTACATCTCGTGGTGAACCCAAAAGGCAAACTTCATAAGAAAGATCAACCTAAAATAAATTCAATGAACTTAACAACGCTTTGTAACTTAATGCACAACATTTAGAGGTCTAGGCTAGAGACGTATTCCAGCGTCGTAAAGCCTAGTAACTGTTGTCCTCACTGATGGTTGGGTGATTCCTCCACTTTGAGACGATAAGTGCCAGTACGAACTTGTGCTCCCACGTACCGTCGAGTATATATTGGGAGACCCCTATAGGCATAAAACCTTTATCCATAGGAAGCCGTGTCGGTCGCCCTGCTGATCGCAATGCACCGAACACAGCATTCGGGAAGATTGACTGCCGTACCGTAAAAAGTATTCTGCAGTTTTGCGATTGGTTTGGTACTCCCTCTACCTAGACCTCCAGAGAAGTCCCTTTCGTTCCTTTTCAGACTCCTTAACGAAAAAGGTCCATCTGAGCACTTGTCACTTCAGGCTCATTAAAAATTGAAGGAGACTAGAGTCATCTTTTGTTTTTTCTCGACTCTTTAAAACTGAAAAACCAAGTTGTGTCAAAGTGTGTTAAAATTTATTTTAAATGGAATATTCATCCCCTTTTCCTACGTTGATCTTTGGGTTGAGAAAATGGAGCCTACCAACCAAGGAATTCCCCTTGGTGGAAATCCTAGTCCCTTCTCCTCTTGGGGAGATGTTGGTGCGCCCCATATGGCCACATTGTCGCTTCTAGGACTGACAATTGGCTTGCCAGTATGGCTCTTCTCAACCAATGTCGTTCAGAACACCACTATTCCTGAACAATCGAATCAACAATTAGACGAGTCCAGAGTTACCCACCAGCCTTCTACTTCCTCTAATTCTTCCTCTCCTCCTTCCTCTTCGCTTGACGGGACTAGTAAAGCTAAAAGCCAAGTTCCTAAGGAGAAGAAGGAAAAGAAGAAGAAAGAGAAAAAGAAGAAGGAGCCAAAGGCGAATGGGGGAAAACGAGTGTCGTCTAACGAAAATCCACACACAGCACCGACCAGGCCTAAATCGCCATGTGTCATTTGCAGAGGAGACCACTTTCACAGAGATTGTCCTTGCATCCCCCGGATACTAAGGGACTGGTCTCCTCATTTGCACAATCCGGTGTCATCAACCTCTGGAGATCATGTTGAAAGCACACCGTCAACTAGTGAAAGTGAAGCCCCAGGACGAAAAGGGAAATTTGGATTTCCTTGTAAACTGTGCGAAGGCGACCATGCCTTCCACCGTTGTCCCTTCTTAGACGAGGCTAAAAGAGTTTTGGATGATCGTCCGGTTTCACCGTTACGACTTCCTCCTGGATATAAAAAACTCTTGCCGAGTTCGTCACTAGTTGAGAACCCAGCTGGCCCGCTCAGGTGGTCGGCTGAAGCGCCTGTCATTGAAGATAAACCAACTGAATCCATACCAGACGAAAGTCAAAAGGTCGAGGCGGCAGTTGACCGGGTCTTGCCTTCAGAGGTTTTATCTTCGGATGATACAGTCACTAAAGAGAACAAGGATGACACCGTCCAACTTCTCTTCATCAACACAGACTCCGACGAACATGGGGGCAATCCACCCATTCCTTTACCGCAGGAAGGAAGTTCGTCAGAGCCATACTCGGCCGTCTACTCGGTCCCACCTCCAAGCAACCTAGTTGTATCCTTCGACTGGAATCAACTAGGCAGACCCCGTTTGCCAGCAAGCATACCATTCCGAATTATCGTTCAAATATATAGAATGGTCATAGCTGGTACCATCATAGACGAGGGGGCTTCTGTGAGTATCCTTTCCTCTATTGCTTGGAAAGCACTTGGTTCGCCATCGCTGTTGCCTGAAATGAGAAATCTGACAGGCTTTGATAAAGGAACCAGTCGACCTTTAGGGATCCTTCCCGATGTGCCCATAACATTGAGGGGGAAGACAGTTCACATGAACGTCATGGTAGTTCAAGGACCCTTGGATTATAACCTAATCCTTGGACGAGACTATATTTATTGCATGGGAGCCATCGTTTCCTCACTCTTTAGAGTAATGTGTTTTCCGCACGAAGGAAGAGTGGTCAAGCTCGTGGACCAACTTTCATTTCCCGGATCACGCATAGCAAATAGTCATATACCATCCCTAAATGGTCTTTTCATGCAAGAAATGTCTCAATCCACGGTCCGTCCTCCCGATGAGCGCAAGTAATTCGGAGGGATATGACTGAAACCCAGGGGGCATGCATCCTGGTCTGCTTCGGCAGGAGAACTTCGGGTATAGAGTAGGTTTCCGTGGGAGAATATAACTAGTCTGTACCCCATCCGTGATTGGAAGATGGGTTATTCTAGAATAAGATTCTCTTGTCAAAGTTATGTGAGTTGGCGTGCACCATCGCTCACCTTTGTTTATCTCGGTAGACATCGCTGAAGAAGTGTTTTATTTGCTGAGCGAATAGAACAATCTTTGGGTAACCTGTAAGAGGTAGGCCTCTCCCGATGGAACATATGTTTTGTCTGCAAATTGAGGGGTAACTTTGAAACTCTGTTTTATACCTGGGGGCATGCAAACCTTTTGGCGTGTAAGCAAAGAACGATTATTTATCCGTTTTTTGGATTAGTCGTTTCCTAACTTGCATTAAGAAAGGATGTGGGGCAAAAATCTAAAAGTTTGCCTTTTTTATATGAGACATTCTTATCATATGACTGGATAAATCGAGCAGTTTTAGCGCATAGTTTAAGCTCGTTAAAAAATAAACATAAGATATGAGCAAATGTTTCCACCTGCGTTCAAGCTCGTTAAAAAATGAACTATTCCCCGGTAAATAACCACTGTGAATGAAACATTTCAGCCATTAAAGCCTTGGTCGTGTTTGCACTGTCACCTCCACTTTTCCATTGGCCGATCATTCACCTCCATTTGATTGTTTACCCATTTTGAGGAACAACTGCGAAGAGTGATTTCACTAGCCATCCTTGTGACACTGCCGTGATTGGAAAATTCCAAACCTTATCTCGAATCAGATGCTACCCGTTTTTATCACTCGTTCCTCAAAAGACGAGTCTTCTTTAAGCTCTTTTCAACTGACTTGTAAAATATGAAAAGATTGCCGAGTTTTTGCCTTCCAGCTCGTTAAAGCGACAAGAAGTGCTATCCCTCCTCTAGATTTTAATCTTTTTGGACCTGAGGGATTATTGCACAAAAAGATCGAGCGCTTGTTTTGTTCGGCTCGTTAAAACTATCGAAAAACTCATCCCTTTTTTATTGTTTTATACTTTTTCGGACTTAAGGGATTAGATGACGAAAAAGGAACTTCGGAGTTACCTTTACGTACCTTTTCAGACTCTCTAAAAATGAAAAGGACCGAGTTATCTTTGTCGTTAGACTCGTTAAAAAGATTAATAGCGACAAACTTGTCTTTAGGCGAGAACGAGTTTCACTATCGCTAGGCTTGTTAAAACATAGCGATGGGTTTGCCCGAAGGGAAAATTATAGAACAAGCATATGTTATCCTCCTCAAGCTTGACAAAAATAAAGAGGTACTGGTCAGCAATGACTGGGGAAAAATTGGGAAGAAAACTCAAAGAAACTTTATTGGTAGCAAGTCGCTCTTGAACATGACACTTCCACTCCGTGCCTGAGTCAGGTTGGGTTGTTTCATTCACCGGTCACATCACCATGGTCACGCCATACCATCCACATTTGGGGTAAATGCTACCAATCCATCACATAAGTGTCGCCGACATGTTCAAGAGAAGTCATCCAGAGAAGTCACCCGTGTCCCATCAACTACCATACATTATACTTCATTCTTTCATGACCGCCACCCTAAACCATATATCATCAGATTGTTTTCACCTCCATCAAAATCATTTGCTCCGTTTCGTGTCATTGATGTGGGATTCATTAAGGCCCTCCTTTGACGGATCGCTTCTTGTCGACATCAGCTCATTTTCCAAGAAGTTGATCTAGGAACAACCCCTTCAGTACTTTGAAGCTTGCATGCCTCAATGGCAAGTTTCTCACTTCTGGCGACAGGTATACATCAATGACCTTCGACCGAAAGATTTTGCGTGGTGTTTGACGCCAAGTCCTTTATTCACACCACGTGAATTGTACTGCAGTACCTTGAGGGTCATTATCATTATCGATGATTCCTCTTGCGCTTGTTAACAGTTTACATCATTGACTGGTAATCAAGCGATGTCTTTCCATGTTCGACTTCAAAACATTTCTCACATGGATCGACTTGTACTTCGAGTGAAGATCGGACGAGATTGAAGACCCCGGATCTAGTTTCATCCATCCGGGCTGCGATATATATTCAGGAAAAATAAAGACATTGAAATGTACAACATTTCAGCACAGATAATCATCCTACCAAAAGGATGATGACTCCATCAGAATCATCAGTCTACCATCAGACGATTGTCTGTCCTATGTACATGAAAATGAATTTATAAAGCTGAGCATGGGAATGCCCGCCTCAGCTAGATCATGAAAACAGTATGAAGATAATATATTGTATTGTATCTTATTACAGGTCTCCTCCCAGCATTGAAAGAACTTCGGATCCTCTTAATAAAGCATTTCACCCGATAAACGGCCTCATACTTTAGGGGGCAACTGTTATAGACATTTTTGTGCCTTACAGCTCTAAGCATGAAATTTCCATAAACCAAGGGATCCTAAGTCCCTAAAAGTGTTCTTCCAGCTCCTAAAGAAACAAGGTCAACAAATTACAGCTTCTCCCAGAATTTCTCCACCAGAAACTGCTCAGAACTAGTCAAATCAGGATCATTTCAGCTGCTCCACTAGCTAGCTGCGTTGCAAAGCACCCAAATACACTGGCTAGGTGCGTTGCAACGCACTTGAATGCACTACCAGGGTGTGTTGAGTGGGAAATGACAAGTGGCAGAGTCATTCCACGAGGTGGAGAGACAATGGAAGCTTCCAGAATCTTCTCCAATGACACTTGCCTCACTGAATTCGACCAGTAATGAGTAAGAGGCTCTTAGTCTCCAAGTGGAAGCAAGAAATGACAGAGGGAAGCCACTAATCAATTCATGAGTTGACTCATCCTCTTTGCATACATCTATATATGGATCCCTCACCAAGAGATCCAGAGGCTGAAATTTTGTACATTGCAGAGAATTGCTGTTGGTTTTGAGATAGATATCAGAGTATTGGGTGATTTATGCTTTGTTGGAGGTGAAGAGGGGATTCTATGCTGGGAGGTTGATGCTGGATCAGGAATCATCGGTTGTAACTCCTCCTGGATCTTCTTGTTTTATCAATAAAACTATTTGAGTTTCTCCTACATGCTTGTGTATCATTGATGTTTGTTACATTTATATGTTTAGCTTAAATCTGATCCTAAGCTACTTATGAATATAAATCCATGTCTTTGTGTAGTTTCCTTCTTCTGTGATCTTGCAGGAACTTGGTGACGCTGGGCAAGTAAGGGAGCAGGTAGCTGGAAGCTATCAAAGAGGAGAGAGATTGGATCAAAGGACTAGCGTAAGACACAGGTTGGTTCATCCTATTCCTCTTCGTTTATAGTTCATAAAGAAGAATAGGAAAGTAGTTTTCCCTGTTTGTTTCTGAGGTCACTGTCATGCCTCAGTGGGATAGGGTCGTTCTGAATAGACACTTTTCCCGTTAACACCCTCATATGGATGAAGTGCATCACATTCTTGCACCATTGGTATCCATCCAACAAATTGAAGTTTTGACCCATCTATTCCCCGCCCAACCACAACAACAAATGTTGCATAAGTGCCTCTACCTAACCCTAAGGGAAATGGTGGGGAACCTATTTATCCAACTAGAAATAATGCACCTATTTACATGATGAATGAATAAGTCAACCTGTTTATGAGAGAAAAATCCTATGACCCTCCTAATTCGAGTATTGCTCCTAAGGATTTAGTCACCCTTGTTGCTTCCACTCGACCTCTCATGTTAGATAAGCCTATGGAACTATAATTTCACCCCATAAGGGTGTTATCCATTATTCAACACATAATATTAATGTGCATGCTGACCAAAATTATAATATTTTTGAGGATCTAGCCCAAGCACCATGTGCCATGTTTACTTTGGAGGTTTTGTAGAGCTATCCTACGTAGCCCAAAGCCTTGTTAATCACTATCCGAGGGTTAGATCCCTTACAGTTTTTTTTTATAACATTTGACATTAACACCCCTCACTATAAGCTCTCCCATTTGGTAGATTTTTAGATTATGTTGTGTATCTTTCATAACAACATATATTGTACTCTAGTGAATGAAGGGTCTTCTACCTATGCCATTAATGCATCATGCTAGAAATCTATTGGTTATTTAGCACTCGATAAGTAAAGCACTACATTACATGCCATTGATAGACACTATTTCATGCCCTAGTATGTTCTACTAAATTTTTCCATCGAGCTAAGGGGAAAGACTACCTATGTTGATGTTGAAGTTGTCGATTCTCGCTTAGGCTATAATTTTCTCATTGGTCATAGTTGGTTTTATGCCATGTGTGTTGCCATTTCTTTGATATTTCATGTGCTCTAATTTCCCCATGAAGGAAACATTATCATGATAAATGAATTGGACTATTGTATCCCTTCGACCATGACTACCACTACGAGAAATTTTGTGCCGCTCATTGGAGATAATATTGGAGCTTATGAGAATGTTGGTATGGGATTGTATAATATCTTATATTTTATTGGTGTCTTTCCTTTACCCCAACATGACATTCATTCTTCTTCTACCACTCCTATGCTCATGGTAACTTTCAAAACCTATGGACCCCATCTATCTCTTGACCCTTAGGTTATGCCTTCTCCTTTGGATGTAGATTAGTATGGTGAACATATGCCACCTTGAGCAGAAGAGGATTCTTCTTTGGTAGTCTTACCTCCTACAATGGTCATAAACTCCATTCCAATATGGATTATGATTAGGATCCTTTGCCCAAACAGGTCGTTACTCCTCCTATTCCATGACTCCCTCAATCATGAGCCTCCTTCTCAGCAAGTCATATTGGAGGTCATGGATCCTATTGATAACCCTAGGAAGATTATGCCTCTTGTCTCCCCAATTTGGTAAAGGTAGAGATTGTTAAGAAAAATATTGAATCGACCTAGGGGGAATTTTCTTGGCCATCCCTTGAAGTGTTAACTATAGACCGAGTCAAGTCTTGGGTTTCTAATGTTGAACTTGCCAATGAATTGTCCAACTCATCCCTTCTTGTCAATGATGGTATTGTATCCCCTTTATGTCTTGGTATTCCTTATCAAGGAGCCACACTAGCCCATGAGACCATTCACCTTGTCTGTCCTCAGGTCATTCTTGATAACACTATGGTACTAGGCTTTGCATGGTATCATCAACCTTTAGGAATCATGCAATTAAATTTCTTATGGCATGGCCACATCATGGTGCACCATATGGTACCTCCACTCCTTCATGAGTTCATGTATGGGAACCCTTTGCCTGTTGCCAATAGTGGACACACCTTGACGTGACTTGTTAGACCAAGTTACTCTTGTACATATTGTACATCAAAGTATGTGTAATGTTTTTCTCTAGTTTTGGTTTGTTGTGTTGCGCAAGAATTTTTTTAGTACATCACATATGCAAAAAAATACCAAAAATAAATTATAAAACTCAAAAAATCAAAATATATGGTTATGTTTTTACCTAATCCGTGTTTTATTTCTTTTGTTATGTGTTTTAACCATGGATCTAATCTTTCTAGATGGATTTTACAGGATAGGGTGGAATTTTTATTTTGACGTCCACTGGAACTTAGGTGTATTTGTTCAGAACCTCACATATATGGGTAGGTCTCTCATTGTGATATTAGCCCATCCTTTTAAGCACGTTGTAACATGGTGGTAGAGCTTATATGTACATGAATGCCCTAGATTAGCACTTTGTTCCATCTTGGTGTCCATGTAGAGTTTATTTATTCCCTTTTTAGAATTCTTCCTTTTGACTTGCCATGACTTAGAATATGAGCCTCATTTTTCTATTCTTTGTCATCTTCTGGCCTTACCTAGGGACATATTTTTAGCCTATTTTATGCATGCTAATATTAAGCCTTGGTTTCATTTCACCACCATTTTCATCCTCTTCTTGGTTCGCTTTGTGTTCTTACCCCTTCACAATCGGCCCACTGTGATGAGTGGTATTGTTTGCCAACCTCTTTGCTTCCATATTCTTATAAATATCACATAAGCTTGGAACTAGTTTCTACCCTTTATACCACTTGTTCCTATAGAAAGAGTGTCCTTTATGTCCTTCCTATGCTCGTTAAACCTTGAAAGGAATTGATTATCATTTTATCTCTTTTTTGGGATTGTTAAATTGAATGAAAAAGGAACTATTGAGCTTACTTATCTTCTCTTTCGTGCTCATTAAACCATGGAGGAGACTAAAAAGATAAAAAGGAATTGAGTTATTATTCGAAATTGAAGCATCAGTTGCATTTCCTTTGAACATGGCATCTATTTGAGTCATTTCCTCGGAGTTGGGTTTTATCTTTCCTAGGAGTTCTACCATGCATATGAATTGTCTCCTCCTCTGGCTAGTTACTCTTCTAGTAACTATGGAGCATGCTTCAATGCCTCCTATGTTGTTGCATGATATCACATGGTGCCCATTAGTCAATGTTTCCAAGTCACTTTTGTGGCATTCCGTTATGTGCTCAAGGGAAGTATCAACCTGAGTTGGCCATTTATAGTCCTTGTTGACCCTTTTTGTGTTGGCCATCCCTTTGTTAGTTATACTTCATATCTTCATGGCTTCAGACATTCACATTACCTCTCATATTTTTCCATATAAATTGATGGGAGATACTTCAAGGCCCTCCTTCGATAGATCTTCTATTGTCGACTTTAGCTCATTATCCAGAAGCTTGATCTAGGAACAAATCCTCAGTGGTATGCTTCCTCATGATCGATAGTGGGTTTACATCATTGATTATTGATTGGTTGAGTCTACAAGTGTTCGATATTAGCTCCTCTTTTCACTCTTAGTGGATTATGCTAGGCACCTTGAGGCCCATTATCATCGTTAGTGGGTCCCCTTTCACCTTTTAATGGTACACCTCATTGTTCGGTAATTAGGTCATTTATACCATGCTCAACATTAGGACATCTATTCACATGCTCTAGATTCATACCATTAGGGTTGTGTAGAAGACCCTGTGTTAGGGACATTTCATTCCTATATAGCACCGTTCCTATGTTATGTTGGCATTATGTATCATTGATGTACTTTGAGGACTACTCTGGGGCACCTCTCTTTTATGTGTCCATAGTCCAACTAATGTATATTGTGACATAGATCCACACTATATTTGTCGGTGGCTATGATCTTTTTGGTCTATCACATGGATCCACTTGGTATTATTCATGGCCATGTTATATCATTTCATGTCATGGATCCGCATTGTGTATAGTTGGAAGCCATGTTTAGTTTCTCTTTATGACTAAGCATGGGTATGCCTGACTTGGGGATTTTGTTAGCAAGGTTGAGACTCGTGCACTTGACTTCCTCTATTTCAGATTTGATATATGAGGAGACATAATGAAGTATATTATATAAAAATTGAAGAATTATATTTGAATAATTGGACATGTGGTAAGTTATACAATTTTTCTCTTAAGAAGAGGCAAAAAATAAGCAAGTTGTAGAAAAGTTACCATAACTTTCACTTATAAAATAAAAAAAATTCAAACCCATGTAATTGCAAAGAAGAGATATCAAATTATTACAAACCAAAATTTTAGATTCATACGGGATTAATATAAAAAAAAATATCAAGAAAAAAGGTAATTGATTTATATATTCTATAATTAAGCTTCTAAGGTACGTAACATATAAGTGACATAACTTTTGAATAGAAGATCCATTTTCTTTGGCTGAATAAATATTTTGATAAAGAGGAGTATTATTATTATTATTTTCTCACATGTCTCCAAAGAATGTTCGAATCATGATTTTCATTAGACTAAAACCTTTAGGTGTTAGTAAATGGATGCATCACTAGAGTTAATGGATCCACAAGAGGTGGTTTAAGCACATGTCACGAAACATGCGAGGAGCGTTGGTTTATCCAATGTCTAACAATCTCCCCCTAGTGCGAGTTGGGTGTGATTTAAACTTGATACCTTTGGCTCTGATACAACTTGTCGGAATCAAAATTTTTGTTAGACCAAAACCCATAGGTGTTAGTAAACAAATGTTTCACCAGAGTTAACGAATCCGTAAGAGGCAATTAAGCAAATGTCGCAAAACATGCAGGGAGTGGTAGTTTATCTAATGTCTAACTAGGAAATATCCAAAATTCATTACACCAATTAAACCTCTTGAAGGCCCATCCATGCCTCTTGAATAAATAAAATATCTCAAGCACCAAGTAACCAAGTGGAAATTTAGATTTCATAGTGGAAAGAAAATTAAAAAGGATATCAAACAAAAGTAGATGAAAATAAGGAGGAAATGCATAAGGAGATTAAAAAAATGGAACAAAATGCTATAGAAGCCCTAAATTTGATGACATACCGAGTTACCCCAACTGCCAATAACCCTTGATACTCCACAAACATCTTTGTATTCACCCAATTATGGAAGTTTAGTAACTCTTTAAAATATGCAGTCAAAATAAGAATGTGGATTTGGCTTCACAAGTTCCATGAGAGAGTCTTCTATCACCTTCCAATCCCTTTCTTTACCTCATCCAACTTAACTAGGACTCAACTTATCTAATAGTGCAATGGGCAGCCAAAAAAGTCTTTCAAAACCTCATACGCAACCCTGAAAATTGTTGGTTGTAGGTGCTGCAAAATAATTTTGTAGCACCGTGTAAAAAATATTTGCGCTATGAAATTATTTCATAGCACTTGGAAAAAAGCCATCCTTTCGAATTGCTCGAAGGTGAAACGACTTGGCCTTTATCCCAATTGATTCCACATGGCCTATACTTGCTTCTTAACATTACTCATGACTTCATACACCCTTGTTCATGGAGATTTACAACTCTAACTCGAAATTACCAAGTAGGAACAAATATGAAACGTTTGGACAACATTCAACAAAATAGGGTGCTCTAGTTTTCTCCATACACATGCACTCTCTAGCTACAATAACTCAGGATTTCTAGCATAAACCATAGGCTACAATAATTTTTTCTCAACTATCAAATTTAATGTTTCTAACCTAAGGGGAATCAACAAATGAATAGAACATGTTGAATTCCAATCTCAGTGCTCAAAACCCATCTACTATGTTATCTTTGTCATAGGCCCATGTGCATTGAGCTATTACAAGCTATCAATCACACCACATATTCCTCTACATACTTTACTATATGAATCAAACATAAATGGGCAAACACAATGATGGAAGCTTCCATGCTCAAGTTCTTAATTAAAATTGACTTTACAAGTGCAGGCTTCTAAAGACAACAACACACTGGAATAAAATGTGATTGCAACAGTTTATAGACAGAAACCAATTTTCCCCAAAGACCTAACAGCTTCATTATAAATATATTGACAAAGAAATAAAAAAACACAGAGGCATATAAATGAACTACTCATTAACCAAATTCAACATACATTAAAAACTGACCAGATACACAATGTGAGCATGTGCATCCTAGGCTTCTCGACCTCTGCCTCTTATACTTGCACTAGATCTTCTCCTCTCTTTTTCCTTATCTATGCATCTGTTGTACTCTACTTCTTCTCAAACACTCATTTCTTTAAAAATAAAGATAACATGGGACAACCAAGAGTCACAAGATGAATCGTTTCCCCTTCTCCACAAAATAAGGGAAATTGAAACTATATTTACATTAGGAAATAATTCTTCCAATTTATTCTAAAACAAAACTCACTTCCTAATCTAAATATTTACAAAACATTTAAAGTTTCTCCCATCATCACCATGTGACCACCCCATCACATTGGAAAGCTCCAGTTTTTTCTTCATCAAATTTAGTGCCCCATTATAATTATAGAGTTTTGTTCTTCTTGGAGGCTAGAGGAGACCTCTATGCTAAGCTAAAGGAGAGGTTGATCATATGCCATTTTTGGTAAAACACTTGTATATTCGATTTTTTTATAATGAAATATTGATATCCCCTCCCTTATGTTGTTGGTATTTGTAACACTCTCCTCCCACATCTACCCAAGTAGCCAGCCAATCGAGGTAAATATGCGAAGAGAGGCTACTATGATTGGATTCAACCTCCTATGTGACCTTACGAAAGTGAAATCGATGGAAACACAACATACAGAACTTCCACATCAACATGGGGACTCCTAGGAACCAACCCAACCTTTCCAACAACTAACCACTGAGTTTTTAGACTAATTAATTGCCATGCTATGGGCATGCTAGTGTCTAAAGGGATTTGGACGCTCCCACAACATTGCATTTCAGCATCTAGGGACTATTTTTCTCAGTGCAGTGCCAATGTCCCTGTGATTTGAGCCACTTTTTTAGGCCTAGAGCTCAAGTCACTGCCCATAATTAAATGACACCTTCAGAACAAAAAGATAACAAGGTAATGATGATATAAATTCATTTTCTTGAACAAGTGATTGACTGGACCCTTACTAGCCATGATAGGCATTTCATCAAACAGATCACAAATGTGTAATCTACAGGGGTAAACACAAGATTTAAGCATAGGGGTCTCATACTTATTTGAAAATCTCTAAGAACCATTGTTCCCTTATATCATTAGTTGCATGATCATATATGAGGTCATAGATACATTGTTTATTAATTTACAAATAGAACATGAGGAGATCCATACATCATCACTATCATAATACTTTCTCATGACCAACAAAATAACAATGAAAATACCATGAATACATCAGCCATATAATCCACATATAAGCCAATACATTTGCACATGAAAATCCAAGGGAATGGATTTCTCATTAATGAATGTAGAAACCAATCGGGGATGGGACTACCATGTTCCACCTGATGATAGATTGGATTATCCAAATCTCTCTTCAGCCAATCACCCCCGTGCCATATTCCAAAATGTGGGACTCATAACCAACCAAAAAGAACCAAACAAGAATGAATGCTACAGGAGTTCTCCACCTACACCGTGAGGAATTTTAGTACCTCCTAGTATCTCAGGCTTTATCGTAATCGACAGTTTGATCAAAGGATCACTAGGCCCTACACCGAGACCTACTCTCCAGGCTTTACCACACATCCCATCCCAAGACTACTAGGCCCAATTGAGAGCAATCCACCTCTTGGCTTTACCATAATTCCCACCATTTATCGATAATGATTCTTAGGTCCATCGAGGCACACAATCCTGGCTTTACCGCAACCCACAGTCTAGCTCAGGGGTTACTAAGCCAGTGGCTTTACCGTGATCCACAGTCTGGTTTAGGGACCATTAGGACATTTGTTTTTCATTTCATAGGTTCACCTCACTCAACTTCGAATCCATCCAAAAATCCAACTCAACCTAAGTATGGGAACCCATATCATTAAGGCTATCCGGAAATGGCAAGGCTAGGATAAAAAAATATCACACTTGGAAAAACCCATGCCATGATGGAAACGAACCACATGCAATACCATGCATACCAAATATAGCAAGGAAGTCACACATGCAAATTAATACTTGCAAAGAATCCTACCGTAGCTACTTGATCCTGCTCTTCATTTCTTTCTCCTTCCTTCTTCTTGCATTATTTTTCCTTTCTTTCTCCAATGCCAAACTACTCCAAGAAAACTCTAAGTGTCCAAGAGTGAGTGAGAGAGAGAGAATAATGATAGAGATCCCAAAATTTAACTGACAAAAGGTACCAACTGATCCTTAGAAGCATTTTTATTAATGAGGCCTCTATTTTCTTCATTTTCCATTATTTTCCTCCTCACATGCAACCTGTGACATTTCACCTCCATTTTCTCCTAATTTCCATTATTTTAATAAATAAATGTGCCAAAAATGCAATTTTCCCTTTCCAAAGCCTTTGCCTTTACCAATTTCTGTAGCCATAATAAACCAAATGAACACCCACTAGGATGTTTTGCCCAACATTCAACTTGGAATAAGTGTCACATCAACCATGGTTTTTTTTTATTTTTTAAACTTTTATTATATGGAATTTTCACCAAGGGTGTTACATAACACTCCCCCTTGGTGGAGACCATCCTCAATGTTCAACCACACATATACCTCAGCAAAACCGCTGGAAAGAAAACATACTGCTCATGGAGATTTATATCATAGCTTGATGCAGTATTTACCATGATCATCCTGCTGAAAAGAAAACCATCACGATAACATAACAAAATGACATCATAACAACA
This sequence comes from Pinus tabuliformis, assembly GCA_031772625.1. Classification (NCBI taxonomy): domain Eukaryota; kingdom Viridiplantae; phylum Streptophyta; class Pinopsida; order Pinales; family Pinaceae; genus Pinus; species Pinus tabuliformis. The sequence continues at coordinate 516,979,092 of CM062805.1, read as the reverse complement.
TGATAACTATAATGACATGACACCCATACCACTTATTGGAGCTTTATAACATAGCTCATGGCGATATTTACATCCATATACATTTGTGCATATATCAAAACATCACACCAAAACATATGCCAAAACATATACCAAACATCATACCAAAATGATTTTTCCTCAATCGACAAACAACAAAGGATACATAGCTCGCATCTGATCTTCCATCTGCCATGTAGCTTCATCAAGCCCAAATTTCTTCCTCTACACTTTAACTTGATTGATGGCTTTGCTTCAGAGCATGAACTCCTTTTTCTTCTGAGGCTCTGGCTGGAACTCTCCATCTGGTTCCACCTGCAATACATACCAACAATCACATGATCAAAATCTTTAACATACTTCTTAAGAAATTACACATGGAAAACATCATGGACTTTCACTAGAGGCAGTGCAAGTTGATAGGCTACTTGCTCAATCCTCTCAATAATCCTGAAAGGTCCACAAAATTGGGGTGCCAACTTAGCACATCATCCAATCTGTAAGGTGTTATTGTTCCCCAACCTGGAACTCCTTAAACAAACTATTCTGATCTACATAGCTCGAATGCCTATCTTGTGTTTCTTTCAAATTCTTATTGATTACCTGCATCTCCTATTCCATTTTAGCCAACATGTCCGGTCCAATCAACACCTTGTTTACCAGATCACTCCAACTGATGGGAGTATTGCAACTCCACCCATACAATGCCTTAAACAGACTCATCTTCAAAGATTCCTGATACCCATTGTTGTAAGTGAAATATACCATTGGAAGATATTATTCCAACTTCCACTGTTGATGCATCACATACATCCTCAACATGTCCTCCAATATCCTGTTGACCCTCTCAATCTGTCCATTTGTCTGTGGATGATAAGTTGTACTGAAGGCCAACTCGCTGCCCAAACCTACAAACAACTCCTTCCAAAACTTGGAAGTGAACTTTGCATCCCTGTCTGACACAATATTCTTGGGAAATCCATGCAATCTAACCACATCTCTAATGAATACCTGTTCTACATTGCTAGCTGAGAATGTAGACTTCACTGGAATGAAGCATGCAACCTTTGTCAACCTGTCCACAATAACCATGATGGAATCATGTTGTCTCACTATCCTCATCAATCCCGTGATAAAGTCCATGGAAATGACCTCACATTTCTATTTCATAATCACAATCGGTTGTAGAATCCATCTGGATGCTTAGACTCTGCTTTAACCTTCTAACAATCCAAAAACCTAGCTACAAAATCTGCCACATCCTTCTTTAGATTCATCCAATAATAGAACCTCTTCATTGCAGTCAATGTCTTCTGATAGCCTAGGTGACCCGAATATGGTTTCACATGAAACTTCCTCAAGATCACCTTCTTGAGCTCACTGCTATATGGCACATATATCATGTCTCTAAATATGACCAACCCATCTACTGTGAGATGACAATCCAAATCCTGTACACTTGTACCTATACCAATACCTGTACATATACCTATACTTTGCTACATCCCATGCACAATCTCCATATACCTTTCATCATGCCACCTACCTGCAAGATCCTATCCTGTAAATCTGTCCCATAAGAGCTCAAAGGTGCCATGTGATTTACTTGTACCCGCCTGGTAAGAGCATTTGCGATCCTGTTATCCTTTCCTTTGATGTACCTGATATCAAAGTCAAACTCATTAATCGTGGCCAACCATCTAGCTTTCCTAACGTTCAGATTCAGTTGGTCAAACCAGTACCTTAACCCAATGTCATCACTCATCAGTACAAACTTCTTACCAAGAAGATAGTTCCTCCACATCTTCAATGCATGTATGATCGCTGCTAACTAAATATCATGTGTCAAGTAGTTCTGCTCATGCTCATTTAGTTTCGTGACTCATAGCATACCACCTGTCCATCATGCATAAGGACACCACCAAGTCCTCTCTTGCAAGCATCTGTGCATACTACAAATACCTTATCCAGATTTGCAATCTTTAACACTAGATCATGTGTCAACAATTGCTTAGGCTACTCAAAACTGGCCTCACACTCCTCTTTCCAGTCAAACTTCTTACCTTTCCTCTGCAAATGATGTAATAGGATAAGAAATTTGTGAGAAGTTCATGATGAACCTTCAATAATAACTTGCCATCAATTAACATAATAACAAAATTTTCTAAATAAGAATGCAACACACAGTTCATCAAACACATAAATGTACCTGGGGGATTAGTCAAACCGAATGGGATTGTAACAAACTCGTAGTACCCATACCTAGTCTTGAATGTGGTCTTGTAGATGTCCTCTTCTTTGATGCATACCTAATGGTATCTTGACTTCAAGTTAATCTTAGAGAACACTTATTCTCCCTTTAGCCGATAAAAAAAATCATCAATCCTTGATAATGGGTACCTGTTCTTGATGGTCACTTTGTTCAACTTCCTGTAATCAATGAACTATATGAGAGTACCATCCTTCTTCTTCACAAACAATACTTGTACGCCCCATGGAAATACACTTGGCGTAATGTATCCCTTGTCAATAATCTCTTTAGGTTGTAACTTTAATTCTGCCAACTCATGTTTACTCATATTGTAAGGTGCCATTGATGTTGGAGCTACCCCTGGTACCAACTTAATAGAAAATTCTACCTCCTTGTGAGGTGGAAACTCTGAATATCTACATGAAATACATCCTGAAATTATTGTAGGACTGGGTACCTTCTCAAAACATCTACATTTTCAACTTCCTTACCCTTGTCACTAGAGATATGAACTACAAATAAAAAACACCCTTTCCTGCGACTGCGATTGGCCTGCATAGCTGTCACCATCCTAATTGACGTGGCTTTCTTCTTTCCATGTAAAACTCTTGGTTCCCCATTTTCATCCAAGAACTCAATAGATTTGTCGTAGCAATCCAGAAGGTATATCCAGTCCATAACCAAACATATTGTATGACCCCAATGGAAATATTTTCCTGTGCGATGTTTTCTGCATGCCACTCAACTACAATGCACAAGCTCTAACACATTAGTGAACTCTTTTCTTTGTACTTGTAGCCAACTGCACTAACCAAGATTCTACATGCATTTTCTTACTCAAACCACACATATCCACCAAGTCAAGACAAACATAGCTATAATTAGATCTAGGGTCAATCAAAATAGAAATAACTTGATCATAAAGCTTACCATCCATCTTAATGATAGATGTCTGGTGCTCTGCCTTTCTGTCATCCACAACTGCATAAATATGAGGAATGCTCTGCCCAACATTCCGAACAGTCTGCACCTCCTATGCACTATATATCTTATGCCTACCACCTTGATGCTACAGACAATCTCTCCTAAGGTGTTCCTCACTACATGTCCAACATTCCAACCGTACAGTACCATTACCTTTATGTTGCTATTGTGGTCCATGTCCCTATCTAGATGCATTAAACTTATTTTGAGATGCCACATTTTATTTCTCTCTGCATTTTTAGGCCTTTCTCTCTTTGGCTTCCATTTACCTTTAGCTTTATCTTTCCCTTTCCATCCTTGCTGACATTCATTGTTACGCTTTGAATGTTCATAACAATGATTTAATTTACCAATGACTTCCTCATGTGATTGAGGCACATCATACTCAATTTTATCTCTAATTGCTAATGGAAAACCATTGACAAATTGTTGAAATTTAGCATTCTAATATTTAATATATGGTATATACCTCAATAGATCTAGAAACTTAGTCATGTACTCTTCATCGTTCATTGACCCGATATTTAGCTCATAAAATTATTTGGCCTTACTATTTTAGTACCTTTCTAACAAGTATTTATTCATGAAAAGCCTCTTGAAATCATGCCAACTCAAGTTCTCTATCTTGATGTCTCTCACCCACTTCAGATATTCCCACCAAATATATGATTTACATTTCAGGCTAAAGATAGGGATTCTAGCCTTCATACTATATGTGTACTCGTGCAACTCAAATAATTTTTTCCTCCCAAGTATCCAAGCCTCTGCATCTTCTGGTTTATTCAAGTTTCCATAAAACATAGGTGGTTTTACTTTCTTCAATTAATCAGGAAAGTATCGCCTGTCACTCATCCTGTACAGATGACAACAACGATGATCATGATGTCTATTCTAATAAAAACTAGAATAATACATGTACTCACCACCCCTCCTATCCGGAGTGTCCAACAATCTACCATCTTTCATGATGTCATCTCTATCTGACCTATGTCTACCAGGAGACCTACTGCCATATGCCCCACTAGTTATGTCCTCCTGCTCATAGCTGATCTGAAGTGGCCCTTGCCGCTGCAATTCTGACAAGCTTTGAAGAAGTATTGCATTAAATTCTTTATGTTTCTCTTGTTCCTGTATGATCCTATCATTGTATTCCTTACAAATCCTTCTTTCTTCCTTTAGGCTTCTTAATGTGTCTACCAAATCAAAAGAGTTCCCACCACATTTCTCATCTAATTCATAGGGAGAGTCTTTGCATTCTACCATCTTGCTATTCATTTTGATCTTTCTCTTGCAAGGAATAATATGTCAGCTAACAATGTACATGGACAATACACAATCATAAACATAGACGATACACCATCATACAAGTAGACAACACACACGCATAAACACATATAATCAAGCATAAACAAACAATACTTGTAACAACATGTAACAACATGTAACCAAGCATACATGAATGATACATGTAAGAAACATATAACAACATGTAACCAATCATACACTCATGATGACACACTTCCCATCAACAACATCCTCTTTCACATGGTGACATCACTACAACCATAACCGACACCATGCATGTGAAACAAGCACATAGACCACAAGGATGAAAACACATGTACAAACGACATGAATGGATGACCAACACACTACCCATCCAGTCCAAGGGGTGAACCATGCTATGATACCACTCTGTAACACCCTCCTCCCACATCTACCCAGGTTTTCGGCCAATAGGGGTAAACATGTGACGAGAGGCTACTATGATGGGATGCAACATCCTATGTGACCTTAAGGAAGTGAAATCGACAGAAACACCATGCATGTGAAACAAGCACATAGACCACAAGGATGAAAACACATGTACAAACGACATGAATGGATGACCAACACACTGCCCATCCAGTCCAAGGGGTGAACCATGCTCTGATACCACTCTGTAACACCCTCCTCCCACATCTACCCAAGTTTTCGGCCAACATGGGTAAACATGTGAGGAGAGGCTACTATGATGGGATGCAACATCCTATGTGACCTTAAGGAAGTGAAATCGACAGAAACACAACATACAAACCTTCCACATCAACATGGGTCTCACAGGAAGCAACCCAACCTCTCTGGAAATCAACCCCTAGGTCCCACTGAGTTTTTAGACCAATTAACTCCCAGAATCTTCCATGCTATGGGCATGCCAATGTCTAGAGGGCTTTGGACACTCCCACAACATTGCATGCCAGCATCCAAGGACTATTTTGCTCAGTGTTGTGCTAAAGTCCCAAGGATTTGAGACAATTTTTTAGGGCCATAGCCCATGTCATTGCCCATAATTAAATGACACCTTAAGAACAGAAAGATAAAAAGGTAATGATGATACGAATGCAATTTCTTGAACAAGGGCTTGACTGGACCTATACTAGCCATGACAGACATTTTTTCAAACATATCACAAATATGTAACCTATACGTGTAAACAACAAATTTAAGCACACCAGTCTCATACTTATCTGAGAATCGCTAAGAAGCATTGTTCCCTTATATCATTAACTACATTATCATCTATTAGGTGATAGATACATTGTTTATTCATTTACAAATAAAACATGAGGAGAGCCATACATCATCACTATCAGAATACTTGTTCATGACCAACAAAATAACAATAGAAATACCATGAATACATCAACCATATAATCCACATATAAACCAGTACATTTACACATGAAAATCCAAGGGAATGAATTTCTCATTAATGAATGTAGAAACCAACTGTGGGTGAGACTACCATGTTCCACCTGACCATAGATTGGCTGAGCCAAATCTCTCTTCGTAATCACCCCCATGCCATATTCCAAGCATGAATGTGGGACTCATAACCAAACAAGCATGGATGCTACCAGAGTTCTCTTCCTACATCGTGAGGAATTTTAGAGCCTCCTAGTCTCTTAGGATTTACCATAATCTACAGTCTGATCCAGGGATCACTAGGCCCTACATCGAGACCCACTCTTCAGGATTTACTGTACATTCCATTCTAGGAATACTAGGCCCAACAGAGAGTAATGCACCTCTTGGCTTTACCATATATCCCACCATTTTTCGGGAAGGATTCCTAGGCACACAATCCTGGAATTACCACATCCCACTGTTTGGCTTAGGGGTTACTAGGCTACTAGATTTACCGTGATCAACATTTTGGTTCAGGGCACTAGGCCATGTGTTTTTCATATTTTAGATCAGCTCACTCAACTTCAAATCCATCTGATAATCCAACTCAACCAAAGTATGGGAACCCATCTCATTAAGGATATCCAAAAATGGCAAGGCTAGGCTGAAAACATTGTCACACCTGGAAAAACCCATGCCATGATAGAAAAGAACCAGATGCAATACCGTGCATGCCAAATCTGGCAAGGAAATCACACATGAAAATCAATACTTGCAAAGAATCCTGTTGTAGCTACTTGATCCTTCTCTTTCTTGCTTGCTCCTCCCTTCTTATTGCTTTATTTTTCCTTTCTTTCTCTAATGCCAAAGTGCTCCAAGAAAACTCTAAGTGTCCAAGAGTGAGTGAGAGAGAGAGAGATAATAATGAGAGCTCTCCCAAGACTGAACTAACAAAAGGTACCAACTAATCCCCAAAATCCTTTTTATTAATGAGGCCTTTATTTTCTTCATTTTCCATTATTTTCCTCCTCACATGCAAATTTTGACCTTTCACCTCCTTTTCTCCTAATTTCCATTATTTTCATTAATAAATGTGCCAAAAATGCCATTTTACCTTTCCAAAGCCTTTGCCTTTGCCTTTTCCAATTTCCTTAGCCATAATAAACCAAATGAACACCCACTAGGATGGTTTGCCCAACATTCAACTTGGAATAAGTATCCATCAATCATGGTTATATTTTTTTTTTAACTTTTATTACATGGAATTTTCACGAGGATTGTTACAGTATTAATAGTATGCGTGTTATTCATGTTGTTTTAATACTTCTTTACAAATGATCTTCATGCCAACTTGATCCTGCAGGAAGTATTTTGGATGCTTGTATGTTTGTTTCATATGTGTAGGAGGTTGGAGACTAAGAGGCGAGGCATCCCTAGTTGCATCAACTGACTACTGGATCTACATTTGATAAGTGTGTCATTTCATCCTCCTCTTCCATATTGGTGTTTATATGATGTAGATATTATCTTGAAATTCTAACTACAAAGGAACTGGTGAGTCCGTTGGGGAGTCTACCCTATTTTTGTTTAAATCTTTCCTTCTCTTGGTTTTTTTGGTTTTATATTGCTTCCAATATGTTCTCTGTGTTTATACAATGTTGTCTATGTCTTTGTTTGTGTTATTAACCTTAGATCTATTCAAATATCATTTTATTTTTCCTTTTCAAGTTGTGTTTCTTTGTCTGTGTGCGTTTTGAGCTCAAGACATAGCATAGAATAACATTTACATTGGTTTCATACAATTCACTTGTGTAAATTATTTTTGTTGATTACTAGAACTTGTGTAAATGCCTAAAAATTAGGGTTTTTGAGGGTTTTTCCATCAGATTTTGATGTTTTGTTTTAGGTCTATTTTTGTGATCTCTTTTACATTTCAGATATGCTTTAGATCTAGTTTGGATCTTTTGTTTTGGATTACATCTATTTGGTTTTTTATTTTAAGCTTTCTTTTGAACTGTTTTGCTTGGTTTTGGGGCACTTTTCCTCAATATATTATTGTTACTTTTTGTATCTATATTCCTAGTGTTCCTGAAAATTTAGATCTACCTTATATCTAGTTTAAAACTCTTATTTTTAATTATATCTACTTGGTTTTTAATTTTAGGGTTTTTACTTAGGTTGTTTTTCCTTGTTTTGAGGGGCTTACCCTCTACATCTTGCCTTGGTTATTTGGATCTATATTCTTGCTGTTTTGAGGGGCTTACCCTCTACATCTTGCCTTGGTTCTTTGGATCTATATCCTTGTTTTGAGCTCTTTTTCAAGTGAGTTTCTTGGATTTTTTTGGGTTTGTTTTCTTGTAAGCTTTGTGAGTTTCAAAAGTGTTATTATTAATATAGTGTGAGGTTTCTATTTTCATTTGAAAAGGAAAAGTTTCTCTTGCCTTTTCTAACTAGAGTTCATTTAAGGGAAAATAAATTTTTTCATTCATAAAATGTGCATTAGGGATTGGGTCTCAAGTCTATTCACACCATCTTAGTTGCATACCGTTTTTCAGTAAAAAATCCCCCCTTAAAATCATTGTTTAGTAAAATCTATGTAGGAATTTATAGGGTAAATTCCTCAGACAGAACACCAAAGGACACCGCTCACAAAAATATCACGTGATCAATACACCAGTATTGTTGACGTGCCCATAATTAAATGACACCTTAAGAACATAAATATAAAAAGATAATGATGATACGAATGCAATTTCTTGAACAAGGGCTTCACTAGACCTATACTAGCCATGATAGACATTTTGTCAAACATATCACAAATATGTAACCTCTAGGTGTAAACAACAAATTTAAGCTAACAAGTCTCATACTTATCTGAGAATTGCTAAGAAGCATTGTTCCCTTATATCATTAACTGCATTATCATCTATTATTTCATAGATACATTGTTTATTCATTTACAAATAAGACATGAGGAGAGCCATACATCATCACTATCAGAATACTTGTTCATGACCAACAAAATAACAACAGAAATACCCTAAACACATCAACCATATAATCCACATATAAACTTGCACATTTACACATGAAAAGCCAAGGGAATGAATTTCTCATTAATGAATGTAGAAACCAATCGTGGATGGGACTACCACGTTCCACCTGACCATAGATTGGTTGAGCCAAATCTCTCTTTGTAATCACCCCCATGCCATATTCCAAGCATGAATGTGGGACTCATAACATAACAAGCATGGATGCTACCGGAGTTCTCTACCTACACCATGAGGAATTTTAGTGCCTCCTAGTCTCTTAGGATTTACCATAATCCACAATCTGATCCAGGGGTCACCCGACCCTACACTGAGACCCACTCTCCCAGATTTACTGTACATCCCATCCCAGGAATACTAGGCCCAATGGAGAGTAATCCACCTCTTGGCTTTATCGTATATCCCACCATTTTTCGGAAAGGATTCCTAGGCACACAATCCTGGAATCACCACATCCCATTATTTAGATCTAGTTTGGATCTTTTGTTTTGGATTATATCTATTTGGTTTTCGATTTTAAGGTTTCTTTTGAACCTGTTTTGCTTGGTTTTGGGGCACTTTTCCTCAATATCTTATTGTTACTTTTTGTATCTATATTCCTAGTGTTCCTGACAATTTAGATCTACCTCATATTTGGTTTGAAACTCTTATTTTGAATTATATCTACTTGGTTTTTAATTTTAGGGTTTTCATTTAGGTTGTTTTTCCTTGTTTTGAGGGGCTTACCCTCTACATCTTGCCTTGGTTCTTTGGATCTATATTCTTGCTGTCAATTATAGTTCATCTCTATCTCATATTTGAATCAAGACCCTAACCTCTTGTTAAATTTAATCATTTAATCATTTTTGTTTATTTCCATTGAAAGTATTTATACTGAAATATTTCTGTTGGATTTCCATTCCTTTCTCATTTTTTCCTTGAGCTAGGGTTACATTTTGTTGAGAATTATAGATCATTTCTTATGCTTTCTTTTTCTATCCATTGAGATGCAACCCTAATGCTTACTTTGTTCTTACTTTTGCAAATTACAAGCCTAATTTTCATTGATTTTTATGATCTTTTTATTGCAAAGCCAATTTTACATATTTTGAGTACTTGGTGTTCTCTTTTGATCTATTTTTCAAGTGAGTTTCTTGGATTTTTTTTGGGTCTATTTTATTATAACCTTTGTGAATTTCAAATGTGTTATTATTAATATAGTGTGAGGTTTCTATTTTCATTTGAAAGGGAAACGTTTGTCTTGCCTTTTCTAACTAGAGTTCATTTAAGGGAAAATAAATTTTTTTATTCATAAAATGTGCATTAGGGATTGGGTATCAAGTCTCTACCTTGTTGAGTAAAAAACCCACCTTAAAATTATTGTTTAGTAAAATCTATTTGAGAATTTTTCTTTTTTGTTGGTAGTACACTAAGAGTAGCATATTCTAGGGTCTTGGAATAGGGGTGTGAGGTTAACTACTCTAAGACCACAAAAGAATACCTAACATCTTGTGTTAGAGAGGGAAAATTCACTTGTTGTTATGCATTTCTTGGCAATCCTTCCTAACAAGAGGTCATCCACAAGATCACATTGAGGCCAACAAAGTGATATACCCCACTTTGTTTGTCTTGGTGGCATGGTTAACATGTTTTGGTGGGTGTTATTAGCATTTTTCACTATAATACTTGGGGACTCACCTAGAAGGAATACATATCATTTTGAGAAATCTATTAATGGGTTTCAGGCTTAGCTTCCTTTTCCTTGGGTGTGAATACAACTTAATACTGTTCCTCCAAGGAGATTTCTATAGGTGGCAGCCTTAGTGGCCTTTCCTAGGTAGATTACATCGATGATGGTGAGGGGGATGTCCTTGTTGTAGTGAGGATAAATGGTCAAAATCACTTGGTCCTCTTAGGGGATGCTCCACTACTTGTGAAGGTACTTGTGCTTGGTCTAAAAGGAACATTAAGAAGTTCACAAACTTAATCTATCCAACCTATCTTCACTTTCGACTTGGGCCCTTATGAACCAAGCTATGGCAGTAGGAAGATCCCTTCTCTATCTCTCTTTGCTTTTGTGTTCTCATCTCAGGGGCACCTTAATTGTATTAATTTTATGATAAACATATATTCACCATGGTTGAACAAGGACTCCAATGCTCAAGTTGATTATTAGGCCTTCATCCTGAAGAGGTAGGTCGACCACTACATAGATGAAGGATAACTCTAGCAACAAAGGACCTAGGCCATACTCAAGTTGGGGAGATAACCTTAGTCCTAAGGAGGAATATCTTGTTACTATTTACAAATTTGACACAAGTCCTTACTTACCACACATAAACCCACCTTTGACGAACCCTCTTGGCTTGATTTTAGTGTAAATGAGAGCTTATGGCAGCGATCTATTCTCCTTGTTTTCTTATAAGATGTATAGTGAAATAAATTCTTATTCTATGGGGGAGATGGGTCCCTATTTACCCTCTGTAGTGATAATTTCTCCTGCCATGTCATATTTACCATCACTTAGTGTTGTGGGATCCATACCTCCTACTACACCTCTCACTTCTTGGGGTATTCCACTATTTAAGTAACCCCAATAAGTTTTCAACCTTTTTTTGTGTCTATGCCTTCCTCTAGCTTTTTGTTTGGAGTGGGGTTTAATCATATTCAATCTACAGTAGTTGAGACATTCATTCCTAGCTCATCTCAACTTATGATTCCTTTTAGCACATACATTTCTATTGCTAGGAACTTATTAGGAGGATATTTTGTTTGTTCCAACTAGGATGGGAGTAACTATGTTTTTGGTAGTAACTATCAACCTTAAAATAGTTCAATGTTTGGAGGGATGTCTTACTCTAGAGGTTCCTTTTCCTTTGGGGGGCTAGTATACCTAAGGAAACTTGCCCTATTAGTCCCACTAAGCTTACATAGTGCTTATTCACAGAGAGGTTTTTCCTCTACTATTGGGTAAAAACCCATAGGAAATGAAGCTTTTAGGGGTCCTTCTTTCTTTAGGGGTACTTACCCTTGGGACAAAAATCCTTACACCACATCTACAGGCCTAGGATATTAGTACACTAAGATGAACTATAACCTTGGTTCACACTCTTCTTCCTTTAACTATGGTATGGGGGACCATATGGTTTGTTAGGGAGTTACTTCCATTATTATTTATTTAGTCAACAACAAATTACTTTTATGACACCTCTTGATTTCCTAGATTTGGATAAATATATATATGTTTAACTCATATATTAATTATTTTTATTATTAATAATAATAATAATTTAAAATTCTAGCCATGTGTGATATGTTGTGAGAGTTAGAAACTGTGAAAAGCTAGTTAAATTCATTTGATGGCTATTCTATGCCTATTCTAGTTTACCAGCCATTTAGTTTATATAGCTAAGCTAATTTAATATTAATTAGATAATTAACCCTTTATTTCCCAACACATCTGCATTTTTTTATAGTTCTAATATAAAAATATTAATTATTTATTATTCTACATCATTATTATATTATTATTTTCTCACCGATATTTATAGAAAACTATATAATAATATCAAATAAATATAAATTTGAGATATTATGAAGGAATATCCAAAAATTAAAACCCTTCTATTTTTGGGTGGAAACTTAGATATTAAAAAGATATTGTAAAGAATAAATTACTAATAATAAAACTGAATTTTTGCACAATTTATTCTGACTTGAACAGCCCTTCCAGTTCCCGAGCACATTCACTCACAAGTAATTTGTATTGTAAAGCCCTTTTTGCCTTCATAATGCATACTATTGATGCATCAATAAGAAAACTTCTGTCCTTAAAATCTTATCACATCTTTAATCAACTTGTACCTTCTTCTACTGCTTCTACTATGAACTTTGACCTTTACATGTTGTCTAACTGTTAAAACTTGCCAATACTTTAATCAAACCTTTCCTCATAACCAAATATACCTTCCTTCTTTCATTTTGTCAATTTCATCTTCTAATTCAATCCTTGGGTGAAATTTGTTGTCTTTAGGCTTCTTATCAAATATTCATCTGGTCATCCACCACGACAAAATCATCAATAACATCGACACACATGTTCTCATCACCCTTAGGCTATTCTTCTATGGATGCATTTCAACTCCATTGATCTTTTCCTCCATTTATCCCTCCATTTCTATTTTCTTCTCTCCAAGATTTTTTTCCTGATGATGGGTCATGGTACTGACTCAAAACATTGAAAACTCAAAATGAATACTAGTGAGTTGCAAGAAGTTCTTCTTTTATCTGTAACAAGTTTGCTACTTGTCATCCATACCAATTCATCCTCCTTGTATCTTCTCTTCTCTAGGTTCTCTGTAGTAAAACCTCTTCTTGAGAACTCTTATTCCTCATATTTCAAAGTTATTGGTTGTTACATCTTCAATTATGCACTCTTCTTAATTTTTAGAAAATTTATTTTGATGTTGGGTTTTGTCACCATTTCTTCATCTAAGAAATTTTCCTACTCCTTCTCCTTTGACATAGCTTACTTTTTACAGTGGATGCTACCAATTCAGTCCTGTAAACATGGTTCTTTTAATGCCAAAGTGCTCTGGTTTTCTCAATATGGACGCACTCTCTAGCTACAATGACTAATTAGTGCTAGCATAAACTATAGGCTATAGGAAATTTTTCTTGTTGGCTTGTAGGGGCCTGACCCAGGGTTAGAAGTGGTTTAGCCGAAAAAATCCCGCACTACCGGCCCTTTCGGTAACAATCCATGGAGCGCAGACTGAAGTCTCACCCAAGGTAGTACGGGAGGGTGCTGGAACCAGGTTTCTGTACCCTTGGGATGTCTTGATGTGGATTGGAGGGGGTCGCAAACCCTCTGCAGCCTTGTTCCCCTTGGTACTATTGATGGCCTTTCGCGTAGATCAGTATAGATGTGATTTCTTAATAATGACCTTATTACAGATCTGATCTTTTTCTTACAGCCTTTAAGCAAACATTTAACAATAAAACCTAGTACGCGCAATCATAATTCTTAAAGAAAATCATAAATTTATAATCTAAGGCATAAACTAGAATATAACCAGTTCCGCAATTTTTCAGAATCAACACAATATTTCAGAACCAATTTATCTTTATTAATATCTTGATTAAGTACAATCCATTTCTTGCCCTGTGCACACAGCTGCAGGAGTCTGCGCACATGGCTGCAAACTCTATCAGGGCTCCACGCACATAGCCGCAAAGCCTCTATCCAACCACTAACACCCAGGACCCGGACGTACAAACTCAAAAACCCATAACACCTTCGACCTAGCACAACCAAAACCTACTTTTACCCTTAGAGCCTCGCTCTATTTATACATTCCCATGGTCCATGGACCATGGGCAGGCTGACTCACTTCCTATTATTTTATATTATTTTTAGATGGATAACACTTTGACTCAATCTATTACATTTTGCGCACTTCGCGGAACTTTTACAATATCATTACCCTAAATCACTGGCTCTAAACCCCAAAACTGTTACGTGGGGCCTTCGCTGCCCAACAGACCCCCAACATAATCATCGTGACTCATCCTGAGTCACTAGTTAGTTTGGCGATACGCACTACCTAGGCTTCGCAGTCCACCATCCCTGTCAGTGGCGCACTTCGTTCTGCGGCTTCCTCTTTGTCTCCTGCAATGATTCTTCTAGCTCCAACTCCATTGCTTCCACTAATTCACACAACCGATGATGCTCATTCTACTCTGCTCGATTAACGCAGAGCACCCCCTTATAGGCTTTTAGCTCAAGCTGGAGTGCCACATATGGGAACGCTTCATGCCAACGCAGCAAGTTTCTAACTTCTGGTCTACTATACGCACTGTCTGCTGTAGCTTGTGTTGCAATTTTCCAAGACAATTGCTGCTGCTCACGAGATCCCAATCTTCAAGGTGTATCAAAGATGACCTGTTAACTGCAATTCCATCATTTGTCGCCATATTTACAGTCTTTCCCTTATCTTTTATGGGTCGTCAGTTAGCCCATGGGTTGGGCAACAACATCTGTACCAGTTCTGCTTCGTGTCTAAGAATTTCCAGTACATCCCCTACCACCAGTGCTGAACTCACCATTGGCCATATTACAACCCTCAGACTTACTCCTTTAGCGTAAATAATGAATAGTTCCATATCTATGGGAATGTACAATAGCTTACTTCTCTCCAAATCATAGATCGTTTGGTGGATGCCCCATGTGATTTATAAGCGTTTTCAAATTCAAATTCAGTGGTTCCCTCCTTTTCTAGTGTCGTAACGTTAAGCCTGCAGTAGAGCATTCCAGATCGAGCTCCTACCGTGTCTCTTAATTACACGCCGCCCGCTCCCTTTTGCCATAACTCAAACATCTTGTCATGAATAGTGTCAGCAATAGTCACCTCTCTGCTTGTCCACACAGCAACACAGCCCCTTCCAAGCAACTGCGACCTTTGTGACATACCAATTCTACCCACCCCCTGATCATTGGGCAGCTCCCCCATAGACTTCTTTAACGTCCCGCACTCTCTTTCAACTGCCTGGAGTGGTGAGACTGTCCTTTGGTCGGTTAGTCAGGCAGTCGGCCTGCCCGTGTAGAGCTTCAGGTGATTGCCATTTACTCTGCCTGGGAAAGGTTATCCATTCAGCTTGGCAAGCTGGACCACACCCCATCTGTGACTTCTTGGACTACATAGGGCCCCAACCAATGCATTTGGAGTTTTCAGGGAATTTCTCAAACTTGCTGTCATATAGTAATACTAGATCATTTTCTTTGAACGTGCACATCTTGATATGGCGATCATGCCAAGCTTTTTCCCACTGCTTTTGGACCTGCTAATGAAATCCTTCCAGAAACCGTTCCTCCTCAAGTTCTTCTAGTTGCACAATCCTTTCTTCTAGAGCTCCACGGTTTGCCATGCCTGTCGTCGCTGCTATACACAAACTAGGTGCAATGTATTCCATTGGCATGATGGATTCTGTGCCATAAACTAACCGGAAAGGTGTCTAGTCCGTCAACTTCTTGCACATTGTTCGGTATGCCCATAGCACAATAGGCATGTGTAAATCCCAATCGTTTCACTTCACATTACATACCTTTGTCAATGCAGTCTCCAAAATTTTGTTTAATGCTTCAACGGTCCCATTTGCTTGTGGGTGGTATGGTGTACTTTGTTGATGGTATATTTGGAATTCCTCCATGAGCGCGCTGACAGTTTCATTCAGGAAGTGCATCTCGTAGTCGCTCATTAGAATTTTTGGACATCCAAACCATGTCAACACATTCTCAAACAAAAATTTCATAGCTGTAGCGGCCGTGCAGTCTTTAACCGGCTGTGCTTCCGCCCAACAGGTCAAGTATTCTGTCACGGTGATGATATAACGCGTCCCCATATTTCCTGGAGGTGTGATAGGCCCCACAAAATCGATTTCCCATTTCTCGAATGGTTGCAGTGTCACCTGTGGCTTGAGCGGCATTTCATCCCTCCACGATGGTTTCCTAGTCCGTTGACATATGTCGTAGGCCCGACAGTACGCTTTTGAGTCTTGATGTAGAGTTGGCCACCATAGTCCGGCGCGAAGAATCTTCTGTGCTGTGGTGCGTCCCGCATAATGTCCTCCAGCAACCCCCCCATGTGCTTCGGCAAGGATCTATCCTCACTCGAATTCAGGTACATATCTACGTAGTATTTCATCGTTGCCCATTTTGTAGAGATGCCCTGCAATAACAGTAAAGTCTGTTGCACGTATCACCAATTCTTTCTTCTGCTGAATGGAATATCCTTGCGACGCAGTTCTTGTGGTTAAGAAGTGGATTATATCCTCAAAATGGCCATCTGCGACACGTACTGCATAAAGTTTTGCATGAGGTAGACCTTCCTCTAAGTTTGTGGGCTCTTCACTGTTCTCAATTCAAGACAGGTGATTTGGTCTTGCATTTAGGCATCCCGATTTTACGACAACTTCGAAATCATATTCTTGAAATAATAGCAGCCAGGACCATTTGTTGGCTTGTAGGGCCTATCCTAGGTTTAGAAGTGGTTTAGCCGAACAAATCCCACACTACTGACCCTTTCAGCAACAATCCACAGAGCGCAGACTGAAGTCTCACTCGAGATAGTATGGGAGGGTGCTGAAACTAGGTTTCCACACCCTTGGGATGTCTTGATGTGGACTAGCGGGGGGCGCGAACCCTTTGTTGCCTTGCACCCCTTGGTACTGCTGATGGGCTTTCGCGTAGATCATATAGATGCGCTTTCTTAATAATGACGTTATTACAGATCTCATCTTCTTCTTATAGTCTTTAAGCAAACATTTAACAATAAAACCCAATACACGCAATCATAATTCTTAAAGACAATCATAAATTTATAAGTTAAGGCATAAACCATAATATAACTAGTTCCGCAATTTTTCAAAATCAACACAATATTTCAGAACCAAATTATCTTTATTAATATCTTGATTCAGTACAATCCACTTCCTGCCCTACGCACACAGCTACAGGGGTCCATGCACACAACTGTGGACTCTATCAGGCCTTCGCGCACACAGCGGCAGAGCCTCTATCCAACCACTAACACCCACGACCCGGACATACAGACTCAAAAACCAATAACACCTCCACTCTAGCACATCCAAAACCTACTTCTACCCTTAGAGCCTCGCTCTATTTATACATTCCCATGGTTCGGGGACCATGGGCAGGTCGACTCACTTCCTATTATTTTATATTATTTTCAGGCGCACAACCCTTTGACTCGAACTCTTACATTCCATGCTCCACACACTTCGCAGAACTCTTGCAATATCTTTAACCTAAATCACGGGCTCTAAACCCCAAAACCGTTACGTGGGGCCTCCGCTACCCAACATTTCTCAACTCTAAAATGCATTTTTCTAACCTCAGGGGAATCCAAAAACGAAGAAAATATGTTGAATTCTAATCTCAAAACCATTATTACATTATCTCTATCCCAAGTCCATGTGCATTGAGCTATTACAAGCTCTCAATCGCACCACACATTCCTCTACATACTATACTACAAGAATTAAACACAAACGTACAAACAAAATGATGGAATTTGCCATGCTCGGGTTCTTAATTATAATTGACTTTACAAGTGCAGGTTTCTAAAGACAACAACACACTGGAATAAAATGTGATTGCAGTAGTTTACCATATACAGAAAGAGAAATAGACAAACACAAAGACATCTAAATGAATTGCTCATTAATGAAATTTGACATACATAAAATTGGCTCGATATATAATGTGGGCATGTGCATTCCACGCCTCTTGACCTATACCTCTTCTCCTCCCGCTAAATATTCTCCTCTCTTTTTGCTTCTCTATACCTCCACTGCACTCCACTTCTTCTCAAACACTCGTTTCTTTAAAAATAAATCTAACATTGGACAACCAAGAATCACAAGATGAATTATTTTCCCTTCTCCACAAAAATAAGGGAAACTGAAACTATATTTACATTAGGAAATGATTCCTCAAATTTATTATAAAAAAAACTCACTTCCTAATGTAAATATTTACAAAACATTTAAAATTACCCCCATAATCACCATGTGACAACCCCATCACATTGGAAAGCTCTAGTTTTGTCTTCATCGAATTTAGTGTCCCATCTATGCACCTGCATCAAAATTGGACGTTCCTTAAAATTGATAACGTTTTTGAAACAATTCATGAAAATAAAGGTAATATACATGTCAAACAATTTGCCAATAATAATATTTTTTCAATTGGAGGGATCACCCTTAGGCTATTCTTCTATGGATGCATCTCAACTCCATTGATCTTTTCCTCTATTTATCCCTCCATTTCTCTTTTCTTCTCTCTAGGATTTTTTCCTGATGATGGGTCATGGTACTGACTCAAAACATCGAAAACTCAAAATGAATACTAGTGAGTTGCAAGAAGCTCTTCTTTTCTCTGTAACAAGTCTTCTACTTATCACCCAGATCAATTCATCCTCCTTGTATCTTCTCTTCTCTAGGTTCTTCCCAGTAAAAACTCTTCTTGAGCACTCTTATTCCTCATATTTCAAAGTTATTGGTTGTTACATCTTTAACTATGCACTCTTCTTCATTTTTAGAAAAGTTGTTTTGATGTTGGGTTTTGTCTCCATATCTTCATCTAAGAAATTTTCCTACTCCTTCTCCTTTGACATAGCTTACTTTTTACGGTGGATGCTACCAATTAATTCCTGCAAACATGGTTCTTTTAATGACAAAGTGCTCTGGTTTTCTCAATATGGAGGCACTCTCTAGCTACAATGACTAATCAGTGCTAGCATAAACGATAGGCTATAGGATTGTTTTCTCAACTCTAAAACACATTTTTTCTAACCTCAGGGGAATCTAAAAAAAACAAAATATGTTGAATTCCAATCTCAAAACCCATTTATTACGTTATCTCTATCCCAAGTCCATATGCATTGAGCTATTACGAGCTCTCAATTGCACCACACATTCCTCTACATACTTTACTACAGGAATTAAACACAAATGTAAGAACAAAATGATGGAATCTTCCATGCTCAGGTTCTTAATTAAAATTGACTTTACAAGTGCAGGCTTATAAAGACAACAACACACTGGAATAAAATGTGATTGCAATAGTTTACCATATACAGAAAGAGAAATAAACAAACACAAAGACATCTAAATGAATTGCTCATTAATGAAATTTGACATACATTAAATTGGCTAGATATATAATGTGGGCATGTGCATCCTAAGCCTCTTGACCTCTACCTCTTCTCCTCCCGCTAAATATTCTCCTCTCTTTTTGCTTCTCTATACCTCCACTGCACTCCACTTCTTCTCAAGCACTCATTTCTTTAAAAATAAATCTAACATTGGACAACCAAGAATCACAAGATGAATTGTTTTCCCTTCTCCACAAAAATAAGGGAAATCGAAACTATATTTACATTAGGAAATAATTCCTCCAATTTATTATAAAACAAAACTCACTTCCTAATGTAAATAGTCACAAAACATTTAAAATTTCTCCCAGAATCACCATGTGACCACCCCATCACATTGGAAAGCTCCAGTGTTGTCTTCATCGAATTTAGTGTCCCATCTATGCACCTGCATCAAAATTGGAGGTTCCTTAAAATTGATAATGTTTTTGAAACAATTCATGAAAATAAAGGTAATATACATGTTGAACAATTTGCCAATAATAATATTTTTTCAAATGTATTTGATTCTAACTATGGAGTTAATGATGGATGGTTTCCCAAGGAATGAACCATCCCAAGGTTGAATTAAAGAAGTTTTATGGACCATATGTCTTAACCTAGTTACACCAAATATAGCAATATTTTGAATTGAATAATATTATGGATGACAAGCAAAGGATTCACATGACACCTTTTAACTTTGAGATAAAACCATATCAACGGTGTTGATGGATAGTTTAAAGGAATCCTAGTTATCATCATTATAATCGGGGTTTATTTACAAGAGACTTAGAAGCAAAATATGACAAATCTTGGGAACATTTTTTTTGTCAATTAAAAAGAATCAAGCAATTTGATGATATTAAAAACTAAAATTTAGAATTTCAAGATTTGGATACAAAAGTGGATAACATAATACATGCAATGGGTATGGGAGAACATAAATTGGAAAGCTCAATGTATGCCATTCCAATTGGAGGTGTGAATGTTGTTGTAGGGATTAAAAGGTTGAGAACATTAGGTGTGAATTTTAAAGATTACAATGAATTATAAAGATTACAATGAATTATTCATGATATTTGAATTGGAAGGAGTTCAATATGAGCTGGGATCTTTTCAAGCTGTCATCTCTTATAAAATGGAAAAGCCCTTAAAAAAGGGTATAAATGGAATTGTGCTAAAACTGTATTCTATGGAAGTTACAAAAAAAGATGAAAACATTCTTGAGGAATTAAAAGGAACCTTGGAAAAGAAATGTAGGGTCTTCCAAGCATTTCCTAACAGTCTTCCTCCATCTAGAGATCATGAGCATCAAATTGAATTAATACGTGGAATGACTCGTGATTCCATTTTTTTGATGATCAATAGATTCACGAAATATGCACATTTTTTGTGGAGATTAAAGTATATACATAACAAGCCAAGTAATAGAAGTCTTCGTGAAGGAAATTCGTAGATTCCATGATATTCCTATGGTAATAGTAAGTGATAGAGATCCAAAATTCATAGGTAGCTTTTGGAAAGATTTATGGAAAATGAGTGGAATAACTCTAGCAATGAGTTCAACATATCATCCACAAAGAGATGATAAAAAATAAATAGTAAATAGATGTTTAAAGGTTTATCCACAATGTTATTCTTCATATAATAAATCTTAATGAATAAAGTGACATTGTCGGGAAAAATGGTGGTATAATACTACCTATCAACTATTTAGTAAAACGACAACATTTTGAGGCTCTTTATGGATATTTGGGTCCTAGTATATCATATTTCTATAAGTCAAAAGTAATAGCAATAGAGTGTCATATGAATAAGACTAACAAAACTTTAAAAATTCTTAAGGAAAACATTCAAATGGTGCAAAGCACTAAGTACATCAACATTAAAGTGAAAGAAAATTTGAATAGGGTGATTGGGTATTTTGAGACTAAAGTTATGGGCAATCTACACTCAAGCAGAAGAATAATAATAAATTAGCTCTAAAATTTTATAGGCCCTACAAGTAATAGATTAGTTGTAGGATTGAACAAGTGGTGTATGAGCTAAGTTGGCCTTCTAGTCAGGCTATAAGATTTTTCATGCATCTTTCCATTTACACTATAAGGTTTTTCATTTATCCTTCCTTAAAAAAACTTATAAGATTACATAAAGAAGGAATTTGATTCTTGAACCAAAATATGAAAAAAAACACAATAAAACAAAATAAAATCTTCGTATTGACCTAAGAAATAACTTTGATACCACTTATTATCTTCCTTAATGATGAAGATGAATAATAAAAGATAGAAATATATAATAGAAATTATCCTTCCTTTATTTAATTAGAAAAACCCTTTAGTGTGTGAAAACATCATACAATGTTCTATTTGACAAATATTAAACCCCTCCTCATCCAATACTATAAAATAATAAATTCATAATAAAAAAATATGGTAAAAAATAAATTTACCTTCATATTCAAGGGATATATTTTAACAAATCAAGATCTTTTCTGTCTCTTTCCAAAAACTCCCTTTTAATCAAATCTTCAATCCGCCTTTCAATATCCATGAAATCTATCTTGAATAGCCCTTCCAGTTCCTGAGCACATTCACTCGCAAGTACTTTGAGATGTAAAATCTGTTTTGCCTTCATAATCCGTACTATCGATGCATCAATAAGAAAACGTCTGTCCTTATGAATATCCTCAGATGCCTTTTTCTTCTCGTTCAGTAGTGGCATTGGAAGTTTTATCTTCCCTCTTTTATCCGTAAAAGAATGATTGATTTCAAAATCATCAGATACCGTTACCGTGGTTGTATTTGGAGTCTTGAGAAGAATTTTATACTTGTCACATGCCAGGGAATGTAGGAGTCCATCAATTTCATCCTCTGCCAAATTCAGCTGCTGTTTGATGTTGGAATAACTCAACTTTTCAGAGGCATTGAACAACAATAATATTGCTGTTTGGCAAGTTGTTGCTATCAGTTTTATTGATCTTCTATCAAACTTACCAATTATAGTACAGGATCCCAAGGAATATATCCATTTAAGTTTTTGATGTTGGGCTTCTGCGGAATAATAGTCTGTAAATGCTTCAACACATCTAACCATCTCTGGAGGTAAATTAATGTGAGGGCACTTGTATGTTGGCCAAAATTTAGTTGTCAGCACTGCAGCTGTAAACTCTATTCCAAGATGTATATTTCTATTATTTTTAAGATATGTTTCGAAATTACTTTGTCTCTCCTGCGATCCTGTCCAATCCGTTAGCATGCCCGCAATCTGTGACGTTAATTGACCTCCACATTTCTGTTTCAGCTTTGACAATATGCTCTGTTCATGACCAACATTTGCAGTTTTGCCGAACAGAATTCTGCGAGTTAATTTTTGCCTGTAGGACTCAAGAAACATATCTTTATCCCAGATATACTGTACAAATTCCACCACATTTTCAATTATATCGTCCCCGCTCAACTTTTCATGACTGCTATTCTCTTTAAGTACAGTATCACATAGTGTAGCCAGCCATTCTGCACTGGTACTTCCTGCAATTCCTTTATTACAGAACACCTCAAATACCTCTTTCAAAGCCGTTGAAAAAGCAACGTTCTGTTCAGCATATTTCATATAATGGTCACGTAATTCTATAACCTTCCTCACAAATGCAGCCACTTCCTGCAACAATAAACGTTTATCCTTTTTCCCTGCCGTCTGCTTTACAATATCTTCAGCCTGTTGAACCGGTGGTGTTACTTCACTAAAAAGATGTTGTCTAAAAATATTTGCAATTGAGTCCCAACCATTGGGTACTGTATCAAATAAACTCCCCATCATAAAAATATCTGTATATCTATGTTCCCTGAGCAACGCAAGGCATCCTGAATTTTCATCCTCAAGAAAATGTGTCATGTAATGGGAAAACAGTACATGTTTTACTTTGTCTAATACCTTTTGCTCGCTGCTCCTATGCAAATATCTGGCAACTATTTCCTTCTCGCGTATGAGAGATTCATTCACCCTTGACATATAGTCGGTATAGGAATTTTCTAAAATCCATGAAGCAGCCTTCTGAGAATAGAAAGCTCCAGTTTGTTCCAACAGGGCCACTTCAAAATCGTTTGTATAGAAATCCATGTCAATCTCCACAAAAATGCCCACAACATCCTTCAAAAGAGTCTCATTTCTAACTGGCTCTCCTTTACGCTCTTCATCAATAAGACCAAACATTGCATTCTTCACATTCATTTCCCGGAAAACCAGGTCTCGGAAGTACATGATTCCAACTTCTCTGACTGAAGGAAAATGATGCAGAGCGGTGAAGTAGCGATCTAAATAGTCGAAGAAAACGACCATCGAACGGAGCATCGCCTGGAAAATTTTCCAGCGTTTGATAAGTTGTCTCAGCAACAATTGATCATCTGTCTGTTCCCTCAAAGCCGGTAAAACAATTGAGGTGATGTACTCTTTAATGGAATCCCTGTATCTATTATAGAGTTCCGGTTTCTCGCGAATATAGTAGACGACAGTGTAAATAGCCATTTTGTCGTCCACAGGCACCTCAAAGTTGACATCTGCTTTTTCCAACCGGGTTCTTAGCTGTAGAATAGCTTTATAAACAATAGACCAACCTTCTTCCAGATCAACCCTATTGTTCTTGGCCCTCTTCACAATAGCCCATCCTTCCTCCGCGTACATGATACTGCCACTGCTCGTTGTCATTTTGAAAGCAAAGCCAACTCTTTTCTTGAGGAGCGAATACTCGGTGATCAGAAGTTTGACAACACACTGTGCGCTGCGGCAGAATGAAGATGGAGAATCCGTTTGTGATGAACGACTGCTGGCAACTTTACATTTATATCATCCTAAGGGTAGGTTTTGTGGGCCGCTCATATGAATGTATAACGGTCACGTAGTCCGAGGAGTGCCCCTTTGAGTCGGCCTTTCAGCTATGAGCATTTTTGGGAGCTTTTGCAGGATCATGATATTTATATATATTTCCTTGTTCCTTGCAAATAAAATTTTAATTTAATATTTTGAAATTTTCTTTTTGGGTGGGTCTAATGGGTAATAATTTAATATTTTGAAATTTTCTTTTTGGGGGTCTAATAGGTAACAGTATACTTCAAAACTAGAGTGGGGCAGAGTATGTATTCATAATATTTTGAAATTTTCCTTTATTAGTGACTGTTTTTCAAAACAACTGGTAGAGTATGTATGCGGAGGTGGGTCCCTTGTCCCACAAACAAAGGGGGTCTCATACACCAATTTGGTGTCTGGCTTGGTCATGACGTTAAAATTGGAAAATAATAATAATAATAATAATTATTTTTAAACCATTTGTTAAGAATATTGCAAATTATTTTAAGAAGATATTTTCATATTATTTTTAATTAATTGAAGAAAATCGTTAACAATATTATATAAATCTTAATATATAACAAATCGAGTCAATATATATAACCGTTATGGATCTACCAACGGTTAAGAGGGATCCAATCTTTTTTCATGTTAAAATAGGTTTGCAGATTTGACCCATA
The DNA here is from genome assembly GCA_031772625.1 of Pinus tabuliformis. NCBI lineage: Eukaryota > Viridiplantae > Streptophyta > Pinopsida > Pinales > Pinaceae > Pinus > Pinus tabuliformis. The sequence continues at coordinate 516,953,900 of CM062805.1, read as the reverse complement.
CTCACTTTTGGGTAAATCCAGAATTAAGATAGATCTAGCCTAGTTTAATTACTAATTATAATTATAATTATAATTTTTATGTTTATGTTTATGTTTATTTTATATTTACTTTTATATCTCCACCCTACTAAGTTGGGACACCTCTAGATGCAATAATTTTATATTGATTATAACTATAATTAATTTTATGTTTATTTATTTTAGTTTTATATAACTATAAATTATTTTATTTTATTTTTACTTTTACATCTCTACGGATGGAGAGCACCTCTCCACACAATAATTTTATATTAATGAGAATAGTCATGTAGGAGAGATATTTCTTATTAACATAATGAACGATAATTGGTTCTCAATCTTTATTGAGCATCCACAAGGGACTATGTGCTTGTTCTATTTTCAATATACTGTGAACCTTATGTAAAAGAGAGATTACCCACAAAGTACTATGGTCTTCTTCTACAATATATCACAATCCCTATTTTTATGAAAATGGCGGAATCCACAAGTGATTGGGGAACCCTATTAGAGGGCATCCACAATGGCGCCTCCTACTAGTGGGGACTGTGTGCATACTCTACCTCTAATATACCATGATGCATATGATTATTAAAATGCAAGAACTAATAATGGTTGATTATTCATATGCTAATGAGATCAACATAAGGAAATATGCTTACTCCACTTGCACCAAGATCCTTGTGGTTATTGAAATGGGGTGTTTGTAAGGGAGTGGAGCCTTCTATTAAAATAATGATTGATTATTGCTATGTAATAAGGGAGCATCGAAAAAAGATCGATGCCTTTCACTAACATAATATACATGTTTTGATGAAAATAAAGGAATCCATAAGGATATGGTGCCTCCTTTTAACATAATGATTGATTGGAGGCATGGTGAGTATTTCCCAACTTACTCGCTACAAGGATTCTATGACATGTTATGGGGATACCTTTTCCCCTTACACTTTATTGATCAAGCACTAGATGTCCTGGCCTATGAGTAGTACTTCTCATTCCTAAATGTGTTGGTGGGTTTAATGAAATTCAAGTTAGCATTGATGAACAAGAAAATATGACCTTCACCTATCCTTCAGTCACATTTTATTACGAATTCCTTTCACTACAAGAAGGCCACCTTGTAGCACATGTTTTTGTAGAGTATCCCCAAAAAAATATCCTTTGTCTATTTAACCCAGAGGTAGCTACCAAAGGTAAGTGATAAAAGGTTTTCTTAGAGCTTCCATTTTACTACTTCTTAATCATATGCACAACTAGGTGCGCCTTAAAAAGGAACACAATGGTGCATATATAATACGACACATTGATGCGTGTTATTATTTTTTGGTGTGAGTTAGGTAGGGATTGTATCAAACTATTATGAGTCTATAGCTACTATTCTATCACTTGTAAAACTAGACTAGTATCATACACATATCCCTTTTGTCAAAATTATGAGACCAAATGTAGTATAGTGTTTATATAATTAACTGAGTTTGATCCTATCATAAAATTAGTAATTAAAACAAGACTTAAATTGGAAGCAAGTCCAACATGCTTACTTAATCATAAAAACTAAAAATCATAGAACCTGAAACATGGTTTAAGCATTGGGGAGTCCATCTAGGTGGTACTAAATCATGTTCCTTCTCATTGCTACTATGGAACCATAAGTTATTCATTTTCTAGGTGAGCACTAAGAATTTTTCAACTAGCTCGGAAAGTTGCATCTATAGGGCATCCAAATTCCATGCCAATCAATATTTCCTACTAAACTTCATTGTGCTCTACCAAAAGTTTTCTCATGATGGTTTTGATCTTTGAGTAAATATCCACTATTTTCTTGTACTAATTATCCATGGATTAGGTGCTCCTAGTGCCTCAAATACACTTCACCACATTCTTTTCTACCTCTACATTTGAAGGAAACAATCACTCAACTCTTGATTCTTGCTCAGCCATATTAAAATCCTTTCTAACTACAAGAGAGGCATGCTCCCAATAGTAGGCTACTAAGGCTTCTACATTGGCTTGGTCCCATTGACAAATTAATGAATTAGAACTAACTTGACCATCTATTCATACCTCACAATTTTTTAAGGTGACAACAACATGGAGATGGGGATTCTTGCATGGAGTATGGGTATTGTTCAACATCATGGTATTGATGTGATTATTATTATAAAATACTACAATATCATTTTTTTAAAACATATGAAAATACCTAATGGTACTCCAAAATAAATTGAGAGCACTAATGAAATTGAGAAGAATGCACTAAATCAAGATAGAACTTTTTTTTATTATTCAATTAAAAAAAATCAATTTTAAATGCCATAAAAAATATCAATGCACTTCACTAACATATCGCCGCAATGTGTATAAAAAATTAATGCACCACAAAAATTAATGTTACACTAGATAATACTATAGCACCATTTTTTACAATATATAAAAGGTTTCCATAAATGTGATACAAAAACACATGTGCACTGATGCATTTAGGAACAAGAGTACCACATGTTTTAGAAATTCACTTGCAAAATATAATATATATATATATATATATATATATATATATATATATATATATATATATATATATTCATAAATAAAATAATTTATTGGTTTGTCTTGTCATTGATCAAGTTTCAATATTAGCATATATAGATTTAAATTAGAAAACATCATAAATATCATTTTTCAACATAGTTAGCCCTTATAACCAATTTAATACCAATTTGAAGCATCATTATACAACTATATATTAGTTTAGAAAGTAATATATTTAAACTAGAATATTGAAATACCTACATTATTAATGTACCACTCTAGAAACTATCCTATTTTTCTTTACTAGCTTCCCATCTAGATTTACCTCCTAGCTAATTGGGAATATCCTCTCTAGCTCCCTAGTTCTAGGAAACTTCCACAAGCTTCCTAGCCCTTTTGTTCCCAAAGTGCTCAGAACCATCACCAATATGTCCAATATTGTTTCTTAATTTCTATTTCTTGTCAAAAAATTCCTTAGCCCCAACAAAATGATCAACCCACAACCTATCACATATCCTTTTCTTAAATCATCCCCCTCCACATCCTTTTCCCTAAGATAACCTAAAATTCCAAAATACCTTGGGCTCCTCATAATTATATCACCTAACCTTACTTTAAATTAAGCCTAAATACTAAAATATTTTGGATATCCTTATACTTTATCTTAAACAACAATCATTTCAATCAACATAAAGGAATCAAATCTATATTGAATTATCATAACATTAAAGTTATTATTATTTTTTTTTTACAAAAGATAGGAAATTTTATTTATTCCTTAAAGAGAAATGGCTAAAGCATGTAGATGAGGTGTATAAGATTCTTGCACTAGAGCTAGAAGTACATAGATGTGATGTTAACCAAAGAAACATCTATTCTAATATTGGATATTCATAACACAAGCTTCTAAAGTCCCTAGAATTTCCAAAATTTACATTTTGAAACACAAAACTAGCATAGAGAATATTGCTCAAAATAAGATTCCTATTACAAAATGTGTCAAAGCCTTCCATATCCTAAGGACCTATTGCATAATTGTTGGATACATAGTAGTATATGGAGGATGGGAGGCATCTGTATTCTCAATACAAAATTGTTCATTCAAAGAAGAATAGAGAGGATTACCATTTTTGAGACCCATGGGCTCAAAAACAATTCACAAAGAGTTACCAAGACTAGAATTAATGAGTTTTAAAGTCACAACTTCCAACACCAACCCTACACTTCATATATAGGAGAATTGCTAACCAAACCTCATTGCAAAACCTATTGAGCATTCAATTTCCAATAGATGATTAAGTATTCCTCCCAAATCTTCGTGAAATTCACTCAAACATTCCCCATGCACTATTTCATGTAGCCTAAAAATTGTTAAAATCCATAGCCTCTATACACTAGAGCGTGTTATAAAGAGAATAAATTGAAATTCGTTTATTTCCCATTTTCATATAGAATCACTTGTTGCCAACTCGTCCTTGTCTTGTATAGCTAGATTGCATAAGAGTGGGTCATCAAACTGAGATTCTACCATTAAATGATACATGGATTGAGTATAATTAGTCCCAACCATGTTGTGTTTGATGATACCACAACAATTATTTCTTAAGGTGGTACAAACATAATAAATGATGAAGAAGAGAGTATACTTATGGGATGATATTTTGCCTTCATGAAAATATAACTACTCTGTCTTGCTCGTGATGATTCCAACTAAGTAGACACAAGGATGTATAAAAATTCTATGGGATAGGTTGTGTGACATGTTTCTCATTAAATATAAACTTCCCTTTTTACTTAAATAAATTTCTATATTTTCTTGGGAATTAAGCATTTGGTTATTGCTCCCTTGAATGTGGAATAATTATATTTGGAAATACATGTAATCAACTAGAGATCTAATTTTGATGAAAATTGATTTCATTCTTATATTGTTGACCCGAGTTCCTAGCTACAAGTGTCTAAGAATAACAAGTGAATCTTATATGATGGTGAGAAGTTAAGGATGGAGAGAGTGAGTTAAAATACTACCCTCTAAAAGTGCATATGTTTTGACTAGATTATTTGTCCTCACCACTAAATTCCAAGTGATATTTCCTCCAATTTTTCCTTTGGAAAGAAAAACTACAACACCCCCTCACAACTTCCTCCTCTAGATTTCATTTCAAGACACTGTCAAGAAAGATAATGAGAGTATCTTGATATCTATCATTTAAATAAATCCGCTTTGATTGAAGATAACACTAGGTTTTTGATGGCATAATAGGAGGAACCAAACTTGATGAGATATTCAGATTGTATGAGTGTGACCACCATGCTTTCTCAAAACAATCCAAGGAATAATAATGAATCAGAGAAAGTTTGCGAGAGAAAAAGATCAATTACAGGAGAAGGGATTTATTTACTATCCTTCTAGGAAGAGGAACAAGCTAGTTGAATATAACCTTGTTTCATGTAAATCACCTTTGAATTGAGGACTTGGGGACTACAAACCAAAATTTCATGAAATTCATCTTACCTGAACATCTATAATGATGATTCCTATTTACGAGTATCTCTATAATTTCTTGTAGGGGTGACTTTGTAAAAAAAATATTTAAAAGAGAAATTCCAAAAATTCTTAGAACACTTACAATTTGTAAAGATGTGTTTTGTATATTTTGAAGCTTCAAGGCATAATGCACTTTTCTAATGAACTTGTATGCCACTTTTTAGAATATTTTATACTATTAAAATTTTAACTTGAACCAACATCCAAAATGAAAGTTGACTATGGGAGGGAATTATTGAATATAATTTTTTTCCAAACAATATCTTTTGGTGGAGTGCCCATTTGCAACAACTTCCAATTATGTTCCATTTTTATTATGTAATTTTGAAATCACTAGCATCCAATTTCAGTAATATTTGTATATTTTGGGCCATAACCTACCAATGAAGATTTTAGAGTGGTTACTACTAGAAGTACATTAACTGGTATTTCAACTAGATTCTGGCCACTTCATACACCATGAGGATCCAATGTCGATATATCAACTAATGGTATCTTCCATTTATTATCAATCCGATATTTGAGTGGATTGAGGGTGGATTTTTTTTCGATAAAGGAGGATTCCCCATGATAATATCTAACTAGATTCTCACTTTCAACCCATTCACAAGATTTCATGAAAGATTTTCTTAGATATGAATTGGGAAGGCCTCAACATTCTTCCAAATTCAAGAGCCATTTGTGTCAATAAATAGATGGTTTACACATCTTTGATGAGAGCATATGAAGTAGTTTTTGACTAATACTTGCTTCCACCATTATGAGACATCAGTGATCATGTGCCAAGGTATTTACACCACATTTATATATTGGTCAGATGTGGATCTTTGATTCCTATGCCACATGATGTGGTTGGACCTTGAAATGCTCTATAATAACCTTTGTAATTTCTTCAGAAAAAAACCAAAGAATATGCATTTAATTCTAAACTTAGTACTCATATGGATCTTGCAAGTACCGTGCACTATATGTAGGCTACACTCTCTATTTCCATTGGGTTTTTATTTATTTATTTTTTATTTTTATTTTTTATGGTTGTAGTATCAATGCTACTTTTGTAGAGGGAGTATCGAAAATTCACAAGGTTTGCAAGGATCTACAAATTTAGAAGTAGAGTAATTAAAACGACTTGCATTAAATTAAACATACTTGTAGGCAAGAAAACAAACTTGTAGGAAAATGAACATGCTTGCAAGAATGTAAACATGATAGTAGGAAATTAAAAGAACTTGTAGGAAATTAAATACTCATGATGATAAGAAACATACATGATGAAATAAAACATACAATATGGAAAAGAAACAAACATGTTGGAAAAGAAACACACATGATGTGAAAGAAACACAAATGCTAGAAATAAAAGAAGTGTGACTTGCCAAAATGAATGTGTGGTTTGTGTAGACTCTTTCTCTCAACCACCCACATAGATCATCATCTAACAAATAACAATATGTCAATTGTTTCAACTTGGATTAGAAAATGCAGTCATTGTGTTATTGATTTGCAAGACATAAAGGAATACAAACCAATATGAGATACACAAAATGGAAATAATTACATAAATGGATAGTCAACTACATAAATAAATAAACAGAATCTCAAATGAGTAATATAATTGCATGAAAAAATTGAATCGTTTAAGAAAAAAACTAGTCACATAAATAAATTAAAGATTTTTGTTTTTTTGTCTTTTTGTAAGGCTGATTTGTATTACTTCATAAATTTAGAGTACATTCATATCATCATGTTGCTGTTACTAGCTTTCCACTTGGGAAAGTAGATTACTAACATAACTATAGGTGTTTTGATGGAAAAAAAACTAGTATTATTTGACCCAAACATAATTATCATACAAAATTGGGTTGAGTGCCTTGAAGTTTGACTGAAACAAAATTATCATTCAATATCATAAAAGTGATAACTGGACACCTAACTAGTACTGGTAAATAAAAACAAGAAATTAAACAAGTGTGTCATGTAAGAGTTAATTTCTAGGGAAATCCATCTAAATGGTTTCTAGAGGTCTAGTTTCCACTTGAACTGTAGTAAACATGATATTAGCTTGATGATTAGCTTGATGATTAGCTAGGATGTTGAGCTTTTGGTCCAATATGTTATTTTGCCATTAGATTTCCCTCAATTGGACTTGCATCTTTTGTTGAGCTTCACTGATATCCTTCAAGATGTGTGAAAAGCCAATATTTATTTACTACTAAACATCCATGACATGAAAATACTTAGCTTGTTAGGTATGGGAGTAACTATTGTAAAAAATATACCCTCCTAGTTTTCCTAGTAGCTCCACATTTGATAGATTTTGGGGCCTCAGATGAATTTCCTCCTTTTCCTCCTTTAATTACAATTGGAAAACTAGTGAGGTGTTAGTGAAGAATCATTTGAAATCTTCCTCCATAACCATATAGGCACAAGAGGGTGGGCCTAGCCCCATGGGACACTGACTACATCCCTTACAACCCCAATAGTTTGCTACTACTTTGCCTTGTGAACATCTACCCCTTGTTATGCTACCAGATGAACTATGAACCATATCAAATGAAGACATGTAAGGGATGAAAGTCAATGTCTAGTTGCCTATAGATATCACTAAAGTCCCCAATCTAGCCTTATGTTCCTCTATATTAGATTTTTTCCAGATTGAGGAGAGGTTTAAGGAGGCCTAATAATGCATTCAGTTTCTTTCCAAAAAAATATTTCTCAATTCATGCACATGATAGGGTTGAATTTCATTTAGAGAGACCTCTCATATTTCTTCTTTTAAATCCCTAGATAAAAAATAGTCTTGATATTTAGTAAGGAAGGCTTCTTTCATTTGATCCCATGAGGTTATGCTACCACCTCCTAGTCCCATGAACCATCGTAAGGCTGCTCCCTTTAAGGTATAAGGAAATAGTTTCAATTTTTGAGGGTCAGTGGTATAGTCATAACCTCAGCATAAAACATAAAACTCAAACATAAATGCGTCAGGATCCTCAAAAGCAATTCCATGGAAATTTGGAAGATTTTTAACGGGATAGCCTTCATTGGTGCATTATCCTGGGCATTCGAAAATAGGATATTCTATGGTTGAAGTTTATGTTCCTAGTGTTTTATTTTCCAATTGGTTAAAAACCTGCCAGTAATCTTCAGGAATTTCGTGATTAGCAGGTAGTATATGGAAAGTAATATGCTGGCTAGGTTTTTGACCTTGAGTATGTCTGACAGCATTATTCAGATCAGAAACTTTAGGTTATTTCCTTACAACAGGTGTTGAAGGAAATTTTAACTCAAAAATGCGTGTGTATAGATCACTCGCCTCACCTTCCCTGTCTCTTAAATTGCAAGAATTCCCCTCACTTTTACTAGAAGGAATGAGATACCTAACAAATGTATCTTGAAAACTTTGCTCAGATCCTACACTTTTGTGATTAATCTCAGCATGAGCTGTAGCGAATGACCCTGCTGCTCGAGGGGCAATAATTGAACCCTTCCTAGATGTTTTTCAGGGACCTATCGATGCTTGATACTTTGATTTTCGAATGATCTCATCTATAAAGACTGTTCTTCCAAGCCAAGTCTTCCCTTGGGTTTTGGTGTTTTTTGAGGTAATTTTTTTTATCTATAACTATTTGATTTGTAGTCATAGGATTTTTCCCAGTCATACACACTAAGAGATCTAAATGCATCCGCTGAGGTAGGTGTTCACACAATATTTTTATCTAGTGCATGCACAGGTTCTTAACTTCCGTCTTTAATACCCAACCCTTTAGAGATATGACTAGCACGTATTTGACAACCTCCCCGACAATGACACCAAAATGTTGGGGCGTTTAGTTGTTCCTAAAGGACCAACTAATCTCTACACATTAAATCATCATCCCGGAGTTTCGTCTATTTATTTCAAGGCTATCCATATAGTTTTTGCAAGAGACAATGCTAATATGATCTAATTTGTATGATCCTAATGAAAAGTAAAGGCATGTAAATAAAAGGAACAACTTGGACTTGTTGAAAGAAAAAAGTCACTCTTAACTTCTAGACTTCAAGCTTAAACAATAAAGACTTTTAAAATAATCGAAGAATTATGTCTCTTACCAAAAACAATGAAGTAATCCAACTAAATACAATGTTGTTTCCTAAGAAACTGCGTCTACAAGATAGGAACAACACTATGACTAGAAATGAATCTATGGGAAATGATATCATATATTCATAATTAACAATTCTACGTTAATCACAGGAAACAACAAGGAAAAATAACAATCAAAGAACCAATTGCATTAAATATAACTCTATAATATTCAATTATAGTTGCTGCAAAAACTCATACTTTAACCACAAATCTAATAAGCAATTAGATCTAGAAAATGATTGAATAATTGTAGAACAAGAACTGAAAGAAGAATAAAAATTTAATAATACAAGAAAGGACAATATTAGTTCTAGGACTAGGCCCAAAATCATTGGAAGTCAAATACCTCGTAGCTAACTCAACGAAATAAGTTAAGATCGAACCTCAAAAGTCTCCATTAAATTATAATGAGTAAATTACAAGGAATTTCTGTAAAAATTTACAACATAAATCAAAAGGACTGTAGCTCAAACTCTCTTACTGAGGTTCAATTCCTCATTTTTATTTATAAACGAGTCTATTTTCAAATAGAAAAGTGGTCTTGAGAATTTGAATATTCTTAGGATGCTTTATTCAAATTACAAAAATATCCAACGTTTCCCCGGAATAGTAAGGTCAGCATCTCTTCCCCAATTGATCCATCCATGATAGAAGTCAAAATCGTTCAACTGGTTATAATTAAACCAAACAACTCCTCATAATTTGTTCTTCCTCGACTATTCCTGGGAACAATAGCTGATATGATATCCATGTTCAAATAACAATTCAAATCGTAAGTAAATCGCGCTTTTTGTAATTTAAATCAATTCTTAAAGAGATAAAATGATGAAAATCCATTGACTCCTTTCTAAGATCTATATCGCACGAGTTATCACATTCTGCACAAAACAAGTCTTACAAAACAAGAATACAAATAAGAAATAAGATAAGAAAATTGTATTAATTACGAAGCCTGACAATATGCATTGTGGTTTTGGCTGGAATTCTCCCTCTTGTTCCATATGCAATATAAACCAATCAATCACATGATCAACATCCTAGACATACTTCTTAATTAATGAAACATGAAATACATCATGTACTTTCATTGTGAGAGACAGTGTAAGTCCATAGACCATTGGTCCAATCCTCTCAAGAATCTCAAAAGGCCCGTAATGTCAAGGTCTCAACTTGGCACATGCTCCAATACTAAAGAAGCTCCTCTTGGGCTTTGTGTTCTGTTGTGGCCACCAATAACCCCCCTCTTTGTTTGGTATTAGCAATAACACCAAGCAAATGGGGACCCTTAATAAAAATCCAAAAAAAACATTTTATGAAAATTTTTGTATTTCAACTCCTTAAAGCTGTGTCGCATCGCGAAAAGAGGATAAAACATTTTCTTATGAGCATAATAAACTGCGAAGAAGCGATGTGAAATTCATCGCATTGCATACATTGTGAAGCGCTCTTAAAATGAAAAAACTTAAGAAATCTCCGACGGCCGATATGCGACGTCGCATATCACAACATCGCGTAAGCAACACACAATGATGGAATGACTAAGTGCGATCTGTGATTTGCGATGAATGCGATAAATGCGATCATGAATTTTTGAAATGACACATCTTGACGACGCGATCTGCGATGCTGCGATGCGAGTCGCAAAAATCACCCATTGCAAATTTTCCTCGGCGCAGTATTCAAGGAAAGATGTCCGCAAACCAAAATTGGGCGCGCGCCTTAAAAGAAATTAATGAATGTACGCCAAAGTATTCAAGAAGGACAGTTTTGTGTTTTTTGAAGAGTCAGTTCGTTATGGGTGTCATGATTATGCATTCATAAGAGCTTAAAGCTTTCATGTCAATCTTTATTATCATTACTCTTTTCATTTGCGTAGACTGTAAGAAAGGAAATAACATGAAGCAATGTGCAGGAAACATCTAAGGAAAAGGGGAAAGCATCAATGCTCGAAAAACAGAGAAGAGATCCCTTCATAAACGGATGCCGCATGCAACAGGACCACAGATTCCAGAGTATCACTCAACAGATGCTGATGTCAATAGGACATCCAACGCCCAGAGTCAAAAGCGCACAAAAGCAGCATGTTTACAAAAGATCCTGAAGCTTATGCCCGGTAAAGCAAAAAGAAAAAAGTCGCTAAAGAAGGAAAACGCACCAAAAAAGCCCGGAACAAAGAACGGAGGCAGTTTTCGATGCAGAAAATTGTTCAGAGAGCAAAGTCCCTAACTTATTCAGTCATTCGCAAGGCCGGAAACCGAAATAGCAAAAGCAAAATCAGTTTGAGAGAAATTTGGGTTATTACCAAGTGTACACGCAGTGAATACACCCAACCAGAGGAAGATTCTTGAAAATATCTTCTAGTTTACCAAAAATTGGTGCCAGCGCTTGTTATTTCTATTTTCATAGCTCAAACGAAAGCAGAAGGTGACCAACCGACTCTTCCCAGGCGAATGTTGCATGCTTGCAGCACTAAGGAGCAAATACAGAAATGGTTAGGAATTAGATTCAATTTTTAGAAATAGTTTTGCTTTAGCAGAAGGGCGGTCATTTAAAATCGTATCCTAAATTTATGTAATTAAGTTAATTAGTTAGCAGTATTTAAACCCTTCTCAGGCATTAGGAGAAGGGTCCAGAAATTTGTCAAAAACGGGTCCTCGGAACATGCACTTCTGCACCCTCAGAGGAGGTTTTGATGAATGGATGGATCGAGATTTATTAATGTTTGCATTTGATGTCTGCTACTGATGTTGCACTTTTGTACTCTTAGTAGATGTTAGAACAAGTAGAGATAAATCGTTTTTTTTGCTTGAAGCTTATGTGTCCTTCTATCTTGATAGTTTGAGGAGTGGTAATTTTTTCCATTGAATTAAAAGATATGGTTGGATTCATTTCTTCTTTATCGATGTGATATTCCACTTCTTGCACCTTGTTCTTCTTGATATGTCATTCTATCTTGAGAGTTTGAGGAGTGGTAATTCTTGCCAGTGCTTTACAAGATATGGTCTGATTCATTTCTTCTTTCTCTGGGGTGGTGTCCTAGCATATATCCTATTCTTTTGATGTTTCTTGATCCTTTTCTTCATCCTCTTAATATTCTATGTAAAATAATTTCTTCTCAGCACACCTATGACCTTTAATGCATTTGCTATCACAATTGTAACAAAGCCCTTTTTCTCTTTTTTCTTCCAGTTGTTGTGGTGTAACCCTTGTAGGTTGTGGAAGGTTAGGAGAAACAACACTTCCATCTTTATAGTTGTGAGTATGCTTCTTGGTTTCCATAATTTTTCTTTCCATTATGTCACAAAGCCCTTTTACTCTTTCCAATTGTTGTGGTGTTGCTCTAAAGAAGGTGTTGCTCTTTGTATCCTCATAATGTGCTATCATTTCCTCCGTGAAAATTGACCACGTAACAAGTTTTTTACGAGAACAAAGCCCTTCATACCATAAAAATTGATCTGGTTCTAAATATGAAGATGCAATACATACATTTTGTAACAGTTGTACACATGTAGATCAAAATATTGCTCCATCTATAGTATCCAATTTACCGGATCCTTGCCATCAAACTTCCTCATCTTGCTTTTTCTTGATTTTAGGAGCTTGACCTTGAAACGACTGTAACTCTGTACTTTTAGATCTTTATGTTCTGAAATTGCGAACTATAGTAGCCCTATGTTTCCTCTTTCCAATGCCACCAGTCTGATCCAAATTGGATTCTCTAAGAAAGAGTTATGCACAATCTCCCAAGATGACCTGATTATAGACCTTTCCAGAAGAGAGAAATTGTATGAAGTGCCACGTGTCACTGTTTCAACCTTTGGATCTGAAAAATGCATACAAGAAACTAAAGTCCGTCCTCTTTCTGCAACTTCTTACGAAATTTCAATCTGATCCCCAGAGAGAAAGTTATGACGATTTTCCCCAGGTCACCTGTTTTGAATGTAATTCAGGAGTCTGCAAAAAGACCAACTTCCTCAGATCATATCTCTGCAAATATCACGTGAAAAGCTTTGAAATTCGGACCCAAGGTTCAGTGCGATTTCTTTTCAAATGGGTTTTTCTGCGACTTCTGAAACGTCACAGAAAAAACATTATAGCGAAAATACCACGATGACCTGTTTGGAGCAGCAAAACCCTAGAATCTAAAACTCTGATACCAAATGTTATGAAACCAGCTCAAGAAAAGATATAAAAGATAGATCAACGCCTTAGAATTCAGCCTCTTTGAGGGGGCAACCTCCTTTACATTAAATAAATGAACAATTCTTGATGATACAAATGAAAATACCTCCTTTCTATATACATGAGTCTAAGGGGTTATAACATAATCAGAGCCGACATAACAATAATAATGTAAGGGCACAATAATAACAATAGTGGGCTTCTATGGGGCACAATAGTAACAATATGGGCACTGCATGGGTACATCAATATAATAAGTGGGTTATACTAATAACAATAAGGGGTTACACTAGTAGTATAGGGGCCTAACAGTTCCGACCTGCAACCATAAGGAATTATGAGCACAAATCAGAAAACAAGAAAGTGGAAAAAAAAAAACCCACAACACTATGGCTATCTAGGAAATGGAAAGGCAAGGCTAAAACCACTGTCAATCGAAGCAATTGTCCATGCCATTGCCAACACATAACCAAAAAATCACATGCATATACCATGCATCCATAAACCAATAAGGAAATCATACATGCAACTTGTTACCTTAAAAGAAATCTAGTTGTAGTCATTAATCCAATGGCTCCTTTGCACTTTCCTTCTTTCCTTTGCCTTCTTTCTCCAAATTCGATGTATGCAAAAGTTCTCCAAGAATACTCCAAGGATACTCTAAGTGTGCAAGAGTATGAGAGAGTGAGAGAATGGAAGAGAGATCCAAGCTAAAAATGAAAAAAAAAGTTGTGAAGTGATCCTTATAAGTCTTTTTATTATTGAGGCCTTTATTTTCTTCCTTTTCCTTCAATATCCTCATGCAAATTTGTGACCTTTCACCTCCCTTTTCTCTCATTTTCCTTTATTTTTATAAATTAAATGTCAATTATTGCCACTTTGCCTTTGTCAATTTCCATAGCTATTAATTAATCACAAATGATACCCATCACTATATTTTTCCCAACATTCAGCTTGGAATATGTGCCCGATGACCTTGGTCTTATATTTTATTTACATAGAAAATCGACTAGGAGCTATTACAATTATTTTCCTTTGCTATTTTTGCATTCATGATCACACTAGTCACGAGAAAATTGATACAACACCTTTTATTGCCACATCCCTTCACATTATGCATGGTTCTTTGCTTTTCATTTAACTCATTACTTGGTACATTAACTGCATCAAGAAAAGATACATCATTAATTAATATATTATAAAATATATTATAATAATTTATATATTTGGAATCTTGTATCATTATAATTGTAAAATACTAACACATTGTAACATAAAACATATAAAAAGTATTGTAAACATTTTGTTCCATTATATATTATATTAATATAATTAATAACATTGAAAATATATTAAATATCACATAATATAATATATATCTTGTAATTATATGTTATATATAAATTAGTATGATAACATATAAAAATGTATTAAATATCATCTAATATAATATAATATAATATAATATGCATATTGTAATTATAATATCTATATTACACTAGATGATAATTTGAGCAATGTGGGATAATACCCAGATCACCAGGTAGAAAATTATGGAGATTGCGATAAGCTGAAAGGCACACTTCCATTATATATATTAACATACACCTACTCGCCTAGAAGTGCAGGGATACATAGCATAGGTATCCCTGCACTTCTACAGGACAATCTTTCTTTGTCGGATTTTCTCTTGCAAGTGTAGATAAAGTTTTTCTTTTTTGAAAAAATAGGGGATTTTCTATTTGCAATATTTTAATAGCAGGTTTATCAGTCCTGGAATTTACAGATTTATTGGTGTCTTTGCTGAGCAACTTGGTTTCAATTTTATTTTGTCAATAATTAATATGATAGTGGATGTTTGCACTATTGTAATTTTTGTAATTTTCATCTACTTAGACTAATTGATTTTTGTGAAGTTAACTTTGTAGGTGTGGACATAATTGAAACAAAATCCAAAGCATGAATTCAATGAAACTAGTTTAATTATTTATCAATGAAATGTGATCTTGTTTTGTCTCAATTACTATTGTGTTTATTGAACTATTTGTTGAACATAATGGTAAATCAAATATTGAATCTGTACATTGAAATAACTCACTTCTCTTTGCTCCTTTCACTTGGCAAAATGAGGACTATTCCTATTTGTCATATTAGGTTGATTTTCATTTCTTCTTTGCATCATAGATAAGATTTGCATTTACATTTTAACCTTTTATAAAGTCCTCTTTCATAAAGGCCAACATTTTAGAGGTTTGATCAATCGATGAGTTCTCTCACTTGAACCTAAACCTTCATTCAAACCATTGAAAATCAAGTGAAAGAATTTATGTATAATTGTGTATATAAATTTTCATTGTTTTATTATGGTTAGATTAACAATATAATTTGACAATTTACGACATTTGTAATTATTCTATTTTAAGATTTTATTTTAGAATTAATTTGAATTTTTTTATTAGAATTAATTTAATAGTTATATGAACTCATTAGAATAAAAATATTATTTTAGAACTAATATTTAATTTATTCTTTAATATTATTATATTGATGTTAGAGTATAGAATTAATATACACAATTAGTATTATTAAACTATATTAGATAGAGAATGTGTAGTGTTGTATCATATTAAACTATATTAGATAGAGAATGTGTAGTGTTGTATCATATTAATGATTATATGTTACATGATATTAAGTATTAAAACACAACCCCCACACACACATAAGTACATGTAATATAGTAATAGTACTATATTGTATTATATTAGTAAAAATATAGTATTATATTAATGTTTGCATTATAGTAGAAATATGAGTAGTATTATTATTATATTAGATTTAGTATTATATTTATTAATACATAGTTATGCATATATATAATATATTATTTATTACTATATTATAGATTATATTAGGTAATATTGACTTAACATAGGTAACGGTAACATAATCATATCATATCGAGTACATTAATAAAGATATAATATAGAAGATAAATACTAACATATTAGTATCTAACATAACATTAATATTAGAGAAGCATTAACATAGTATCTACATCATTAATATTAATATTACCTTAATGTAGAATATAAGGATTAGGTTAGAGTAACTTTTAGTTCAAGCTAAGTTAACCTTAATCTAGTGTTAGTTGAACAGGTAACTAGATCCAAAGAACTAATCAAAACCATCATCCCAAAAGGAATAGGGTCTAATTTGGGGCTCTGACCTGGTGGTTTCCTTTGATGTTGATGAGGTCATTTTTGGCCATCATCAAGATGATGCTTTTGTATCCCCCATCTTAGATACAAATATTGCTACTACCATGAGAAACATCTCACCATTTGTCCTTCCTAATTTTCATGGCTTAAGAACTGAGGATGTAGAATCATTTATTTTTGAGTTTGACGTATTGTGTAGAACATATGATTATTTACTCGATACTCAAAAATTTAAATTATTCCTCGCTACTCTAAAATATGTAGCCCTTAAGTAGTTCATGGGTATAGGAATACGTTATATTAGAATGTGGGATGATTTGAAAAGAATATTCCTTGAAAAATATAAATATTATTGCACACATTGTGACCTTAAGGATGAAGTCTTTAATACGGCTCAAAAAGAGGATGAAAATCCTGAAGATTTGGTGAAAAGATTTTCCTATAATGTCAAAAGGGCTAAATTTCATAACTTAGATGAAGAGACATTAAATGCTCTCTTGCTAAAAACTATAAGAGGTGAATGGATTGGCCTTCTCAACGTAATGGGAAAGGGATATGTCTCTCAATTTTCATCCGAAGAAATTTGTGAGTTATTCAAACATATCTCAAGAGGAAAAGAAAAATATGGTAAGAACCCAAGAGATTCAGTCATGTCAAGAGTAAGAAAATTTGCATCTAGAGTAGTAAGTAGAGAAAAAGTAGGAAACTTGCTTCATAATTTCAAAACTGATATCCTTGGAAATCTTAGTGAGCAACTGGATACCTTCAGGATACAAAACAAGCAAAGAGTTCATAATGCTGCATTATCTATTTTTTTTCCTAGATGTAGGGAAGAAAATTCCTTACAAGAATGTCCTCTTAACAGTGTTAATATGTGTGTTATATGTGTAGAAAATAATTCTACAAAGGAGTGTCCTTTAATACTTGGACTTAAGGTTGTTTTTAAAGAAGAGGTTGGAATAAATCAAAATGAATCACTTTGCTATGTTACTCCCAAGATACCTTGGAATCCTCGACAAATAGGTATGGCACAAGATCCCAATGTACAATATAAATCATATTCATAGCCACAAATCATTTAGAATCCACCTCAACCACACAACCCATTTTGGTCAGACGGTTGGAAAAAGTCTTATTGTAGGAATCCTCAATATCCTCAATTTCAACATCCATATCCTCAATACCAACCTTAGTATTACTCTCCTGAACCTTCACAGCCACAATTCCAACCCCAATTGATTTTAAGTCAACCGCTTCCCTTGCCATCCACTCCATTTCCTCAAAAACCTAATCAACTACCTGTGCAACCACTCTCAAATATGAATAATCAAACCCCTCAACAACCCATCTATAATGTTGAGGGTCAAAATTTTCAAGTTTGCATGATAGCTCCTCTAGATCTAAATGATGTGTAACTTAGATCAAGTTGAGTCTTGTAAAATAAATCACCACCATATTCATCCAAGAATATAAGGATAAAGTTCCTAAAAAATATTTATCTCTTGATCAAGAAAAATGTTCATATACCATTAGGTGACAACCAAATAAAATCAACTCCTACAATTCCTCTAGTAGAACAACCTTTTGTTTCCTTACAAATTCCTCCTTTTCCTTAAAGGCTTCAAATTAATAAGGGAGTAGAAAGGAAAATCATTTTACTTGACTATAATATGTTATATGATTTGAAAAAAATTTCCATCAAAATTCATTTACTTCAAACTATAAAGGAAATGCCCATATTTCCAAAAGAAATAAAGGAATTATGAATTAAAAAACCAATAAGAAAAAAGAAAGACTTAAACAAATTCAATTGGTAGGAAAGTTTGCATATATTATGATGGGGAAACCAGTAGTCCATAAATATTTAGATTTAGGTAGCCCCATCGTAAAATTTCACTTTAATGGTATTGGAATTCCAAACACTTTGATTTATTTAGGAGAAGCCATTAATATCACAAGCCAACATACTATGGATCAACTGAAGCTTCCTAATCTTCAATATATCCCAACTTTATTACAATTGGCAGATAGAACTGTTATTAAGCCTAATGGTATATTAGAAGATGTTTCAGTATCTTTAGATTCATGGGAATATACTATTGACTTTATGATTTTAACTCCCAAGAATAATTTAGTGGGGAATCCATTAATCCTTGGTAGACCATGGCTAGCTATAGCTAGTGCATTTTTAAGTTATAGATCTGGTAATATGTATTTTTTTAATGGCAACTTCACTAACAAATTTACATTATATAGGCCTGCAAATAAAACAACTAAAATTGAAAGTGAAGTTTGGATTGATGACAATGATGATGAAAAATTTGAAAATATTCAACCTATATTTACTATTTCACAAATTGATGAAGAAGATCAATTAATAAATTTAATGAATAACAATGATTCTTCTTCATGTTGTGAAAGAGATCAAAGTTTTTAGGAACAATGTAATACTGAATATTTTTCATCTAAACAATCTAAGATAACTTTACTTTCTATGGAAAGGTTCGGTAATTCTTTGGTAGAATTTTTCCAAGAAAAACATTAAACATTAACAATAGCTTGAAAGGATTTCAAAAGAAACAATTGGTAAAGATGCAACAAAAACACTCTTTAGCATATGCATGGGAATATATTGATATGAAGGGGATTGATCCAAATACATGTATGTATCATGTTTACATTCAATAAAATTCCAAACCAGTAAGACAAAATCAGAGAAGGATGAATCCCAATCCGAGGGAAATTGTTAAGAAGGAATTACAAAAATTGCTTAATGCGAATTTCATTTATCCAATACCAGATAGTTAATGAGTTTCACCTTTAGTTATTGTTCCTAAGAAGAATGGAAAGTTGAGAGTATGCATTGGCTATAAAGAAATAAATAAAGCTACTTTAAAATATCATTTTCCACTACCTTTATACTACAGAAGAAATATTTTTCATTTCTTAATGGTTTCAGTGGATATAACCAAATGTAATTGGCACCAGAAGGTTAATACAAAAAAAACTTTTGCATGTCCAGGGGTACATATGCTTACAGGGTACTTCCTTTTGGATTTTTGTAATGCACCTGCTACATTCCAAAGAGAATTTTTAGGTACCTTTTCTGACTTGATCCATGATTGTGTAGAAGTTTACATGGATGATTTTACCGTCTATGGAAACACGTTTGATGAAGCTATGGATAAATTAGAAATGTTCTCATTAAATGTAAAGAAGCAAATGTTTCATTGAGTCATGAAAAATGCTTTATGATGTTTAATGAAGGAATTGTTTTAGGACATCATATTTCAGGTGTTGGGATTAAAGTGAGCACAATAAAGATTGAAGTCATTTCCAAGATTTTGATACCAACATGTCAATGATATGTTATAATTTTTATTGGTTTTATAGGATACTATAGAAGTTTCATAGAAACTTCACAAAAATATCTTTTCCACTCTTTAAACTTCTTACAAAATATTGTGATTTTTTTTGGAATTATGACTGCCAAAAGAATTTGAATCATTGAAACAAAAAATTACTGAGGAACTAATGTTAAGATGGCCAAATTTGTCTCTCCCATTTAATATCTCAACTAATGCTTGAGATACAACTTTAGGAGTTGTATTGGGACAAAAATACTTGACTCCTTAGGTTATTTATTATACGAGTAAAAAATTAACTCTTGCAGAGTTAAATTATATAGTCATAGAAAAGGATTTTTTAGTTGTTTTTCATTCCATTAATAAGTTTCGACATTAAATTACTAGTTACGAAACTTTCATTCATACATATCACTCTGCTAGTAGATATTTAATGAATAAACCAATTACTATTGGAAGGATCACTAGATTGTTGTTATTTTTACAAGAATTCAATATTACCATCCTAGATAGGCCACGAAAGGGAAACACGGTTGTTGATTTCCTTTCAAAGATGCAGAATGATAATATTGATACTCTTGTAAAGGATAAATTTTGTGACAAATATATTTTTGCAGTGTCTACTAAAACTCCTTGGTATACAGATATTGCTAACTATTTGGCTACAGGAAAATTTCCTCCACAGTTGTCAGCTAAAGAAAAACTGAAAGTCTTCAAAACTAGTGCACCCTATTCATGTATAGAGGGAGAATTCTACTTAACCATACCTAATCTTATTATCTAGAGATGTGTTCGAGAGGATGAAGTACCATAATTATTAACAGCTTGTCACGATGTACCATGTGGAGGACACTTTGTTGATAATAGAACTACATACAAAGTCCTTCTTCTAGGATATTATTAGCCTTCTCTTTTTAGAGATGCCAAGGAATATGTCAAAAGATGTGATAGCCTCTACAACCTCAAGTGACTCATACATCCTTTTGAAAAATAGGCTCTAGATTTTGTTGGTCCAATCAATCCTCCATCCAAAAAAAGAGGTACATTATTGTCTGTACATATTATGTTACAAAATGGGTAGAAGCTAGGCCACTTCCTTTTTCTACTAAAAATGTTGCAGTTACATTTCTTTTTGAGGATATTTACACTCGTTTTGGTGTCCCAAGGGAAATTGTGATAGATCAAGGTGATCAATTCACATCCAAGTTGGTGTAGAAAATTATGGAGCAATACAAGATCAAACATCAGAAGTACATTTCATATCATCTAAAATCCAAGGGGTAGGTGGAATCTACCAAGAACGTAATTGAGGCAATACTGACCAAGACTGTACACTTGGACAAAATAGACTAGGAGGAAAGTATTCTAGAGGCACTTTGGGCATATCATACCACATGGAGAAATACTACTAGACATACCCCCTATGATCTTATCTATGGGAAGAAATTCTTTCTTCCAATTAAATTCCAAGTGGATACCTTTAGAACAACAACAAAGTTGGGGATTGATCTATCCGAAGCTCAAAAGTAGAGATTGACACAATTGAATGAGCTAGATGAAATTTTAAAATATGTCATATAATGAACAAACATAATCCAACAATAAAGAACCAAGTGGAATGAAAAAATCATTAAAGTCAAGAACTTCAAGCCAGGTGACTGGAATCTCCTTTTTAATTCTAAATTTAAAGATTTTCAAGTAAAACTTTAGACACATTGGCTTTTTTCCTATGAAATATATACTATTTTTATAATGGATCAGTTAGAATCATGGCTAATGATGAAGAAAATATTACCTTCCTTGTTAATGGGAATAGGTTGAAATTATATCATAAGCCCTTGACAAGAGAAGAATTTGTTAAACATCTACAAGAAAATTCTTATCTAAAACTGGTAAGGAAGGAAGATTCTCCTTCCCAACCACCGAAATATTTGTAATTTTTTTCTTAGAATAATAATAATAATAATCATAATAATAATAATAATAATAAAGGCATAAGTATGAAAACCAACATTGATGGCATTCCTATTCAGAAAATCCTAGTTGAAAACCAAAGGACCCTTGGTAGCTTAGATTTTCAAATTTCCTTTGTATTTTTCCCATTTTCCTTTTTCTCCCTCTTCCTTCTCTAAATTTTTTGAAGTACGAATAAAGTTTTTGGAAAAACTTGTTTCCCTTTTAAAAGAGAAATTTCAAGCATTTCATGACATCATCAACAAAGATCATTATGTTTCAACAACAATAACAAATTTCAAGCAAATAATAATGAAGCAAAAAAATAAAAATAAATAAATATAACCAATCACAGCTAGCACCCTATCTAACTCTCTTTTAAATAAAATTTAATAAGTCAACATAAATAAACCTTCAAACTGTTACTTTAAAATCATATACATTCTAGTAAAGCATTTAATAATAGCAAAGAACTTAAATATATAACATAGAATTATCAAAAATAAAAATAAATAAATAAATAAATTTAAATATATGCATAATTAATCACTAATTAAACCAATAACATAAAATAAATAATAATAATAATAATAATAATATTATATATATATATATATATATATTTATATATATATATATATATATATATATATATATATATATATATATATATATTAGTTAGTCATTTGTAAGCCGACAATAAAAGAAGACATCAAATATTTTTTCAATTAACTATTAATAGCTCCATAATTTCACGCTCTCTCTTCTCAAAATACAAATCACATTGCCCTAATGATGGACTCACTAAGCTAGTTTGAAACGTTGGTTTCAAAAAATGTTCACAGGTTTTCCCACAAACAAAAAAAATAATAATGAAGTTGTAAAATGTGCAAAATTGTATAGCTCATTCCACATTCTGCATCCAATGATAGACTTGCAAGCAATTTCGATAAAAAAGCATTCACAAGGCATCATGAAACTGCAAGAAAAGGAAGTAAAGTACATCATAGGTATGCAAATAGAATATTAAATCAATTTTCATTAAAGAAAGCAATAGATCTATGCGTTTATCAAATTTCTACGATACATCATTTGAAATGATGTCTGAAATCTTGAACTTAGTCATAACCTCATTTCGTGACTCCTATTCATATCCCACTCCATTATTTATGCTCATATCTCATCCCATCACATAAAAATCTCTTCCAATCATTAAAAATACCCCAAACTTTAACTGTCCTAGAAAATCAAATCTGTTGAATTGTGGTAGATCATTAATAAAAGAGGAAGAGTTTCATTGAAATTTGACCACTAATTTTATAACATATTTCACTCCAACCATCCTACCATCAAAACATATTTCTCCATTCATCCCTATCAAAAGAGGAAATTCAGAGCATGACTTCTCTTCCATAATGGGTGTTATCATCTCATATGAGTTGAATGGAAAAAATGTCCTCAGTGCTTTCCCACAAGTCAAAGATCAATTGAAAAATGAAATATGGCTTAAATTCATTGAAAATTTTGATGGTTAGAAATTTGAAGCCACTTGAGCATTTTCCAAACCATTTGATGGTATGTAAGCCAATACTGGGGATATAACATTGAATATCACAAAATCTTTCATATCAAATGGAATAAAGCTCCTAAGATATGGTGAAATCTAGTTTAAGAATCAAATACTTAAGGATGAGCAATGGAAGACCGTTTTTCATAATCCAGGTATGGACACTTTTGCCTTCAAGAAACGTATTCCAATTATAGCACTCAAATCTAAATGGAGAAACTTGTTATTAGCGCTTTAGAAATTTCTTACTTGTGAAGGTAGATTTGGAACCCTACCATTTTACCATGTTAGATTGTTAATGCATTTCATTAAAGGGAGGGAGTTAAATGTGCCATATTACTTGATGTGGATTCTTAAAAATGTGACTTTTAATATGTAAAGAAACACTAGAAATATTGGCAAGCCTTTGTAACACCAAAAATTGCTAAAAATCCTTATTAAGGGACATTTGAGGACCATTGGTAATAATTGGAAGGACACTTTGACTAGGAATCATTTCATAGAAGTTCTAGAAGAAGAAGAGCAACCAAATACCAAAAGGAGTTGATGTAGGGTTTCCAAAAATCCTAACCCTGAGCCTACATAAAAAAAACCAAAGGTTTTTCAGATAATGAACCAGTAGGGACAAAAATTCTACATCATGAAATAGAAGATGATGTTCCCTTGAGCCAATTTTGAAAGAATCAAAAGATATAAAAAAATCAAGACAATGCTAGAAGAAAGAAAGTCATCAAAAAGGCAGAGCAACTGAAGACTTCAAAATAAAATCAAATGAAAGAGCAAAAACAAGGCAGAAAAATAAAAACCATGTCAAAATCAATAGAGCCTGAAAAAAAGGAGAAGTAAAAGGATTTCTAAGAGTTCAGATGAGAAGAAGAGTCAAGAACCTCTAAACACCATTGATCTTGATGAAGGAGACAATGTTGAGATAGAAGTAATAGCACAATCTCCATCTTATAAATGTCCAACAAAAAGACCCTTGTGTTATAGACATTTTTGTGCCTTACAACATGAAGCATGAAATGTCAATAATCTGAGGGATCCAAAGTCCCTAAACATGTTGTTCCTGCCCCTAGAGGAACAAGGTCAGCAAACCACAGCACTAAATATCAGTTCTCCACCTGAAAACACTAAAAACAAGCTAATTCTGGATCATGTCAACTGCTCCACTGAGCATCTGCGCTGAATGTCAACTGCTCCACTGTGTACCTGCGCTGAATGTCAACTGCAAAGAAGGCTACCTGCGCTGGGCGAGTTTGGCCAAGTGGCACAGTCATTCCTCAAGGTGTCAATGCCCAGGAAGCTTCCAAAATGACACTTGGATCAGGGAATTCGACTTGTGATGAGTAAGAGGGTCTAGATCTCCAAGTGGAAGCAAGAACCTCCAAGTGGACTCAAGAACTGAAGAATAACTGAAGTGGGAGAGGACACTAGTCAGCTTCATGCCAGCTACAAGCTGACTCATCCTTTCTCCAAAACTCCTATATATAGAGCTCTCTCATGAGGTCTATAAAGGTTGGAATCTGGTGAATGTAAGGAAGTGCTGTTGGTTTGAGTATAGAACTATTGGGTGATTTGCTTGAAGGAGGTGAAGAGGAGATTTCTTTCTGCTGGGAGGTGATGCTGGATTGGGCCTTTTATGGTTGTATCACTTCCTAAACTTTACTTCTTCCATTAATAAAGAATTTGAGGTTCTTCTATATGCATGTGTCTCAATGGTGTGTTGTTATACTTGTGTATTTGATTTATTCTAATCCTTGAATCAATTATGAATGTATGCTTCTTGTAGTTTCCCTCTCTTGTCATTTTGCAGGATCTTGGTGTAGCTGGGCCAGTGAAAGAGCAAGGAGCTGGGAGCAAGCAGCAAAGAGAGAAGATTGGATCAATCATTAGCGGAAGACAACGGTTAGTGAATCTCTTTCTCCCCTCTCTTACATCTCATAAAGAAGTAATCTCGAATAGCTTTGCTTTGATTGTTGCTGAGGTACTATCACCCTTAGAGTGGGATAGGGTCATTCCGTATTGGATACTTTTCCCAACAACAAATTGGCGACTCCGCTGGGGATCGTATCTTGTTGGTTGTTTGTGTTTTTGCTATTCATTTCATAAACACAGGGAGTACCGAATCGAACTGCATTTGAATCTTTCAAATGCAAAGTAGAGGGCAGCTACTCTAGCTCAGTCTCTAGGCAAGTTTATGATTTGAAGAGCTAATCCACAAGGACTCTAAATAGCTCTTAGTGATAGCTTTTCATCCTCCTTTTCATCCCTTAGTGTGTACTTGACTGATAGCTTCTGATTTGGCCAAAAACTGTGAATTTTTGAGCAATCTGTGACCCGGAAACTGAGAAAAACGAAAGTTTGTCTCTTCAGTGCAGGCACTGTGAAGGCAGTCTGCATTTCAGCGCAGTTCCTGAAGGGGCTACCTGCGCTGAAGGTCAAACTGCCAGTGTAACTACCTGCGTTGAACCAGTTTTGCCTAGTGCTACTGGGGTTCCCTCCTGTTTATTGCCCTGTTTTCACTCTTGTTTTTGCAACCTGTTACCAGTCAATGTACCTATCTGAAACCAACTTTCCTTGCCACTATTCCGCCTCGGTTGTATAAAGAAACTGTATTTGTTCTTTGTGTATTTCTTATATCATTTGCAGTTTCCCATAACGAAAAGTGAAGTAGTCTTGCTGTGGCCTCTTAGATCTAGACCTGTGATAAGTGTCGTTTTGATCTAAAGAGTTAGTTTATTTGCTGTTCAT
Organism: Pinus tabuliformis; assembly: GCA_031772625.1. Classification (NCBI taxonomy): domain Eukaryota; kingdom Viridiplantae; phylum Streptophyta; class Pinopsida; order Pinales; family Pinaceae; genus Pinus; species Pinus tabuliformis. The sequence continues at coordinate 516,927,631 of CM062805.1, read as the reverse complement.
AGCTGATTGAGCTTTTGCTTTCGTCATATGGTTTGAATTTATATATTTCTAGTGTCGAAACAAGTAAATCTTAAGGTGTCTTTTGATTTTGGACAAGCTTGTTTGCTTTCACTTGAAATTGAATTCAAAGTTATACAACAACTTTCTTTTTGTATTGCACCAACATTAAGAAAGAGAAAAGAAATACCTGCATTGTGCATGTGCATTTTGACAGTTTGCATGTTGATTTAGGAAAAAGTGCATGAGTGTGTGCTCTATGATCTTTGTGAAAAGATGATGTCTTTCTTTTCCCTCAGTAGTTAAGATTTTCAAAGTTGAAAGATTGAAAAGCTTGCTTATCATCTTAGACTGCATTTAGGAGTGTTACTATACATCTCGTGGTGATCCATAAAGGCAAACTGCTAAACAAGATCAACCTTAAAATAAATTGAATTTACATAACAACGCATTGAAACATAACGCAAACACATAGAGGTCTAAGCTAGAGACGTGTTCCGGCGTCGTTAAACGTGATATCTTAGCGTTGAGTGGTTGGGTGATTCCTCCACGGTGAAGCGATAAGTATCAATACGGACTTGTGCTCCCACGTACCGTCGCGTATATATTGGGAGACCCCTATAGGAACAAAGCCTTTATCCATAGGAAACCGTGTCGGCCGCCCTACTGATCGCAATGCAGTGAACACAGCATTCACGAAGATCGACCACTCGTACCGTAAAACGTATTCTGTGGTTTTGCGAAAAGTTTGGCACACCCTCTGCCTAGAACTCCAGAGCAGTTTCTTTTGGCCTTTTTCAAACTCTATAACTGAAAAAGTCCATCCGAGCATTTGTCACTTCGGGCTCGTTAAAACATCGAAGGAGACTAGAGTCATCTTTAGCTTTTTCTCGACTCTTAAAAAGTGAAAAAGCAAGTTGTGTCTAAAGCGTCGTTATAAAATTTATTTTAAACGGAACATAATCACCTCCTATTCCTGCGTTGATCTGTAGGTTGAGAACATGGAACGCCCCAACCAAGGAATTCCACATGATGGAAATCCTAGTCCTTTCTCCTCTTGGGGAGAAGTTGGTGCGCCCCACATGGCCACATTGTCGCTTCCAGGACTGACAATTGGCCTGCCTATATGGCTATTCTCAACCAATTTAGTTCAGAACACCATGGTTCCTGAACAGTCAAGTCAACAGTTAGATCATTCTAGAGCTATCCACCAGCCTTCAACTTCCTATAACTCTTCCTCCGATCCTTCATCTTCGTAAGGTAGAGCCAGCAAAAGCCAAGCTCCCATGGAGAAGAAGGAGAAGAAGAAGAGAGAGAAGAAGAAGAAGGAGCCTAAGGCGATTGGGGGCAAGCAAAAGACCTCTGACAAAAATCCACACACAGCACAGACCGGGCCTAAATCGCCATGTGTCATATGTAGAGGAGACCACTTCCATAGAGATTGTCCCTGTATTCCCCGGATACTAAGGGACTGGTCCCCTCGTTTGCACAGTTCGGGAGCATCAACCTCTGATAGCCATGTTGAATGCTTACCGTCAACCAGCGAAAGTGAAGGTTCAAGACAAAGAGGGGGAGCAAGATCCCCCTGCAGACTGTGTGAAGGCGGTCACGCCATCCACCGTTGTCCCTTCTTAGACGAAGCGAAGAGAGTTTTGGAAGATCGCCCGGTGTCACCGTTGAGACTTCCTCCTGGATACAAAAAACTCGTGCCAAGTCCTTCGTTGGTTGAAAATACAGTTGGCCCGCTCAAGTGGTCAGCTGAAGCGTCAGTCATTGAAAATGAACCTACTGAATCCAGACCGGACGAAAGTCCAAAGGTCGAAGCGGCAGTTGACCTGGTTCTGCCTTCGGAGGTTTCATCTTCAAATGACACCGTCACTGAAGATTCATCTTCAAATGACACCCTCACTGAAGAGAATAAGGATGACACCATCCAGATTCTTTTCATCAACACCGACTCTGATGAGCATCAGGGCAATGCGCCCATTCCTTTATCGCAGGAAGGAACATCGTCAGGGTCATATCCGGCCGTGTATTTGGTCCCACCACCAAGCAACCTGGTTGTGTCCTTTGATTGGAACCAACTAGGCAGACCCCGGTTGCCAGCCAGTGTACCATTCAGAATCATAGTCCAAATTTATAGAATGGTAATGGCTGGCACTATCGTTGATGAAGGGGCATCTGTGAGTATCCTTTCCTCTATTGCTTGGAAAGCACTGGGTTCCCCGGCGCTTTTTCCTGAGATAAGAAATCTCTCAGGTTTTGATAAAGGAACCAGTCGACCATTAGGGATCCTCCCCAATGTGCCTGTTACATTGAAAGGGAAGACCGTTCAAATGAACGTGATGGTCGTTCAAGGACCCTTGGATTATAACCTACTCCTTGGATGAGACTATATATATTGCATGGGAGCTATAGTCTCCTCACTCTTTAGAGTAATGAGTTTTCCACACGAAGGAAGAATGGTCAAGCTCGTAGACCAAATTTCATTTCCGGGATCACGCATCGCAAATAGTCACATACCAACCCTGAATGGTCTATTCAATCAAGAAATGTCTCCACCCCCAGTCCTCCTTCCCGATGAGTGCAAGTGATTCGGAAAGATGGGATTGGAACCTAGGGGGCATGCATCCTGGTCTGCTTCGGGCAGAGGAAACCCTGGGTATAAGGTAGAATTTCCGCAAGAGAATATGACTAGTCCATACCCTGTCCGTGGATGGAAGAGGGGTTGTTCTAGAATAGGATTCTTTTGTTAAGGTTACTTGTTCGACAAAGGTCATTCACCATTGTCTACTTCGGTAGACAGTGCCGAGGAAATGTTTTCGTTTGATGGTGTTAACAAAACAAGCTTTGGGTAACCAGAAAGAGGCAAGCCTCACCCTTTAAAAAAAATGTTTTATCGGATAAGTAGGGGCAGCCTTGAAATTGTACTTTATACCTGGGGGCATGCAAACCTTTTGGAGTGCAAGCTAAGAGCGGTTATTTATCTGTTTTTGGGATTAGCCGTTTCCGAACTTGCATAAAGAAAGGATGAGAGGGAGCATAGCTTTGGTAAGGCGCGAGCTCTATAAAAAATGGGATCTTACAGGGGACATTTCTTATCTTATGACTGGTATATTGAGCAGTTTTACCGCGGAATTTATGCTCGTTAAAAAATAGAAAAGCGAGATCCGAGCAGTTTTAGTACATAGTTCATGCTCGTTAAAAAAAAAACATAAGATCTCGCAGTTTTAACGCAGAATTTATGCTCGTTAAAAAATAGAAAAGCGATTGTGAGCAAAAGTTTCCTCCAGAGTTCAAGCTCATTAAAAAATGAACCTATTCCGGTAAATAACCACTGTGATCGTAAATTTATTAGCCATAAAAAGCCTTGGTCATGTTTTGCACCTGCCACCTCCATTTCATTTGGCCGATCGTTCACCCCCATATGATTGTTTACCCATTTTGAGGAACATCTGCGAAGAGTGATTTCACCTAGCCATCCTTGTGACATTGCCGTGATTGGAAAATTCCAACCTGTACCTGGAATCTACTGCTATCCCTGTTTATCACTCGTTCCTCAAAAGATGAGTCTTCTTTGAGGTCTTTTCATTTGACTCGTAAAATATGAAAAGTTTGCCGAGTTTTGGCCTTCCAGCTCGTTAAAGTGATCGGAAGAGCTATCCCTCCTCTAGATTTTAATCTTTTTGGACCTGAGGGATTATTGCACAAAAAGGTCGAGCGCTTGTTTTATTCGGCTCGTTAAAGTTATCGAAAACTCATCCCTTCTGTATTGTTTTATACTTTTTCGGACTTAAGGGATTAGATGACGAAAAAGGAATTTTGGAGTTAACTTTCTGTACCTTTTCAGACTCTCTAAAAATGAAAATGATCGAGTTTTCCTTGTCGTTAGACTCGTTAAAATGATTAAATAGCGACAAACTTGTCTTTAGACGAGAACGAGTTTCCCTATCGCTAGGCTCGTTGAAACATAGCGATGGGCTTGCCCGAAGGGCAAGTTATAGAACAAGCATATGTTATCCTCCTCAAGCTTGACAAAAATAAAGAGGTACTGGTCAGAAATGACTGGGGAAAAATTGGGAGAACCTCAAAGCTTTAATGGTAGTAAGTCGCTCTTGAACATGACACTTTTCCTCCGTATCACATCGGGTTGGGTTGTTTCATTCACCGGTCTCATCACCATGGTCTTCGCCAAACCATCCACATTTGGGGTAATGCTACCGATCCATCGCATCAGTGTCGTTATATGTTCAAGAGATGTTGTTCAGAAAGAGTCAACCGTGTCCCATCCACTGCCATACATTATCCTTCATCCACCCATGATCGCCACCCTGAATCATATTTCATAGATTGTTTTCACCTCCACTAAAATCATTAGCTCCGTTCCGTGTCACTGATGTGGGATTCATTAAGGCCCTCCTTTGACGGATCGCTTCTTGTCGACTTCAGCTCATTATCCAAGAAGTTGATCTAGGAACACCCCCCTCAGTACTTTGAAGCTTGCATGCCTCAATGGCAAGTTTCTCACTTCCGGCGACAGGTATACATCAATGACCTTCGACCAGAAGATTTTGCGTGGTGTTCGACGCCAAGTCCTTTATTCACACCACGTGAATTGTACTGCAGTACCTTGAGGGTCATTATCATTATCGGTGATTCCTCTCGCGCTTGTTAACGGTTTACATTATTGACCGGTAATCAAGCGATGTCTTTCCATGTTCGACTTCAGCGCAATTCTCACATGGATCGACTTGTACTTAGAGTGAAGATCGAACGAGTTTGAAGACCCCGGATCTAGTTTCATCCATCCGGGCTGCGATATATATTCAGGATATAAAGACATTTGATATGTACATTATTACAGCAGATGATCATCCTACTCAAAGGATGATAGTTTCAGCAGAGAATTATCAGTCTACCATCAGACGATCGTCTGTTATATGTACCAAAATGAATTTATAAAGCTGAGCATGGAAATGCCCGCCTCAGCTAGATCATGAAAGCAGAATGAAAAATAATGTATTGTATTGTATTTTATTACAGGTCACCTCTCAGCGATTGAATGAACTTCGGATCCTCCTGATAAAGCATTTCACCCGATAAACGACCTCATACTTTAGGGGGCAACTGTTATAGAAATTTTTGTGCCTTACAGCATGAAGCATGAAATGTCAATAATCTGAGGGATCCAAAGTCCCTAAACATGTTGTTCCTGCCCCTAGAGGAACAAGGTCAGCAAACCACAGCACTAAATATCAGTTCTCCACCTGAAAACACTCAAAAACAAGCTAATTCTGGATCATGTCAACTGCTCCACTGAGCATCTGCGCTGAATGTCAACTGCTCCACTGTGTACCTGCGCTGAATGTCAACTGCAAAGAAGGCTACCTGCGCTGGGCGAGTTTGGCCAAGTGGCACAGTCATTCCTCAAGGTGTCAATGCCCAGGAAGCTTCCAAAATGACACTTGGATCAGGGAATTCGACTTGTGATGAGTAAGAGGGTCTAGATCTCCAAGTGGAAGCAAGAACCTCCAAGTGGACTCAATAACTGAAGAATAACTGAAGTGGGAGAGGACACTAGTCAGCTTCATGCCAGCTACAAGCTGACTCATCCTTTCTCCAAAACTCCTATATATAGAGCTCTCTCATGAGGTCTATAGAGGCTGGAATCTGGTGAATGTAAGGAAGTGCTGTTGGTTTGAGTATAGAACTATTGGGTGATTTGCTTGAAGGAGGTGAAGAGGAGATTTCTTTCTGCTGGGAGGTGATGCTGGATTGGGCCTTTTATGGTTGTATCACTTCCTGAACTTTACTTCTTCCATTAATAAAGCATTTGAGGTTCTTCTATATGCATGTGTCTCAATGGTGTGTTGTTATACTTGTGTATTTGGTTTATTCTAATCCTTGAATCAATTATGAATGTATGCTTCTTGTAGTTTCCCTCTCTTGTCATTTTGCAGGATCTTGGTGTAGCTGGGCCAGTGAAAGAGCAAGGAGCTGGGAGCAAGCAGCAAAGAGAGAAGATTGGATGAATCATTAGCGGAAGACAACGGTTAGTGGATCTCTTTCTCCCCTCTCTTACATCTCATAAAGAAGTAATCTCGAATAGCTTTGCTTTGATTGTTGCTGAGGTACTATCACCCTTAGAGTGGGATAAGATCATTCCATATTGGATACTTTTCCCAACAACACCTTGAGATTGATCTTGCTAAATAATAGATCTACAATTACTTGGAAACTTTAGAGAAAAGGGTGCATGTAAAGGTAAACTCACCTTTATAAACTGATTTTTATGAAGACCTTTCACATAAAGACCAAAAACAATGTTGATGCCTTAAAGCAAGAAGTTTATGAACTTGAGTTGTTGAATAGACACATAAAAAATGAAAATGAAGTTTTTAAAGCTCAAATTGAGGCCATGTTGCTAAGGATGTGTTATTGGTATAAAAAGAACCAAAAAATTAAGGCAAACAATAGGGGTCTTAGGTTGAAAGTTAAAGGGATACAAGAAAATATTTTGAGGAGAAAGCCCTAATGGTCACTAAATGTTCAAATCAAAGGGACATCAACAAACTTGGATGTGTTGATCTAAGCATGAGAGGCAGTTTAGTAATGGGGCATCTCTCCAATTTTGATTTTTTTTACACGAGGACATGCAACATCTTCCGCGTAGGGGAATGTTGGATCCCTGAATTATCCTCATTTTGACACACTTTTACCCTTTCTTTTCACCAAATCCATATGTATTTTTGCTACATTTACAAGTTTTGAGATCACCCAGGTCATCCTCAACTATAATATAAGGTATCCTTCATTCATAACTCATAATATGTAATTTCTTTATGAAATTGATTGGAATCATGTTATGGCTACCGAAATGTACATTTTCCGTAGGTAATCAAAATTTATGTAGCCAATTTCAAGGTTGATCATGTTACCAATAGTTTGAAGATGAATAGGATACATGGATAAGCGCCAAATGTCAAGAAAAAGGATATCCATCTATCATGCTTACCTGGAAGTCATAGAATTTGAGAATTTGACCAGTCAAAGAAAAATTTAAAAATTCCATTCTCGTGCAGGACTTTAAGGGAAACAATATCATCATCAGGCAAGTATGGAAACAAGCGAGGAAGATTCAAGATCTGAAGGTGATGATGTGTTGATATTATTTGATCAAGAACCTTCATTATTTTCTCTTCTCATAGAAAATCATGGAGAATATACTCTTTTTTTTTTATTAGGAAACCTAAGTGTCGATTGAGGAACTTGCCACTTGGCATTATTTTCTTAAGAAGTTGTTGGTTAGAATAGTATAAATGGCTTAGATCTGAAACAAAGAACATCGAGTTTTTAATATGTAATTGTTGTTCATTTGTGAAGATGATTTTATTCTCAATGAATATAATTACTTTTTTCCTACATAATTGTGCATGCATTGGTGATCTAGTTCATTGATTTGAAGTTATTATTTCCTCACGCTCAACAGGAGGACCCCTGGCAAGTTGGGAGATAGTATAATATTGTTTAATTTCATCTTTCCATTTTTATGGCATTCGATCATATTTTCAATTAGCTAGATGTTCTTTACTTTGGATGATTCTCTATTTTCAAATCCTTTATACTCATTATCATTTTGTTCTTAACAAGTTTGGTGCTCAATATTGGGTGCAGGTTTTGTGCATATTTTGGACACCTTTTCCCCCCATCCTTAACCATTTCACCTCTGAACCTGTGGACTTTATATCATAATTACCTTTTTCTCGGTTATAAGAATACATTTTTGTTCTGACATATTATTTTTCCATTTTTGTTGAATATGAATGAGGTGATATTTTTTTTATGGCTAACTGAGGAAATTATGGAAAAATTTCTCTAGTTCTATTTCTTTCAGGTGATTCTCCAAAGTCTATGACTAAAGGATGAATAACAATGTGATAATTTACAAAGTGTTTTTTGAGTACTTGTCGTTTCAGACCATTGTTGTTACACCCCGAGTTGTTGTTACACGTCAAGAATTGTTGTTACACCTCAAGCATTGTTGTTACACCTCGAATTGTTGTTACCCCATGGGAAGTTGACTACACCAGAACTGTCTAGGACCATGGGTACTATTCCACAAGATAGTTTTCATAAAGATTATATTATCTTTGGGCAACTAAGGAGTCAAGGCAGTTGTGATTTTAAGAAATTATGTAACAACAATAGGCCTTGTATTTAGAACTTGTTGTAATGATTTCTATTTTCTCTCAATATTGATCAACATGAGAATCATGTGATTCTCATGACTAATCTGTTTCTTATTTTGGACATGTAAATCTTATAAAGGAGACTCAGTTCCATGTAAATGGGATGGATAGTATCATTATTTTTCTCCTGTAACTCATAATCATTTTAATACAAAGAACAACATTGATGATGTTTTCTTTTTAGACGTGGCGTTGAGACTTTACGCATCTCATCCCTGTGCCCTGCTAGGGAGGAAGGGACCTCCTCTTTAGCAGGGATTGTAGTAGCAACAATAGCATAATGGTAGATTAATTATTGTTCCTTTCTATAAGTGTGAAATTATTTATGTCACCGTGTAATTTGCAGAATGGATTTATTTATGTTTCCATATTTCTGATATGTTGTCACACATGATTGATTTGAACATAATATTCGGTTAGCTCGCTTAGTTAGTGGTGTGGTGTGTGACGCGCCCTTTTCCTCGGTAACATGAAGCGTGGTTTCATTTCTGTAGAATTTTTTTGATTTTTGCATGAGTGTTACTTTCTGCAATTAAATTCAACGACATTTATTCTGTCTTTTATTTTTACTCTTGGTTGAAGTGTATCAGCGCAAACAATGCATATCCCTTTAAAATAAATAGACCTACCTTGCGTTGAAAATTAATGGTTGTGATTCAGTCATATTAATAATGATTAAATCGGCTCAACACTCAACATTAAAAAAAACAAAACAAAAATATTTCTTGCATTAGTCTTCTTATTTAAATTATTTGCTTAGTATCAGATTTAATTTAATGCTTGGATTGGTTCTCATTAAAAGTTTCACACACTAGTAATCTATAAACCCTTTTAGTTTAGATCACTACTTTCAAATTTGATCATTGCCTTTCTAGTTAGTTTGATTTTCACTTCATAGTTGGATTTCCTTATGCATTTTTAAGATTAGAATTGATTTCCAAGCACTTAAAATAGTTTCATTTAAGTCAAATAGAATAATTTTATTTCAAGTTCAATAACATATAATTTCGATTACATTCAATAGAATAGATTTCAATTAAGTTCATTAGCACAAAATTCAATTCTCTTAATAAAATAGTTCTTCAATTCCTGTTGTTAAAATAGTTTTCACTCATTACTTGCATTCTAGCATAGGTTGTTTTCAATTTTATCTCAATTCAAAAAGTATTATAGAAAGAACATATGCATACACTTAATAAGAATTAGTCTTGAATAGATTAGATTGATAATTCATATTCAAAATTGATATTTTGGTTAAAAACAATATCCTAACATATATGTTTCACATACACTTCACAAGTACACAAGCCCTGGTCGATAATTTAATGAAGTAATTTAATTAATAATTGAATTTCCCAACAAGCCCCACTCAGGATAGGAGAAAAATTAGAGACATCAACCACTATGTTGTGTGTAGAAGTAGATACAATAGGGAAGAAAAGGCTTCCTTAAATTACTGCTAAAGAATGTGTATGCACAATAATAGAATCAATAGCAATACTAGTTTTACTAACATTGGCCATCTTGAAAGAAGGAGAGTTTGGAGGAATGCTTTAAACTAAGGTACCCATGTACAATATAACTTAAGGAAGTTTTGATGAAATATGATCCAAATTAGTCCAAGAAGACTCTGATATATCTTCTAGTTCTACATAATATTCTAAAGAACCTGACTAAAACATTACCCTATCAGGGAATGAAATGCTTCCATCCAAATCACGAAGGAAACCCTACTCTTTGAGAACCCCTCTAATGTAGAAACCCTTGGTGAAATATTTGTCTCCATTACATTAACTTGAACTAGCTCAAAAGAACCAACGAAAGCCTACCTATTCCTTCGAGGTGAAGGATCAACAGTTGTAGATAAAATCTCATGAAGCCTCCTAGACTAGTGTGCCAGTTGACCAACCACATTTTATAAATAAAAATAAGAAATGACTCAAATCACCTAAGGTAGGTTAGGAGCCCATATAACTCACTAAAAATTCCTAAATATATAGACAAGAAAACAACCTTAAGGTATTTCTACTATGGGTGATTAGGACCAGACAACAAAATACTAGAAAGTGGATAAAGGGTCTTCTAAAGGTAAGCTTGGGATGATGAGGGCCCAAGTCCTACCAAAAAAGGTAACATAAAAAGTTATAATGGCCCCTTGACAATATTCGTTGTCAATGAAATTACCCTTGCTTTACAAGGAACCCTCCAGAAGTACTATGATAGTGATACAACATATATCTTTGGTACCACAGGTATCTCTTTCTTCAATGAATAGTGATTTCTACATGGTTTTACAAGAATATAATTAGAAAAAAAAATTCCTTTTATAAGCACTCACACATTTAAAATCAAATAAAAAGATCGAATGCTTTTACTAATGCAACTAACCCTAATGAAAATTGATATGTAGTGAAATATTTTAGAATATGTCAACAGGTCCTAAGGAAAACAACCAACGAATGCAATAATTGGAAAACAAGACAAGAAAACAAGTGCAAAATGCACCTATGCAAATCACAACTCTTGAAGCAAGAAGTATGCTTCAACGAACTGACAACATACCCAAGTCAAGAATGCCAAAATACTTTTTCTTAAACTCACGAACGAATGCAATGTGAAATTACAAAGCAAAAAAGGAATAAAAACTAAATGTTTTTTTTCCCTTTTTCTTTTGAAAATGAAACCCGAACATCAAGAAAGGATAAAACTAAGGATCTCAAATAAAAAAAAAATATAAAAGACTCAATCCATAGAAACCAATATTTTCAAGTACAAGAAACTCAAATGTTTAAATCAAGCAAGAGAAAATAAGATAAAATAGATTCAAACAAAGTTATACAAGAGTTTCACAAACATGAGATTTAAGATTCTTAAATGAATGAGATTCTAGAATCTCATAAAAAAAGAACTCGAGCTCTCTACAACAACACAAAAAGCTAATGTAAAAATCACCTTTATGCCAAATAAAAGTAAAAGGAAACAAATGGGCTACAAATCAATGAAAATATTGATACGAAGGACGTTTCAAAGATTAGATAGAGTCCACAACCTCAGCAAGAAGATCAAGAACCCAGCTCAACACCTATAACTCTTGGAAAATAAGAAACCCTAAATAGATACAAAATTACTCTTTCATACAAAGCAAAGCATAAAATAAAAAGACCTCAAAACCATTTTTTTCAACCTTCAAGAAGCATTGGAGACCAAAACACATAAAAACCAACTTTCATGAGCATTCAGCCAAGTAAAATATTTTCACTTTCTAGAAATCTACAACACTATTAGAAGACAGTTTGTGTATGTACAATTTTTTAATAAATATAACATGTGCATACACGAGTTTCTTAAAGGAAGGCTATGTGACTACGCAATTGTTCCATAGAAAAATTGTGTACATATTGTTAACTAAGGAAAAATAAAAATAAAAATAATGCTAGATTCAAAAAGATTAGACTAGAAGATCTAGTCCACTACGATACCATAAGATTAGAAAAACTAACAAAAGACTACCCAAAAACCCAAATCAATCTTGAGAATCCCAAAGGAAAATACTAGAAAGTATTTCCCCTATGGAAATGCCAATTATGTTTGTGAGAAATATTCCCTAGGGCTAATGTTGAAAGCCCCAAAAAATAAGCCATAGAATTCAATGAAGAAGACTCAATCAAACATGCATACTACTTGAATTGAGAAAGGTAGGTAAAGAAGGCATACATGTGGGTCCTACATTTGTTGACAACACCACGGGGATGAAACCCTAACTCTTCCTCCTAGAGTTGAAAACCTAGAAGATAGATAATAAAAAACCAACAATGAATCATAGCATTCAAAGTATGTATGCATATAAGTAAGTCAAAACATAAAAATATCCATTACAAATCCAAAATCATAAATATAAAAAGGAAATTGTAATGAAATATGAGTTTCTTTATTGAAATGATAGTAACAATAGGTGGTTAAGCTATAGCATAATCATGGTTTCTGCCACTGATGGAACCTTCCTTTGGATCCTTCCTAGTTATGCTAATGAATACCTCCTCTCCAACATAAGTAATCTGATGCGAGATAAAGGAGCTCAACATCTATGCATGTAAACAAGGGTTTCCCACTGACAAGGAATTGCAGACAGTACATGATAACATAGACCTAATTTGGGGTAATTTAGCAATTTAAGGATTCCAATGATTATGACATTTATTAAACCAACACATAGGTGTTTTATACCACCAAAAACTAGTTAAGTTAGTTAGGCCATGGGATCCTCTCAATGAGTTTCTAGTATAACACATAAACCCCACCCAAAAAATAGTGTTTTAATATTATTTTCAAATTTAAAATGTTGTATATGAGAAGCATTCATAATAGCTAAATATATACATGGTTTTATAGTTGGCAAAGCACATAAGTTTTGAAATTTCCTTTTTAAATATAAGGACATGTTTGTAACAGAAAAAGGATATAACCAATCCAATGAAGAGAATCTAATGTATAGGAGTGGAAAAATATGTTAAAACAATGTGAACGTATAGCTTACACCTCCTCTTGATGAAGAACTAAGAATTATTATTTGTAGGAAAAAAACTATTTAATTTGTAGTAACTAGCAAGGTTGGAATTCTTGGACTTGTATAAGGGGACTTTGGGGCTTGTCTTTTAGTGCTAGACCGTAACATTACATAGAACTATTGTGTGTTCCAATGGCACTCAAAATTTTAGACTGACCTCTAAAATCCTTCTCAAAATTCTACAAATACTATGCTCACCATGATAGTTTTGAGGAAAAGAGATAGACCCATCAACTGTCAGGATTAAATATATTTGTTAGGTCCATTAAGTGATGGGACCATCTGCCACCTGTTGACATTATCATTATGTATTTCCTTCTCTATCAACTAGTGGTGGTGGAGTAGTGATTGAATTTGATGTGAAAATGGTCATCTATCAGTGCCATCAATTAATGGGACTGCCACTACTGTAAGAAAATTATTTGTATTGACTGGCCTTCTTTTGATAGGGTGATTATGCGTGTGATGGATCAATGCCCCTGTAATAATTTCAAGGCCCCTAGTGTCTACAATGGATTTATAAGGTGGGCGGGATCTGACATTGGACCTACCACTGCCAGACCTTCATTAAGTGGGTGATACATTTGAACGAAATGATTATTATGTGACCTTGATATGGGTCCAATCTATGTCCCTAATTCACCTTGGCCCCCTCAAAGTTTGGGGCGTGTCAACAATAGGAAAACACCATGAAAAAATATATTTCAATTTGATGGGAACTTGATTTAATGGATTGCCCACCGCTCATCACTCGATGCTCATTTATTCATTTAGGTAATGTTCAAATAGCATGGGTGGAAATGCAACCAAGAAATATGACATGGACCCAACCCAATGGGTCCCACTAGGCTAGCTTTTCAAGGTTATGTGGGGGTCTCAAGGGCACAATGTGGCTAGCATGATGACATGGCCTCTTTCAATTGAGCATAAATTTTCATTCAAGATACATATTGAGTAAATTTTATATCTTCGAAAATATCTCGATGAGTTGGATATGGTAGTGGTATTAGAATTAAATTTTGAAAACTTTGAATAAGGAGGATTTATGTGACCTCATATTCGTAACTAACCTTAGATGTCAGGTCAAATTATCAAGTAACACCTTCTACAACTTGAGATAGTATAAGGAGGTGGAAAGGAGTTACAAAGTGTTATCAGAGCATTGGTTCAAAAATTGCGGCTAGAGGGCTAAAAATACATCATATGAATTAAAGGTTCAACATTAAAACTAAAAAGACTCATGGATAGAATCTAATATAACTTTTTAGTTGTTGCATATGTTGTTGTTTAGATTTACAACTAATATGAGTACTAACCTTGCTAGTATGCTTACATTTCTTTTAATTTATGTGCGATGAACTTGAAATTTTAATTTAGGGGACAAATTAAGATCAACGGATAATAATGTTGATAGAAAAAGTAATGAATTCATGTACTTATGCTATATTTAACTAACAACTATTTTTGTGTGACAACACATAATGTTATAGACATTTTTGTGCCTTACAACTCCAAGCATGAAATGTCCATAAACCAAGGGCTCCTAAGTCCCTAAAAGTGTTGTTCTAACCCCTAAAGGAACAAGGTCAACAGATTACAGCTTCTCCCAGAAGTTCTCCACCAGAAACTGCTCATAATAAGTCAAAACATGATCATTTCAGCTGCTCCACTAGCTAGGTGCGTTGCATTGCACCTAAATACACTGGCTAGGTGCGTTGCAATGCACCTAAATACACTGTGAGGGTGCGTTGGGCGAGAAATGACAAATGGCAGTGTCATTCCGTGAGGTGGAGAGAAAATGGAAGCTTCCAGAATCTTCTCCTATGACACTTGCCTCACTGAATTCGACCAAGAATGAGTAAGAGGCCTTCAGTCTCCAAGTGGAAGCAAGAACTGACAGAGAGAAGACACTAATCAAATCACAAGCTGACTCATCTTCCTTACACATATCTATATATGGATCCCTCATCCCAGAGATCCAGAGGCTGGAATTTTGCACATTGTAAGGAATTGCTGTTGGTTTTGAGACAAACATCAGAGTATTGGGTGATCTATGCTTTGTTGGAGGTGAAGAGGGGCTTCTTTGCTGGGAGGTTGATGTTGGGTCAGGAACCATCGGTTGTAACTCCTCCTGGATCTTTTCTTGTTTATCAATAAAAACTATTTGAGTTTTTCCTCCATGCTTGTGTATCATTGATGCTTGTTACATTTGTATGGTTAACTTAAATATGATCCTAAGTTGTTTATGAATATAGATCCATGTCTTTGTATAGTGTTCTTCTTCTGTGATCTTACAAGTACTTGGTGAAGCTGGGCAAGTAAGGGAGCAGGTAGCTGGAAGCTGTCAAAGAAGAGAGGGATCAGATCAAAGGATTAGCGCAAGACACAGGTTGGTTCTTTCTATTCCTCTCTATCTATAGTTCATAAAGGAAATACAAAAGCAGTTTTTCTCTTTTTGTTTCTAAGGCAGCTGTCACACCTTAGTGGGATAGAGCAGTTCTAAATAGACACTTTTCCCGGTAACAAAATGGCGACTCCGCTGGGGAGAATGTCTAATTAGTTTGTTTGTGTATCTCTTTGTTGTTTGTTTCATAAACTCATAAGTAGCATTCGAACTGCATTTTCCATAACAAATGCAAAGTAGACATCTGCTGCTTCAATCCATTCATTGGATTTGTTTATGATTTGAACAGTTGATTCACAAACTATCTGATTGCCCTTGTGATAGCTCTTAGACCCTCCTTAGATCTACCCTTGATTGTCCATTAATGATTGCTTTTACTCGACCAAAAACCAAATACTGAACTGCAAACTGTGACCCAGAACCCAGACAGATTCTCGTTTCTGGCCCAGCGCAGGTACTGTTAAGAGATCCTGAATTTCAGCGCACTTCCCGAAAGGGCAACCTGCGCTGCAATGCAGTTTCTCTGTGTTACAGGTGCGCTGATCATACTAGCCCTCTGCAGCTGAGGTTCTTGTGCTTCATTCTCTCCAGTTCTATCTCTGAATTTTGCTTCCTGTGATCAGTATATGTCTGTTTAAAACCCATTTTCCTTGCTGTTATTCCGCCTCCTTTGTACAAAAGAACTGTAGATGTTTTTGTGTGTTTGTTGAGTCGTTTACAGTTTTCCATTGCAAAAGTAGAATGGTCGTACTATCATCCTTTGATTTAGATCTGTCGCAAGTGTCGATTTCGATCATAGGAGAAAGTTTGATTGCTGTTGATGGTCGATTATGCTGTTACTATTGCCTTTGGTCTGAATTTGTGATTTTCTAGTGTAAAAACGAGTATTCATTTCAAAATCGTAAAGTGTCGTAATCGTCTCTATCTTTTGATTTCGAAAAGAAGCTTGTTTGTGTTTGTCGCTTGAAAGCAAATTCAGATTTGTACATCAACTTTCTTTTTAGCATCAATACTAAGAAAGTCGAAAACAAATACATGCATGTGAATTTGCATATAGACAGTTTGTTTGGCTTCATTTAGGAAAGCGCATTTACAGTTTGCTCTTTGCTCTTTGTGAAACGATTGTGTCTTTCTTTTCCTCTAGTAGCTAGGATTTTCATTGCACAAAAGAGATAAAAGTTTGTTTATCATCTTTTAGATTGCATTTTAGGAATTACATCTACATCTCGTGGTGAACCCAAAAGGCAAACTTCATAAGCAAGATCAACTTAAAATAAATTCAATGAATCTAACAACGCTTTGGAACTTAACGCACAACATTTAGAGGTCTAGGCTAGAGACGTATTTCGGCGTCGTAAAGCCTGGTAACTGTTGTCCTCACTGATGGTTGGGTGATTCCTCCACTTTGAGACGATAAGTGCCAGTACGGACTTGTGCTCCCACGTACCGTCGAGTATATTTTGGGAGACCCGTATAGGCTTAAATCCTTTATCCATAGGAAGTCGTGTCTGCCGCCCTATCGATCACAATGCACTGAACACAGCATTTGGGAAGATTGACTGCCGTACCATAAAAAGTGTTCTACAGTTTTGCGATTGGTTTGGTACTCCCTCTACCTAGATCTCCAGAGCAGTCCCTTTCGTTCCTTTTCAGACTCCTTAACGGAAAAGGTCCATATGAGCACTTGTTACTTCAGGCTCATTAAAAATCGAAGGAGACTAGAGTCATCTTTTGTTTTTTCTCGACTCTTAAAAACTGAAAAAACAAGTTGTGTTAAAGTGTATAAAATTTATTTTAAACGGAATATTCATTACCCTTTCCTACGTTGATCTTGGGTTGAGAAAATGGAGTCTACCAACCAAGGAATTCCCCTTAGTGGAAATCCTAGTCCCTTCTCCTCTTGGGGAGATGTTGGTGCGCCCCATATGGCCACATTGTCGCTTCCAGGGCTGAAAATTGGTTTGCCTGTATGGCTCTTCTCAACCTCTGTCGTTCAGAACACCAGTATTCCTGAACAATCGAATCAGCAATTAGACGAGTCCAGAGTTGCCCACCAGCATTCTACTTCCTCTAATTCTTCCTCTCCTCCTTCCTCTTTGTTTGATGGGGCTGGTAAAGCCAAAAGTCATGTTCCTAAGGAGAAGAAGGAAAAGAAGAAGAAAGAGAAGAAGAAGGAGCCAAAGGCGAATGGGGGAAAACGAGTGTCGTCTAACGAAAATCCACACACTGCACCGACCAGGCCTAAATTGCCATGTGTCATTTGCAAAGGAGACCACTTTCACAGAGATTGTCCTTACATCCCTCAGATCTTAAGGGAATGGTCTCCTCGTTTGCACAATCCGGTGTCGTCAACCTCTGATGATCATGTTGAAAGCGCACCATCAACTAGTGAAAGTGAAGCCCCAGGACAAAAAGGGAAATGTAGATTTCCTTATAAACTGTGCGAAGGCGATCATGCCATCCACCGTTGTCCCTTCTTAAACGAAGCTAAAAGAGTTTTGGATGATCGTCCGGTTTCACCGTTACGACTTCCTCCTAGATATAAAAAACTCTTGCCGAGTCCATCACTAGTTGAAAATCCGGCTGGCCCGCTCAGGTGGTCGGCTGAAGCACCTATCATTGAAGATAAACCATTTGACTCCATACTAGATGAAAGTCAAAAGGTCGAGGTGGCAGTTGACCCGGTCTTGCCTTCAGAGGTTTCATCGTCAGATGATACAGTCACTGAAGAGAACAAGGATGACACCGTCCAAATTCTCTTCATAAACACAGACTCCGACGAAAAAGGGGGCAATTTACCCGTTCCTTTACTGCAGGAAGGAAGTTCGTCAGAGCCGTACCCGGCCATCTATTCGGTCCCACCTCCAAGCAACCTAGTTGTCTCCTTCGACTGGAATCAACTAGGCAGACCCCGTTTACCAGCAAGAGTACCATTCCGAATCATCGTTCAAATATATAGAATGGTTATGGCTGGTACCATCATAGATGAGGGGGCTTCTGTGAGTATCCTTTCCTCAACTGCTTGGCAAGCGCTTGGTTCGCCATCGCTTTTGCCTGAGATGAGAAATCTAACAGGCTTTGATAAAGGAACCAGTCGACCTTTAGGGATCCTTCCTGATGTGCCCATAACATTGAGAAGGAAAATAGTTCGCATGAACGTAATGGTAGTTCAAGGACCCCTGGATTACAATCTACTCCTTGGACGAGACTATATTTATTGCATGGGAGCAATTGTCTCCTCACTCTTTAGAGTAATGTGTTTTCCGCACGAAGGAAGAGTGGTCAAGCTCATGGACCAGCTTTCATTTCCCGGATCATACAGAGAAAATAGTCATATACCATCCCTGAATGGTCTTTTCACGCAAGAAATGTCTCAATCTCCAGTCCGTCCTCCCGATGAATGCGAGTAATTCGGAGGGATATGACTGAAACCAAGGGGGCATGCACCGTGGTCTGCTTCGGCAGGAAAACTTCGGGTGTAGGGTAGGTTTGCGCGGGAGAATATGACTAGTCTGTACCCCCGTTCGTGATTGGAAGAGGGGGTTATTCTAGAACAAGATTCTCTTGTCAAAGTTATGTCAGGGATGGTCACACTATACCATCTGTTCACCTTTGTTTATTTCGGTAGACATTGCCAAAGAAGTGTTTTGTTTTCACTGTGAATAGAACAATCTTTGGGTAACCTATAAGAGGTAGGCCTCTCTTGGTAAAACAAATGTTTTGGTGGAGAGAAGTAGAGGTAACCTTGAGACTCTGTTTTATACCTGGGGGCATGCAAACCTTTTGGAATGCAAGCAAAGAGCGATTATTTATTTGTTTTTTGGATTAGTTGTTTCCTAACTTGCATAAAGAGAGGATGTGGGGCAAAACTCTAAAAGTTGCCATTTTTATATGAGACATTCTTATCATACTACTGGATTAATCGAGCAGTGTTACCGCAAGGTTCAAGCTCGTTAAAAAATAAACCCGAACCGAGCAAATGTTTCCACCCGCGTTTAAGCTCGTTAAAAAATGAACTATTCCCCGGTAAATAACCACCGTGAATGTAGTACTTCAGCCATTAAAGCCTTGGTCGTGTTTGCACCGTCACCTCCACTTTTTCATTGGCCGATCATTCACCTCCACTTGATTGTTTACCCATTTTGAGGAACAGCTGCGAAGAGTGATTTCACTAGCCATCCTTGTGACACTGCCGTGATTGGAAAATTCCAAACCTTACCTGGAATCAGCTGCTACCCGTTTTATCACTCGTTCCTCAAAAGACGAGTCTTCTTTAAGCTCTTTTCAACTGACTCGTAAAATATGAAAAGATTGCTGAGTTCTTGGCCTTCCAGCTCGTTAAAGGGACAGGAAGTGCTATCCCTCATCTAGATTTTAATCTTTTTGGACTTAAGGGATTATTGCACAAAAAGATCGAGCGCTTCTTTTGTTCGGCTCGTTAAAACTATCGAAAATTCATCCCTTCTGTATTGTTTTATACTTTTTTGGACTTAAGGGATTAGATGACGAAAAAGGAATTTTGGAGTTACCTTTATGTACCTTTTCAGACTCTCTAAAATTGAAAAGGATCGAGTTATCTTTGTCGTTAAACTTGTTAAAAAGATTAATAGCGACAAACTTGTCTTTAGACGAGAACGAGTTTCACTATCGCTAGGCTCGTTAAAACATAGAGATGGGTTTGCCTGAAGGGAAAATTATAGAACAAGCATATGTTATCCTCCTCAAGCTTGACAAAAATAAAGAGGTACTGGTCAGCAATGACTGGGGAAAAATTGGGAAGAAAACTCAAAGAATCTTTATTGGTAGCAAGTCGCTCTTGAACATGACACTTCCACTCTGTGTCCGAGTCGGGTTGGGTTGTTTCATTCACTGGTCACATCGCCATGGTCACACCATACCATCCACATTTGGGGTTAATCCTACCAATCCATCACATCAGTGTCGCCGACATGTTCAAGAGAAGTCATCCAGAGAAGCCACCTGTGTCTCACCCACTACCATACATTATACTCCATTCTTTCATGACCGCCACCCTGAACCGTATATCATCAGATCGTTTTCACCTCCATCAAAATCATTTGCTCCATTCCGTGTCATTGATGTGGGATTCATTAAGGCCCTCCTTTGACAGATCACTTCTTGTCGACATCAGCTCATTATCCAAGAAGTTGTTCTAGGAACACCCCATTCAGTACTTTGAAACTTGCATGCCTCAATGGCAAGTTTCTCACTTCCGGCGACAGGTTTACATCAATGACCTTCGACCGAAAGATTTTGCGTGGTGTTCGACACCAAGTCCTTTATTCACACCACGTGAATTGTACTGCAGTACCTTGAGGATCATTATCATTATCGGTGATTCCTCTCGCACTTGTTAACAGGTTACATCATTGATTGGTAATCAAGCGATGTCTTTCCATGTTCGACTTCAGAACATTTCTCACATGGATCGAATTGTACTTGGAGTGAAGATCGGATGAGATTGAAGACCCCAGATCTAGTTTCATCCATCCGGGCTGTGATATATATCCAGGGAAATAAAGAGATTAAATGTACAAGCATTGCAACACAGATAATCATCCTACCAAAAGGATGATGGCTCTATCAGAATCATCAATCTACAATCAGACGATTGTCTGTCCTATGTACATGAAAATGAATTTATAAAGCTGAGCATGGGAATGCCCGCCTCAGCTAGATCATAAAAAACAGTATGAAGATAATGTATTGTATCTTATTATAGGTCTCCTCCCAGCATTGAAAGAACTTCGGATCCTCATAATAAAGCATTTCACCCGACACCAAAAGGTTAACGGCCTCATACTTTAGGGGGCAACTGTTATAGACATTTTTGTGCCTTACAACTCCAAGCATGAAATGTCCATAAACCAAGGGCTCCTAAGTCCCTAAAAGTGTTGTTCTAACCCCTAAAGGAACAAGGTCAACAGATTACACTTCTCCCAGAAGTTCTCCACCAGAAACTGCTCATAATAAGTCAAAACAGGATCATTTCAGCTGCTCCACTAGCTAGGTGCGTTGCATTGCACCTAAATACACTGGCTAGGTGCATTGCAATGCACCTAAATACACTGTGAAGGTGCGTTGGGCGAGAAATGACAAATGGAAATGTCATTCCGCGAGGTGGAGAGACAATGGAAGCTTCCAGAATCTTCTCCTATGACACTTGCCTCACTGAATTCGACTAAGGATGAGTAAGAGGCCTTCAGTCTCCAAGTGGAAGCAAGAACTGACAGAGAGAAGACACTAATCAAATCACAAGCTGACTCATCCTCCTTACACATATCTATATATGGATCCCTCATCCCAGAGATCCAGAGGCTGGAATTTTGCACATTGTAAGGAATTGCTGTTGGTTTTGAGACAAACATCAGAGTATTGGGTGATCTATGCTTTGTTGGAGGTGAAGAGGGGCTTCTTTGCTGGGAGGTTGATGCTGGGTCAGGAACCATCGGTTGTAACTCCTCCTGGATCTTTTCTTGTTTATCAATAAAAACTATTTGAGTTTTTCCTCCATGCTTGTGTATCATTGATGCTTGTTACATTTGTATGGTTAACTTAAATCTGATCCTAAGTTGTTTATGAATATAGATCCATGTCTTTGTATAGTGTTCTTCTTCTGTGATCTTACAGGTACTTAGTGAAGCTGGGCAAGTAAGGGAGCAGATAGCTAGAAGCTATCAAAGAAGAGAGGGATCGGATCAAAGGATTAGCGCAAGACACAAGTTGGTTCTTTCTATTCCTCTCTATCTATAGTTCATAAAGGAAATACAAAAGCAGTTTTTCTCTGTTTGTTTCTAAGGCAGTTGTCACACCTTAGTGGGATAGAGCAGTTCTAAATAGACACTTTTCCCAGTAACACATAAGAAAACACAAGTTCCATCTAGAAAGAATAGAATGAGTAGCAGAATGGTAAGGTACAACATGCTTGGATCCTATCGTCTCGAGGAAGAGGATTTAGTGGGGAAAATGTTAGAGAATAATTCTCTTGATTTAATGGAAATTTTTAGGATTTTGATAGTTAAGCTTAGAAGTTGCAAGGTATAAAATGAGAGGATTGTCAAAGAATAAGAAATACAACCAAAGGTGAATGCAGTGATCTTGCAAAGCTTGTCAGACATGCAAATAAAAAAAAACATGAGTTTGGTGCCACCTACCTAGGGAGGCACAAATCCAAGCAAAGCCTTTTCAAAATCTAGGAGTAGGGGGAAGCCAATAGACAAGAAGGAAAAAAATAAGAAAAGGGCATAGGTAGGCTAGTGAAGACATAGTGAGAGGAGAAACTTTGTTCAACAATTTGGAAATAGAATCAAGTAATCACAACCAATTGTCTAGTGCGGGAACTAAAAGACACCATTGGAAAAGAATAATTGATACAAGCATAATTCAAAAGGAGATTAAGGAAGCAAAAACCATAGCTTTGAGGGAGATAGTAAGAATGTTGAAGAGTAAGAAGCTTGGATATTATAAATGAAGAAATATTTCAGAGTACATGACTACCTTAAAAACATGAAGGCCTAAGTAGCCATTTTCAACTTGAAGGGTGATCCAAAATGGACCCTAAAAACCCTTTAAGTCTTCAAAGATAAAAAACTATCATGAAGGAAAAACCTTCACAAAAGATGGATTACACTATCAGAAGAGAAAAACACATGAAAAATGGCCAAAAACAGAGTCTATCGGAGGTTGAAAAACTTTGCACAGGAGCCGTTGGATTTGTTCGATCGACGGTCTAGATCTGATCAGCATAATGCGATCGGCGATGGTAGGCGAAGTCTATTGGAGGCGGATTTATGGGAAGTGCGATAGAAATCAGCGCGATTAAACGAGGATCGTCAATCAAGCACGCAGATCAATGGTCCAGATTGAACCGCGCTATCGCATCGCTAATATATATATATATATATATATATATATATATATATGTATGTATGTATATATCTAAGGACTTAACCACGGCCTGGAGGATCAACGATATGCAATTGTGATATCAAAATATCGCATCACAACATTATAAGGGGTGATGCCAAAGAGGCCAGTGACCATGCGATGTGTCGATACCTGATAAGGCTTATCAGCACAATTGGCGATCAGATTCCAAATAGGGAGATGCAACATGCGATATGGCCAGACCTGAAAGGGTTATGAATGCAACATTAAAATATTTGAAGTTTGGAATGAAGCCATTTTGTCGGGATTTTCTTTGTATTTGGTATTTTTCATAATAAACCCAAATACAAGGAACCTGTGACCGAGCAACTTGCGATAGCGATACAAAGGCGGACCCGATGGATTTTAGGGCAGAGTTAATAACATTTCAGGTCTGATAAAAGGAATTTTTATGGATTTTACAACATTTTACGCGTATTTCTCTGTGTAAATAGAGGACGACTATTTTGATATTTTTAATGTGTCAATGGTCACTTCCATTACAAGAAAGGTGGCCACCATCCTTAAAGACATTTAACAGTGATTATTTAACGCTCAAAGGGGATTTGAGTAGGCAGAGGCTAAGAGCCAGAGAGCCCGAAGGGGAAAACAAACAAACAAATGCCAATTGGCTTAAAAGCCACTGAATGACAGAGACAGCAGCAAGTAGTGCTGAGATAGAGTGAACACAGAGATAAAGAGCCAGAAGGAGAGTCTGCGTACTTAGAGAGACTTGAGGGATTCAAGTAAACTTCTGTTGTTTTGTATCTGTTGTGTTGAGAATCAATTTGAGATCACATTTTGTAAAACTCTGCTCTTGAAGACATAATAGAGAGGTCACCACTAAAGGCTAGACCAGGAGATGTAGCCCAGGAGTTCTGGGTGAACTCCTTGATTATTTGGTTGTGTTATGCGTGTATCCGTTATGTTTTTTTTAACTACTCATTGTCTATATTATTCGAAATATTTTAAATCCGTTGCACTAAGTGATATAGGCAAATCCATGCACATGAGTTTGTAATACCTTAAAAGTAATCTAAGATCTCATTTTCAGATCAAGTGGTATCAGAGCTTTCGGTTTGCTAAGGTTAGACAAGCTTGTGTTGGATTCTTGAATGCTAACTAGGTCAAAGCTCAAACTAGAAGAAGGAGAACTTGTTGAGGCTAATCCAGAGATTGGAAGAGTCTATAGTCAGAGGAGAATGGCAAGAGAAGTCCCATTGGAATCAGAATCTCAGTTCATGGACAACTTTATGGCCATGCGAGCAATGGTGGAAGAGATGTATCGAGAATTTAAGAAGGGTTGAGGTGAAAGCCCCTCAACACCCAAACAAGACAAAGGAGCAAAGGAACCTTCTCTAGATGCCCATACAGAGGGAAAAGGGAAAGGGGAGAAGCCTCCTCCCTCATCTCCTCCACCATCACCTCCATCATCCTCATCTCCTAGCCCATAAAAGAAAAATAAGAAAACATCTTTGATTAAATTAGATGTAAAGTTTGATTTGCCAATTTATGATGGAGAATTAAATGCAGAAAATCTAGATAACTGGATTAGATAGATTGATGTATATTGCAGGGTGCAGAACATTGATTCAGAAAGGAGAAAGATTCAACTGGCTAGCCTTTGCCTTAGAGGAGCTGCACTAGTGTGGTGGGAAGGCAAGACCCAAGCTGATCTGAAGAAATGTGCTAAATTCTTTCTACCTGGAATGAATTTGTTTCTGCCATTAGAAAAAATCCTATCAACTAGCTTATATGCAGCAAGCAATGATGAGTTGGCAAACTCTTTGCAATTAAAGGGGCAAAGTGTACAAAGCTATACCTAGGAATTTAGAAAAAGAGCTTTAACTCTAGGAATTTCTCTAGACTCACCTGAAACTTTGTTGAAGTATATAGGTGGTCTACATAGCTATTCGAAGCACACCATTCTCATGTTCAACCCCACTAGCCTAGATGATGTATCAGTTCAGGCTACATATCTAGAGGCTAGAGGCAAGTATGTGAACCTAGAGATTGGGGGATCATCAAAACCCTATGCAAGCAATAACAAGGAAAAGAAGAAGCTAAAATGGAAGGAGAGGAAGATAAACATTGTACAGAAAGACAAACCTTCATGCACTCACTGCAAGAAGGATGGACACGGTGATGAACATTGTTGGTCTTTGCATCCAGAACTGAAACCTAAGAAGTTCGGTGGTAAGAAGAAGAGACTGTTGCAGCTATTAAGAAAGACTTGGGGTCAGACCCAAGCGATAAAACAATAGTCACAACCATAGGTATAAAAGGCAAAAATTATGAAGCATCTACAAGTAATTTTGCACAATCTATTGATAATGAAGATAATGAAAGGAAAAGACATGAGATTTTTCATATAGTGGATCACACGTAAACTGAATTTCTGAAGCAATTGTAAAGAAGTTGGGATTACTAACCACACCTCACAAGAAGCCATATCCATTAGGTTGGGTATGTGATAAAGCAAAGCTACAAGTGACTAGACAATGTAAACTTAGGTTTGCTATTGGGTCAACATTTGTAGATGAGTTTGAGTTAGATATAGTTCCCTTGGATATATGTGGTATTGTTTTAGGAAGTCCATACTTGTATGATAGAAAAGAAATTTTCTATAGAGCTTAAAATAAGTATCAACTCACTAAAGATGGAATAGAATATATTGTAAGAGTTCATAAACTCAAAAATAACTATTTTCTTATAAACTTAGGGAAGATGAAAAGAATTGTAAATTCATGCAAGCAATTTTTACTAATGGTTGTAAATGAAAAGAACCCTGATAAAGCCAATGTATTTAAGGGATGTGATGCTAAACAAAAAGTTGATTTAGTTAAAGTTTTTTCAGAATATGATATCCTATTTCAAGAACCTAAAGGTCTGCGACCCGAAAGGGAAATAGTACATGATATTCATTTGTAGCAAGATGCTCCATTACCTAACATCAGAATTTACTGGTTATTTGCTTTAGAGAATGCAAAAATCAAGAAGTAGGTACAGGAGCTGCTCGATAAAGGGTTCATAAGTCCAAGCACATCACCATGTGGATCTCCAATCATGTTGGTGAGAAAGAAAGATGGTTTGTGGAGGATGTGCATTTATTACAGAGCACTGAATAAAATAACGAGCTATCATCTTCCTCGCATTGATGATCTATTAGATCAGCTAAAAGAAGCAGTTTACTTTTCCAAGTTGGACTTGCGTAGTGGCTATCATCAGGTCAGAGTTTTAGAACAAGATGCATGGAAGACTGCTTTCAAAACAAAGCAAGGGTTGTATGAATGGTTGGTTATGCATTTTAGCTAAACTAATGCTCCTGCCACTTTCATGAGAGTTATGAATGATGTACTCTGATCCTTTATTGATCATTTTGTAATTGCATATTTAGATGACATTCTTGTTTTTAGTAAAACATGGGAAGAACATTTGAAGCATGTAAAGCAGATTTTGGATGTTTTGAAAAGAGAAAATCTCTATGTGAAATTATCAAAATGTGAATTTGGCAAAAGATCTTTAAATTATTTGGGCCATATTGTAGGGGGCGGTGACTTGAAGATATATCCCTCTAAGGTTGAAGTCATTATGAATTGGCTTAAACCCAAACCTGCTACAGAAGCTAGGAGTTTCCTAGGATCAACACAATATTGGAGAAAGTTTTTTGCTAACTTTTCCTTGATTACAGCTCCCTTACATGCTTTAACAGGATTGAACAAGGTGTTTCAGTGGGGAGGAAAATAGCAGAAAGCCTTTGACACCTTAAAAGAAAAAATTAGTACAGCACCAGTACTAGCACTGCTAGATCTTCAACAACCATTTAAGATTGAAACAGATGCCAGTGACTATGCCATGGGAGAAGTGTTGATGCAACATGATAAACCCATATGCTATCATTCTGAGACATTTAATTTTGCAGTAGTTAATAACCCACATATGACAAAGAATTTTATGCATTAGTGCAAAGTTTGAAAAAGTGGAAACATTCCCTATTGGGTAAAGAAAGAATTATACATACAGGTCATCAACCACTTCAATATTTGCACTCAGAAACTAAATTTCAGGAATCAAGACATTATAGGTGGATGGGTTTCCTACAAAAATTTCATCTTGCCATCAGATATAAGAAAGGCATACAAAATAAGGTTGCAGATATGCTATCAAGACCAATCATAAATGCATCTACTATACTTAAGCATAACTCAGTAATGCATGAAAGCTACATTGAACAATATACTCAATATGTAGATTTTAAAGATGTATATGCAACCTCAAGTCATAGCAAACAAGTAGAAGAATTGGATTATTATGTTAAGGACCAACTCTTATATCATTTGGGAAAGTTATGCATTCGACAAACTGAAAGATTTAACATAATCTGAGAAGAACATACTTCTCTTATATTAGGTCATTTTGGTGTAAGTAAAACATTTGCATAGCTGCAAAGGTTTTGTTTTTGGCCAAGAATGCATGAAACAATTTCTAGATATGTTAAAGGGTGTACCATGCATGCTAAAAGCAAGCCCAACAATAGAAAAATAGGCTTGTACACTCCACTTCCAGTTCCTTCTCATCCTTGGAAAAGTGTTTCCATGGACTTTGTTGGGGGATTTCCAAAATATAGAAAAGGTCATGATTATTTACATGTTATTCTGAATAGATTCAGAAAAATGTGTATTTTGATACCTTGTAACAAGCCGGTTACATCTGAACAAACACTGAAATTGTTCTTTCAACATGTATGGGTTCATTTTGGGTTACCCACTTCTATTGTATCTGATTCAGATTCCATATTTGTTGGGAAGTTTTGGTCAAGTCTATGGGAGTTGATGGACACCAGATTGAAGAAGAGCACAACATTTCATCCACAAACATATGGTCAAATAGAGGTGGTCAATAGGACAGTGATCTAGCTGCTCAGAGGCTATTGCAGCAAGCATCCCAAGCTTTTGGATGAACATTTGTGTTATGTGCAACATGCTTACAACTGTGCCAAGCACTCTTCTACTCAGAGATCTCCTTTTGAGACTTGTTTTGGTTTTATACCAAAGTCTCCCTTGGATTTTGTCTTTGGTAAAGATATAACAGTTGATGGACACAGTGATGTGGACAAAGCAACCAATTTCATTGAAACGATCCAAGAAATTCACTAGGTAGTGCAAGAACAACTTGAAAGAAGCTAGGCCAAGCACAAGGCAAGGCATGACAAGCATCGAATTGAGCATAGCTTCCAAGTTGGTGATCAAGTCTGGCTGTACATCAGCAAAGACAGAATGCAAGGTGAAGGTAAGAAGATGAAGCTAATAAGGTATGGTCCTTTCAAGATACTAGAGAAAATTGGTGAAAACGCTTTTTTCCTTGGTTTTCGAGCTTATATGCACATTTATTTAGTTGTTAATGCAAATAACTTGAGACTGTTTGAACCTCCATTGATTGAAGAGCCTGAAGAGCAAAGTCGGTTTCCTTCTATTGATGATCTGTTGCCTGAATATCTTAATGAGTTGCAGGAAGACATAGTTCTGGACAGAAAGGTGAGAACTACGCGCATAGGGGATATTGAGAACCTCAGAATCAGACTCAAAGGTTCAAAACCAAACAGTGCAAGATGGATAGAAATTGGACAAGTAAGGAAGCTGTATCCTCACTTGATCGATGCTTAAAAACCAACTTTTGGTGGTCCAAAATCTTTTCAATGGGAAGGCATGATCCAAAATGGATCCTAAAAACCCTCTACGTCTTCAAAGATCAAAAACTATCGCGAAGGAAAAACCTTCAAAAAAGACGGATTACACTATCAGGAGAGAAAAAAACATTAAAAATGGCTAAAAACAAAGTCTATTGGAGGTTGAACAACTTTGCTTAGGAGCCATTGTATCTGGCTGATCAACAGTCCAGATCTAATCAAAATATCACAATCGGTGATGGCAGGTGGAGTCTATCAGAGGCGGATTTATGGGAAGTGCAAAGAGATCTGCGTGATTAAACGAGGACCATCGATCAAGCGTGCAAATCAACGGTCCAGATTCAACTGCGCTATCACATTGCTGATATATATATATATATATATATATATATATATATATATATATATATATATATATAGATATATATATATGGACTTAACTGCGACCTGAAGGATCAACGATATGCGATTGTGATATCGCAATATCACATCGTAACATTATAAGGGGTGATGCCAAAGAGGCCAACGACCATGCGATGCGATGATAGCTGATAAGGCCAATCGGCGCAATCGGTAATCAGAAGCCAAATAGGGAGATGCGACATGCGATATGGTTGGACCCGAAAGGGTTATGAATGTGACATTAAAATATTTGAAGTCTGAAATGAAGCCATTTTGTCGGGATTTTCTTTGTATTTGGGATTTTTCATAATAAACCCAAATACAAAGGAACTCGCGACTGAGCGACTTGCGATAGCGATACAAAGGCAGACCCGATGGATTTTAGGGAAAAGTTAATAACATTTTAGGTTCGATAAAAGGCATTTTTATGTATTTTACAACGTTTTACGTGTATTTCTCTGTGTAAACAGAGAACAACTATTTTGAGATTTTTAATGCGCCAATGGTCCCTTCCGTTACAAGACAGGTGGCCACCATCCCTGAAGACATTTAATAGTGATTGTTTAATGCTCAGAGGGGATTTGAGTAGACAGAGGCTGGGAGCCAGAGAGCCCAAAGGGGAAAACGAACAGACAAACGCTGATTGGCTTAAAATCCACTGAATGACAGAGACAGGAGCAAGCAGTGTTGAGATAGAGTGAACACAGAGACAAAGAGTGAGAGGGAGAGTCTGCATACTCATAGAGACTTGAGGAATTCAAGTAAACTCCTGTTGTTTTGTATATGTTGTGTTGATACTCAATTTGAGCTCACAATTTGTAAAACTCTGCTCTTGAAGACATAATAGAGAGGTCATCACTGAAGGCTAGACCAGGAGACGTAGCCCAGGAGTTTTAGGTGAACTCCTTGATTACTTGGCTGTGTTATGCATGTATTTGTTATGTTTTTTTTAACTGCTCATTGTCTATATTATTCGCAATCTTTTCGATTCGTTGCACCAAGTGATATAGGAAAATTCATACACATGAGTCTGTAATACCTTAAAAGTAATCTAAGATCTCATTTTTAGATCAAAGGGGATATCTGATATTTGTTGGGAAGATTTAAGAAATGCAACAAAAATTCAAGAAAATGAGCTATCATAGGGAAGGGTGGAGAAATAGAAATATTTTCATGAAAAGTATCTGTCTAGAAAGTACTATGAAAACAAGATTAAAGAATTTCATGAGACTAAATTAGGGCAGTTTGCTGCTAATGAGTACACAAATAAATTTTTAGAACTGTTGTGGTATATGTCATACATCAAGATGACAAAGTAAATTTTCCCAATGAGATACCACAAACATATCGAGAAATAATTGAATGGATAATTAGAGTTATTATTTATAAATAAATATAGATAAAGTAATTGAAATTTTAAAATTTATTATTTTTACACTTTCAAATTAAAAAAATATATATCTAGTTTCTAAAAAATAATTTCAATAGAAATATATATTTTGAAAAAATATGCCAATTTTTCAATATCATACCATCCTTTCCGCTGCTACCTTCATAGGCTTCATGGTATATATCCCAACAAATTAACTTCTTTTGCATCTCATTCCAAGAACTCCCTCTTAATCAAATATTCAATCCACCTTTTAATTTGCATGAAATATACCTTGAATAACCATTCAAGTTCCTAAGCACATTCACTCACAAGTATTTTGTATTGTAAAGCCCTTTTTTCCTTCATAATGCATACTATCGATGCATAAATAAGAAAATGTTTGTCCTTATGAATATCCTCCTCCGATGATTTTTTCTTCTCGCTCAGAAGTGGAATTGGAAGTTTTATCTTCCCTTTTTATCTGTAAAATGAAAATTGATTTTGAATTCATCTGATGCAGTTACCAGGGTTGTATCTAGAATCTTGAGAATAATTTTATACTTGTCATAGGCTAGTGAATATAGAAGTCCATCAATATCTTCCTCTACCAAATTCAACTACCTTTTGATGTTGGAATAACTCAACTTTTTAGAGGCACTGAGCAACAATAATATTGTTGTTTGGCAAGTTGTTGCTATCAGTTTTGTTGATCTTCTATCAAACTTACCAATTATAGTACAAGATCCCAAGGAATATATCCATTTAATTTTTTGATGTTGGGCTTTTGCGGAATACTAGTCTGTAAATGCTTCAACACATCTAACCATCTCTAGAGGTAAATTAATTTGAGGGCACTTGTATGTTGGCCAAAATTTAGTTGTCAGCACTGCAGCTGTAAACCCTTTTCCAAGATGTATATTTCTATCATTTTTAAGATATGTTTCGAAATTACTTTGTCTCTCCTGCGATCCTTCCCAATCCATTAGCATGCTAGCAATTTGTGACGTTAATTGACCACCACATTTCTGCTTCAGCTTTGATAGTATTCTCTTCTCATGATCAATATTTTCACTTTTGCTGAGAAAAATTCTACGTGTTAGTTTTTCCTTATACGTTTACCAAGGTTGACCATAATTGACCATGATTGATCATGGTTCACCATGATTATCATATTGAAACAATTTTTGTAATAATGTGACATTCAGCCATGGTTGAAACAATGATTGACTTTCATATTGAGACAATCTTTGTGAGAATGTAACGTAGAAGCATGACTGACCATGATTAGCCATGGCTGGCCATGAATGATTTTATAAAATATGGTTGGTGATGGTTGACCATAGTTGACCATGATTGATATTATAAACCCAAGGGAATAATAAAACCTAGGGATAAATAATATAAAACCTAGGGATTAATACTTGAAACTCAAGGGATTATAAACCTAAGGGAATAATATTAAACCCTAGGAATATGAACTCTTAGGGATTAATACTAAAACTTTGAGGGATTATGAGGCCAATGGAATAATATTAAACCCAAAGGACTATTATTATAAACTCAAGGTATAAACCCTAAGATTAATATTATAAACACTAAAATAAACATGGTTCACCATGGTTGATTTTCATATTGAGACAATCCTTGTCATAATGTGGCATTGGACCATGGTTGACCATGCTTAATCATGGTTGATTTTCATATCAAGATAGTTTTTGTCACAATGCGACATTCAACCATGCTTAACCATGATTGACCATGGATGACCATGTTTGATTTCATAAAACATGGTTGAATGTGGTTGACCAATGGTTGGACAATGCAACATTGGACCATGCTTTCCCATACTTGACTATGATTGATTTTCATATCGAGGCAATCTTTATCACAATGCGACATCGAACAATGGTTGACCATGGCTGATTTTCATATTAAGGCAATCATTGTCACAATGTGACATTTGACCATGGTTGAGCATTGTTGGCCATTGTTGGCTATGATTGACAATGGTTGACCATGATTGATATTATAAACCCAAGGGAATAATAAACCTAAGGGATTGATTATATAAACCTAAAGGAATAATAAACCCAATGGATTAATACTAAAACCCCAATGGATTATGAACCCGAGGGAATAACTGATCCGGATTTATACAGGAACATAATAAAGTACAGAAATAAACATAAATACAGAGATACAACATAGATAATACTTCATTTCATTAATGTAAAATACTGAAATATGCTTACAAATATAATGGAAATGAGAATAGCTCGAACGATGGTAGCTTATCTCGAGGAGATATGTGGTGGCTACATGCCTCTGAAATGTGTTACATTTAGGCTCAAGGGCCTTTTTATTATTGAACAATAAGAGAAAACCCTAAACAACCAAAACCCTAACCTGAGGAGATGTAACACTAAGAGTTTATGGGCCCTGTTGGGGTTAGTTGGATAGCCAACTTCCTGGGGTAATGACTTGGTCATATTATCTCCATTTGATGCACATGATACCCTGTTGGAAAGATCTCTCTGAAGACTACGACGGAAAAGATGATTTTTTTTTTAAATAATGGGCATAGATTTCCGAAAAAATGTCGTTTAGGGCCCCAAAACGATACCAAAAGTTTAGGACCTGAAAAACCGCGAAAAATAGTGAACTATGCTATAATTAATGAAACTGAAAAACTGAAAGAGACAATTGTGGGGGTCCAAGTGGGATAGGCGGGTGGCCACCAACATCCACCTGGATCATTCCTCCCCCCTTAGGAAGCAATGGTCCCCATTGCATTAAGTTCCTCCATGATATGGGGAAACTTCTGCTAAACTTGGTGCCTGGTGAGTTGTTCTACAATCTCTGATGTGTCTAGTAATGGTGGGAAGCATCGTCGAGGGCGGTCCACGTTGAAGACTTGGTGCAAGCCAAGGAATGGGGGAATGTTTTCCTCCAAATCATTGTTTCCCACAGCCTTGGTAATGGTGTAATGACCATATCAAAGTGGTCTGAGCTTTTGATGGGCTTTGGTAAGGCATTATTTCTGCAAATGCAAACAAACTTTGTCACCCACTTGAAACTTGTGTGAAACTTGATGTTGATCATGTCATTGCTTGTACTAGCCATTTTCTAGAATGGAGAAACTATATATAAACCCATTGGGTAGAGGTTCTCTCGGAGTCAGATCAAATGAATGCTTGACCTGACAGTGCAACGGTACCCCTATCATTGAGGAGAAGATGTCCCTGTATCCCTTCATGACTGTATCCACCCGATTCTGCTACATGGAGGAACACTTCCCAGGGGGGATAGATGTGGCTAGATCTTCACCTTACATTGAGAGTGAACCAAAAAGAAAATAAATTTCCTAGTCTGGGAGATGATCTTACTGCCTTTCTTAGCAGAGATCAAAGAAGTGGTGATAGGTGGGGCTACTTTTGGTATCTTGTATAATGTATTACAAAATAAATAATAACAACATGAGGCCTTGACCCATACACAACATGTCTCTTCCACAAGTATGGTTGGCCTAATAATACATCACAAACATCTAGAGGTGCAACATCACACAATACCTCATCTGTGAAGGGCTTGATGCTATAGGGAAGCCAACACTACTGGAAGACTCAGAGATCTTGTCCTTGGTGAAGCCACCTGATGATGTATGGTTGTGGGTGTGGTATGGTTAGTAGTCCCAGCCGCTTCATGAACTCTACTGAAATGATGCTATTTTGGATGCCACTATCGACAATGAATTGTAGTGGGAAACCCTTCACCCACATTTGTGAGTGGAAAAGACGCTCCCCCTCCTCTGGATCTTCAGGCTCATTCTTCTGGATCTTGGCGTTGGCAATAGTGGTACTAGGCTCCGCATTAATGATTTGCTTCCCTTTGTCATTGTTCTTGTCAAGTTCCGAGTCAGGGTCAGAACATGCATCTAATTTTGAAGCCTTCAACTTGGCCACCAGTGACTGCTTGGTCGAACACTCACTTGTGTTGTGAGTGGGGCTCTTATGGAACTCACACCATTTTCCTGTGTCCTTCTTTGAATTTGTGGTGTTGTTATTTTCTTGCAGTTTCGACAGATTGTCTTGGGTCACACTATATTGGCTTTGTCCTTGGTTCTGTGGTTTGGGGAAGCCTTTCCCTTGCTTCGAATTCACGGATCCAAAGTCTCGCTTATTTTGTTTAAACTTCTACTCGATATTCACAGCATATCGATATGTCGTGATGAGCGAGGAGATGTACAAGAACTCCATTTCATCCTGGATATGTCTATGTAGGTAGTTGTGGTACTTGAGTACCAAATATTTCTCAGAATCCTTGATACCCAACCTCGTTTGAAGGGTATGAAAAACATTGGTAAACTTCGACACATCTTGGTCCCTTCCCTACCATAGCGTGGTCCAATTTATGTATTTGTTCTCATAGCTCTCGATAGGGTAGTACTGCTCCTTGATGGTGTCCCAGAATGAATTTCAGGTGGGAGCGACTGAAAACAATGAGTTTTTACTTTCATCCTTTTGTTCACAATAGGTTTCCCACCAGTCATTGATGTGGGGGGCTGATTTGAGAAGAGCGAAAGTAATATTTTCCCAACTGGAAAAATCATGAATAGAAAAATACCCTTCTAGCATATTTAACCATTTATCTAGGGCATCTGCATCTATCTGACCCTTGAATATGGGGATTTTTAAGTTAACTTGTACCTTAAAGGGTGTGGTGTTTCCAGAGTAGCTGCTAGATGCGTCACCCCTAGGTAGCCGCTGAAGGATTTGGGCAAAGTTGTCCATCATCGTGTTCCTTTGTCACTCGAGGGCTTCTTCGAGAAAGATTTTGATCGGATCTCCTACCCCCTCATCTTTCTTTTCTTCTTCCATGGGAGGCCATCGGGATTTGCGAGGCTGTCATGCAAAGGTTTGACCAATTCAAGCCCTAACTCCTTATATCTTGACCTTGTTGGGGACATGAAAACAAAAACAGAGAAAGAGCAGACCACTTTGATACCACTGGTCCAAATTTATGCAGGAATGCAATAAAGTATAGAAATAAACATAAATATAGAGATGCAGCAGAGATAATACTTCATTTCATTAATGTAAAATACTTAAATATGCTTAGAAACAAAATGGAAATGAGACTAGCTCGGGCAATGGTAGCTTATCTCTGAGGAGATATTTGGTGGCTGCATGCCTCTTAATTGTGTTACAATGAGGCTCAAGGGCCTTTTTATTATTGAAAAATAAGAGCAAACCCTAAAAAACCAAAGCCCTAACCCGAGGAGATGTAACAACAAGAGTTTATGGGCCTGTTGGGGTTAGTTGGACAACCAACTTCCTAGGGTTGTGACTTGGTCATATTATCTCCGTATGATGTGCATGATACCCCATTGGAAAGATCTCTCCAAGGACTATGAAGGAGAATATGATTTTATTGCATAATCGCGGGAAGTATATTTCCTAAAAAACGTCGTTTAGGGCCTCAAAATGGCTTCGGAAGTTTAGGACCTGAAAAACTAGAAAAAATAGTAAACTGTGGTACAATTAAGGAAATTGAAAAACTAAAACAGAAAGTTGTGGGGGTCCAAGTGGGATAGGAGGGTGGCCACCGAAATCCACCTAGATCATTCATCCCCCCTTAGGAATAAATAGTCCCCATTGCGTTGAGTGCTTCCATGATGGGGAAACTTTTGGTGAACTTGGTCCCTCGTGAGCTATTCTGCAATCTCTGATGTGTCGAGTAATGGTGGGAAGCATGGTCGAGCATGATCCAAATTTAACACTCGGTGAGATCCAAGGAATGATGGAATACTCTGCTCCAAAGCATTGTTTCTCACAAATGTAAGGACCATATCGTAGTGGTCTGAGCTTCCGATGGGCTCTAGTAAGGCATTATTTCGCAAATGCAACCAAACTTTGTTGCCCACCTGAAACTTGTGTGACACTTGATGTTGAT
The DNA here is from genome assembly GCA_031772625.1 of Pinus tabuliformis. NCBI lineage: Eukaryota > Viridiplantae > Streptophyta > Pinopsida > Pinales > Pinaceae > Pinus > Pinus tabuliformis. The sequence goes on along the minus strand of CM062805.1, from coordinate 516,891,058 downwards.
CACGTCGCTTCTTGTACTTGGCATTTTTCAGATTGGAGTGATGATATATCGGCCCATTGTGTAGAGGTGCTCTCCGAGTAAGATCAAATGAATGCTTGACCTGACAATGCAACGGTACCCCTTTCAGTGAGGAGAAGATGTCCCTATATCCCTTCATGACCGTATCCACCTTCTTCTGCTGCATGGAGGAACCCTTCCCCAGGGGGATGGATGTGGCTACGATCTTACCCTTACTTTGAGAGTGAACCAAAAAGAAAATAAATTTCCTAGTTTGGGAGATGATCTTATTTCCTTTCTTAGCAAAGATCAAAGAAGTGGTGGTAGGTGGGGCTACCTCCAGTATCCGTTATAATGTATTACAAAAAGAAATAATAACAGTGTGAGGCCTTGACTCATACACAACATGTCACTTCCAGGAGTATGATTGGCCTAATAATACATCACAAACATCCAGAGGTGCAAAATCACACAATACCTCATCTGTGAAGTGCTTGATGCTATAGGGAAGGTGGCACTGCAAGCGGACTCGGAGATCTCATCCTTAGTGAAGCCACCTGATGATGTATGGTTGCAAGTGTGGTATGGTTGGTAGTCACAACCGCTTCACGAACTCTGCTGAAACGGGGTTTTTTTGGCCGCCACTGTCGATAATGAATTGCAACGATGAACCCTTCACCCACATTTGTGAGTGGAAAAGACGCTCCCCCTCCTCTGGATCTTCAAGCTCATTCTTCTAGATCTTGGTGGTGGCAACAATGGCACTGGGCTCCTCATCAATGATCTGCTTCCCTTTTCCATTCCTCTAGTCGGGTTCTGACTCAGGGTTGGAACATGCATCTGATTTTGAAGCCTTCAACTCAACCACCAATGACTGCTTAGTCTGAAACTCACTTATGTTGTGAGTGGAGCTATTATGGAACTCACACCACTTTCTTGTGTCCTTCTTTGACTTTGTGGTGTTATTCTTTTCTTGCATCTTCATTGCATTGTCTTGGGTCACACCATCTTGGCTTTGTCCTTGGTTCTACGATTTGGGGAATCCTTTCCCTTGCTTCAGATTCACGGATCCAAAGTATTGCTTCTTCTGTTTAAACTTTTGCTCGATCTTGACAACGTATTGGTACGTCATGCCGAGCGAGGAGATGTCTAGGAACTCCATCTCGTCCTGGATGTGTCTATGTAGGTCATCGTAGTACTTGAGTACCAATTGTTTCTCAAAATCCTTGATACCCAACTTCGTGCAAAGGGTATGAAAAACATGTGTAAAATCTAGCACATCTTCGTCCCTTCCCTTCTGTAGCATGGTCCACTTTATGTATTTCTCCTCGTAGCTCCCAATAGGGTATTACTGCTCCTTGATGGCATCCCGGAATTAATTCCAAGTGGGAGCAGCTGAAAGCAATGAGTTCGTACTTTCATCCTTCTGTTCACAATAGGTTTCCCACCAATCCTTGACATGGGGGGCTGCTTTGAGAAGAGAGAAATTAATATTTTCACGGCTGGAAAAATCATGAACAGAAAAATACCCTTCTAGCAGATTTAACCATTTATCTACGACAACTGCATCTATATGACCCTCGAATATGGGGATTTCAAAGTTAACTTGTACCTTAAATGGCATGGCATTTCCAGAGTAGTTGCTAGATGTGTCGCCCCTAGGTAGTCGCTAAAGGATCTGGGCAAAGTTGTCCATCATTGCCTTCCTTTGTCACTCGAGGGCTTCTTAGAGTAAGATTTTGATAGGATCTCCTACACCCACGTCTTTCTTTTCTTCCACCATGGGAGGCCGTCAAGATTTGCGAGGCTGGTCTTGCAAAGGTTCGACCAGCTCAAACCCTAAATCCTTATATCTTGACCTCGTTGGGGACATGCAAACAAAAATAGAGAAAGAGAAGACCGCTCTAATCGCACTGATTCAGATTTATGCAGGAACAATTTAAAGTACAAAAATAAACATAAATACATAGATGCAGCAGAGTTAATACTTCATTTCATTAATGTAAAATACTGAAATATGCTTACAAACAAAATGGAAAGGAGACTAGCACAGGCGATGGTAGCTTATCTTTGAGGAGAGATGTGGTGGCTACATGCCTCTGAACTCTGTTATAATGAGGCTCAAGGGCTTTTTTATTATTGAATAACAAGAGAAAATCCTAAACAACCAAAACCATAACCCGAGGAGATGTAATGTTGTGGGGGAAAGTATCCAACTCGGAATGACCCTAACCCACTCTAAGGGTGACAGTTCCTTAGCAACAGCTGAAAGCAAAGCTATCTAAAGTTTCTTCTTTATGACATGCAAGAGATAAAAGGAAGAGATCCACTTACTGATGTCTTGCGCAAATGGTCGATCCAATCTCCTTTGTTTGCCGCTTGCTCCCAGCTCCAAGTCTTTTCACGGGCCGAGCTACACGAGATCCTGCAAATAAGACAAGAAAAGGAAACTACAAGAAGCATGCATTCATAAATGATTCAAGGATTAGCATAAATCAAAGACGCAAGTAAGACAATACATCATTGAAAAACATGCGAATAGAAGAACCTCAAATGCTTTATTAAAATATGGAAGTAAGGTTCAGGCGGTGATACAACCATGAGAGGTCCAATCCAGCATCACCTTCCCAACGGAGAGAAATCTCTTCTTCACCTCCCTCAAGCAATCACCCAATACTCTCAACTGCAAACCAACAGCGATTCTTTGCACTGAATTCCGCCCTCAGATCCCATGGGATGAGATCCTTATATAGAGTTTTGGAGTGAAGATAAGTCAGCTTGATGTGTGACTTGTTGTCCTCTTCAACTCCAGTTGTTCTTTAGTTCTTCACTTGGAGTTTCTGTCTTCCACTTGGAGTTTTAGAAGCTCTTAACTCATCATTAGGCGAATCTTATGATCAAGTGCCTTTTTAGAAGCTTCCTGGGCACTGGCACATTGAGAGAAAGATTCCTCCACATGTCAAAGTACGCCCAACGCAGGTAGCGTTTGTTGTACCTACTATGCAACGCAGGTAGCTTTGTTGCACCTGCTATGCAACGCAGGTAGCCTTTGGAGCAGCTGCTTTGATCCAAAATTGACCTGTTTTTGAGTGTTTTTCAGTGGAGAACCGATTTGCAGTGCTGTGGTTTGCTGACCTTGTTCCTCTAAGGGTAAAGAACAACATGTTTAGGGACTTTGGATCCCTCAGATTATTGACATTTCATGCTCTATGCTGTAAGGCACAAAAATGTCTATAACAGTTGCCCCCTAAAGTATGAGGTCGTTTATCGGGTGAAATGCTTTATTAGGAGGATCCAAAGTTCATTCAATCGTCGGGAGGTGACCTGTAACAAAAAATACAATACAATACATTATCTTTTCATACTTTCTTTTCATGATCTAGTTGATGCAGGCATTTCCCATGATCAGCTTTATAAATACATTTGCTGTACATAAACAGACGATCGTCTGATAAGAGACGGATAATTCTCTGCTTTTAATTATCATCCTTTTAGTAGGATGATCATCTGCTGCACATGTCTATGTTTTTATCTCCTGAATATATATCGCAGCCCGGATGGATGAAACTAGATTCGGGGTCTTCAAACTTGTCCGATCTTCACTCTAGTACGAGTCGATCCATGTGAGAATTTCTTGAAGTCGAACATGGAAAGACATCGCTTGATTACCAGTCAATAATGTAAACTGTTAACAAGCACGAGAGGAATCACCGATAATGATGATGACCCTCAAGGTACTGCAGCACAATTCACGTGGTGTGAATATAGGATCTGACGTCGAACACCACGCAAAGTCTCCTGGTCGAAGGTCATTAATGTATACCTATCGCCGGGAGTGAGAAACTTGCCATTGAGGCATGCAAGCTTCAAAGTACTGAGGGGGTGTTCCTAGACCAACTTCTTGGATAATGAGCTGATGTCGACAAGAAGTGATCCGTCAAAGGAGGGCCTTAATGAATCCCACATCAGTGACACAGAACGGAGCTAGTGATGATGGTGAAAACGATATGTGAAATATGATTCAGGGTGGCGGTCATGGAAGGATGAAAGATGATGTATGGTAGTGGATGGGACCCGGTTGACACTTTCTGAATGACATCTCTTGAACATATAACGACACTGATGTGATGGATTGGTAGCATTACCCCATGTATGGATGGTATGGCGAGACATTGGTGAAGGGACCGGTGAATGATAATAACCCAACCCGATATTTACGGAGGCAAAAGTGTCATGTCCAAGAGCGACTTGCTACCATTAAGCTTTGAGGTTCTTCCCAATTTTTCCCCAGTCATTTCTGACCAGTACCTCTTTATTTTTGTCAAGCTTGAGGAGGATAACATATGCTTGATCTATAACATGCCCTTCAGGCAAGCCCATCGCTATGTTTTAACGAGCCTAGCGATAGGGAAACTCGTTCTTGTTTAAAGACAAGTTTGTCGCTATCTAATATTTTTAACGAGCCCAGCGACAAAGACAACTCGGTCCTTTTCATTTTTAGAGAGTCTGAAAAGTGTACATAAAGTAGACTCCAGGGGTCCTTTTTCGTCATCTAATCCCTTAAGTCCGAAAAAGTATAAAACAATACAGAAGGGATGAATGTTCGATATCTTTATCGAGCCGAACCAGACAAGTGCTCGATCTTTTTGTGCAATAATCCCTCAGGTCCAAAAAGATTAAAATCTAGAGGAGGTATAGCTCTTCTGGTCCTTTTAACGAGCTGGAAGGCCAAAACTCGGCAAACTTTTCATTTTTTACGAGTCAGTGAAAAGAGCTCAAAGAAGACTCGTATTTTGAGGAACGAGTGATAAACAGGGATAGCAGCAGATTCCAGGTATAGGTTGGAATTTTCCAATCACGGCAGTATTACAAGGATGGCTAGGTGGGATCACTCTTCGCAGCTGTTCCTCAAAATAAGTAAACAATCAAGTGGATGTGAATGATCGGCCAAATGAAAAGTGGAGGTGACGGTGCACAAACACGACCAAGGCTTTTATGGCTGATGAATTTACGGTCTCAAATGGTTATTTACCGGTTCATTTTTTCTGAATGAGCTTGAACACTGGGGGAAGCCTGCTCACAAGCTTATTTTATTTTTTAACGAGCATGAATTTCCGCGTTAAAACTGCTTGGATCTTGCGTTTATTTTTTAACGAGCATGAACTTTGCCAAAACTGCTCGTTTTTACCAGTCATAAAGTAGTAAGGTCTCATGGAAGATTCCTATTTTTTAGAGAGCTTCATCTCCCTACGCTTTGCTCCACATCCTCTCTTTGTGCAAGCCGAGTATCGGCTTATCCTACGGGTTAGCGGGGTTAGTCCTACCTAAAACTAAAAGCCGCCCGAGCTTGCATTCCAAGAGGTTTGCATGCCCCCAGGTGTAAGTCTAATTTCAAGGTTGCCCCTACTTTTCCGTTAAAAACCTTTGTTTTTAACAGGTGAGGCTTACCTCTTTTAGGTTACCCAAAGATTGTTCTGCTAATTCTTTCAAACAAAAACTTTCTTCGGCGACGCCGACTAGGCGACGGTGAATGACGATGCTCCGCCACACACTCATAACTTTAACAAAAGAATCTTTTTCCACAACCCCATTCCTAACAGCCCCTTCTTCCACATGAGAGCTCTTCCTGGCTCTTCTGTTTTATGAAGAAAAAGGAGGGGACGGGGTACGGACTAGTCATATTCTCCCGCGGAAATTCTACTCTACACCCAAGGTTTTTTCTGCCTCCAGAGAAGACCAGGATGCATGCCCCCTGGGTTCCGGCCTTCCTTTCCCGAATCACTCGCCTTCATCAGGAAGAAGAACCGGAGGTAGAGACCTTTCTTGATCAAATAGACCATTCAGGATAGGTATGTGACTACTTGCGATGCGTGATCCCGGAAGTGAAAGTTGGTCTACGAGCTTGACCATTCTTCCTTCGTATGGAAAACACATTATTCGAAAGAGTGAGGAGACTATTGCTTCCATGCAATATATGTAGTCTCGTCCAAGGAGTAGGTTATAATCCAAGGGTCCTTGGACGACCATCAAATTCATCTTGACAGCCTTCCCTTTCAGTGCAATAGGCACATTAGGTAGAATCCCTAATGGTCGACTGGTTCCTTTGTCAAAACCCGAGAGACACCTTGTCTCGGGCAAAAGCACCGGGCAACCCAGTGCTTTCCAAGCAATAGAGGACAGGATACTCACAGATGCCCCTTCATCAATGATAGTTCCAGCCATCACCATTTTGTATATTTGGACTATAATTCTAAATGGTATACTGGCTGGTAACCGGGGTCTGCCTAGTTGGTTCCAATCAAAGGACACAACTAGGTTGCTTGGTGGTGGGACCGAATATACGGCCGGATATGATCCTGACGACGCTCCTTCCTGCGATAAAGGAGTGGGCACATTGCCCTGATGTTCATCAAAATCGGTGTTGATGAAAAGAATTTGGACGGTGTCATCCTTACTCTCTTCGGTAGGGGTGTCAACTGAAGATGAATCCTCAGTGACTGTGGTATTTGAAGATGAAACTTCTGAAGGGAGAACCGGGTCAACTGCCGTTTCGACCTTTGGACTTTCGTCCGGTCCGGATTCAGTAGGTTCACTTTCAGCGACTGACACTTCAGCTGGCCCTATGGGCGGGGCAGCTGTATTTTCGACCAACGAAGGACTTGGCGCGAGTTTTTGGTATCCAGGAGGAAGTAACAACGGTGTAATCAGTTGATCTTCCAAAACTCTCTTTGCTTCGTCTAAAAAGGGACAACGGCGAAGGGTGTGATTGCCTTCACACAGTTCGCAGGGGAATCTCATTCCCCTTCGTCGTCTGCGACCTTCACTTTCGTTGGTCGACGGTAAGCATTCAACCTGGTTTTCAGAGGTTGACGCTTCCGAATCATGCAAACGAGGGGACCAGTCCCATAGTATCCGGGGAATACTACGACAATCACGGTGGAGGTGGTCTCCTCTACATATGACACATGGCGATTTGGGCCCGGTCCGTGCTGTGTGTGGGTTTTCGTTAGATACCTTTTGCTTGCCCCAGGCGCCTTTGGCTCCTTCTGCTTCTTTTCTTTCTTCTTCTTCTCCTTCTTCTTTTCTATGGGAGCTATGCTTTTGGCGGCTTGACCTCTCGAAGAAGAAGGATCGGAGGAAGGCTCATAAGAAGTGGAAGGTTGGAGGGTAGCTCTAGACTGGTCTAACTGTTGTCTCAACTGTTCAGGAACCGTGGTGGTCTGAACTACAGCGGTTGAGAATAGCCAAACTGGCAGGCCAATTGTCAGCCCTGGAAGCGACAATGTGGCCATGTGGGGCGCACCAACTTCTCCCCAAGAGGAGAAAGGGCTAGGGGTCCCATCATGTGGAATCCCTTTGTTGGTGTGTTCCATGTTCTCAACTTTAAGATCAACGTAGGAATCAGGGGTAATTATGTTCCGTTTAAGATGAATTTTATATGACGACGCTTTAGACACAACTTGATTTTTCACTTTTTAAGAGTCGAGAAAAAGCTAAAGATGACTCTAGTCTCCTTCGATGTATTAACGAGCCCGAAGTGACAAATGCTCGGATGGACTTTTTCAGTTATAGAGTTTGAAAAAGGCCAAAAGAAACTACTCTGGAGTTCTAGGCAAGGGTGTGCCAAACCTTTCGCGAAACCACAGAATACGTTTTACGGTACGAGTGGTCGATCTTCGTGAATGTTGTGTTCACTACATCGCGATCAGTAGGGCGGCCGACACGGCTTCCTATGGATAAAGGCTTTGTTCCTATAGGGGTCCCCCAATATACGCGACGGTACGCGGGGGCACAGGTCCGTATTAGTGCTATCGTCCCTCAGGAGGAATCACCCACCTTCGTAGAGATCGACAGTCACTATGTTTAACGACGCCGGTTCACGTCTCTACCTAGACCTCTACTGTGTTTCGTTATGTTTCAAAGCGTTGTTAGATAAATTCAGTTCTTTTTAGGTTGATCTTGCTTAGCAGTTTTCCTTTATGGATCACCACGTGATGTATGAGACAACTCCTAAATGCAGTCTAAGAATGATAAGCAAGCTTTTTCAATTCTTTCAACTTATGAAAACCTTAACTACTGAAGGAAAAGAAAGACATCATCTTTTCAAACAGATCATAGATCACACACTGATGCACTTTTCCTAAATCGACATGCAAACTGTCAAAATGCACATGCACAATGCAAGTATTTCTTTTCTTCTTTCTTAATGTTGGTGTATGACAAAAAGAAAGCTGTTGTATAATTTCGAATTCGATTTCAAGCGTAAGCAAACAAGTTTTGTCCAATAATCAAAAGAACACCTTAAGATTCACTCATTTCAACACAAGAAATACTGAAATTCGAACCATATAACGAAAGTAAATGCTCAAGCAGCTATGAACAGCAATGAACTAGCTCTTAGAATCACAACGACACTTTCTCACAGGTCTAGATCCAAGAGGTCATAGCAAGACTAGTTCACTTTCACTATGGGAAACTGTGAATGACAGCAAGAAATACAATAAGGACAATCACGGTTTCTTCATACAACTGAGGCGGAATGAAGGCAAAGAGAAGTGGTTTCAGCTGGGTATACAGGTTGACAACAGGCTGCAAAAACAATACTGAAAACTGGGCAACAGACAGTGAGGAATCCCAGCTGCACAAGGCAAAACTGGATCAACGCAGGTGCTGCACTGTCAATCTGAGATGCAGCGCAGGTAGCCCCTTCGGGACCTGCGTTGCAGTGCAGGTAGCCTTTGTTGCAGCTGCACTGATGAGACAACTCTCGTCTCTCTCAGATTCCGGCTCATAGTTTGCTCAAAAATCAACGGTTTTTGGCCAAATCAGAGGCTGTCAGTCAAGTATACACTAGAGGATGATTAAAGGAAGATGAACACTATCACAAAGAGCTTAAAAGAGTCCTTGTGGATCAGCTCTTCAAACCATAAACATGCCCAGCACTGGGCTAGAGTAGCTGCCCTCTACTTTGCATTCGAAGGACTCGAATGCAGTTCGATTCGGTACTCCTTTGTTTAAGAAATGAATAGCAAGAAACACAAGCTACCAACAAGACACGATCCCCAGCGGAGTCACCAGTCTGTTGTGGGGGAAAGTATCCAACTCGGAATGACCCTAACCCACTCTAAGGGTGACAGTTCCTTAGCAACAGCTGAAAGCAAAGCTATCTAAAGTTTCTTCTTTATGACATGTAAGAGATAAAAGGAAGAGATCCACTTACCAATGTCTTGCGCAAATGGTCGATCCAATCTCCTTTGTTTGCCGCTTGCTCCCAGCTCCAAGTCTTTTCACGGGCCCAGCTACACGAGATCCTGCAAATAATACAAGAAAAGGAAACTACAAGAAGCATGCATTCATAAATGATTCAAGGATTAGCATAAATCAAAGACGCAAGTAAGACAATACATCATTGAAACACATGCGAATAGAAGAACCTCAAATGCTTTATTAAAATATGGAAGTAAGGTTGAGGCGGTGATACAACCATGAGAGGTCCAATCCAACATCACCTTCCCGACGGAGAGAAATCTCTTCTTCACCTCCCTCAAGCAATCACCCAATACTCTCAACTGCAAACCAACAGCGATTCTTTGCACTGAATTCCGCCCTCAGATCCCATGGGATGAGATCCTTATATAGAGTTTTGGAGTGAAGATAAGTCAACTTGATGTGTGACTTGTTGTCCTCTTCAACTCCAGTTGTTCTTCAGTTCTTCACTTGGAGTTTCTGTCTTCCACTTGGTGTTTTAGAAGCTCTTAACTCATCATTAGGCGAATCTTATGATCAAGTGCCTTTTTAGAAGCTTCCTGGGCACTGGCACATTGAGAGAAAGATTCCTCCACATGTCAAAGTACGCCCAGCACAGGTAGCCTTTGTTGTACCTACTATGCAACGCAGGTAGCCTTTGTTGCACCTGCTATGCAACGCAGGTAGCCTTTGGAGCAGCTGCTTTGATCCAAAATTGACCTGTTTTTGAGTGTTTTTCAGTGGAGAACCGATTTGCAGTGCTGTGGTTTGCTGACCTTGTTCCTCTAAGGGTAAAGAACAACATGTTTAGGGACTTTGGATCCCTCAGATTATTGACATTTCATGCTCTATGCTGTAAGGCACAAAAATGTCTATAACATGTAACACCAAGAGTTTATGGGTCCCGTTGGGGTTAGTTGGATAGCAAACTTCCAGGGGTCATGACTTGGAAATATTATCTCCATTTGACGTGCATGATACCCCATTGGGAAGATATCTTCGAGGAATATGAAGGAAAAGACAATTATTTATAAATATTGCGGGCGATAGATTTCAAAAAAAACGTCGTTTAGGGCCTCAAAAAGGTTCCATAAGTTTAGAACCCGAAAAACTGCTAAAAATAGTAAGCTATGCTAAAATTAAGGAAACTGAAAAACTAAAAGAGATAGTTGTGGGGGTCCAAGTGGGATAGGTGGGTGGCCACCAACATCCACCTAGATCATTCCTCCCCCCTTAGGAAGAAATGGTCCCCATTGCGTTGAGTGCCTCCATGAGATGGGGAACTTCTACTGAACTTGGTCCCTGGTGAGCTATTCTACAATCTCTTATGTGTCCAGTAATGGTGGCATGCATGGTCGAGGGCGGTCCACATTGAACACTCAGTGCAAGCCAAGGAATGGGGTAATGTTGTGCTCCAAAGCATTGTTTCCCATAACCTTGGTAATGGTGTAAGGACCATATCAGAGTGGTCTGAGCTTTCGATGGTCTCTGGTAAGGCATTATTTCTAGAAATGCAACCAAACTTTGTCGCCCACTTGAAACTTGTGTGACAACTGATGTTGATCATGTCATTGCTTGTACTTTATATTTTCCAGAATGGAGTGGAGATATATCGGCCCATTGGCTAGAGGTGATCTCGGAGTCAGATCGAATGAATGCTTGACCTAATAGTGCAACAATACCCCTGTCGGTGAGGAGAAGATGTCCCTATATCCCTTCATGACCATATCCACCTTCTTCTGCTACATGGAGGAACCCTTCCCGGGGGAGATGGATGTGGCTATGATCTTCCCCTTACTTTGAGATCGAAACAGAAAGAAAATAAATTTCCTAGTCTAGCAGATGATCTTACTGCCTTTCTTAGCAGAGATCAAGGAAGTGGTGGTAGGTGGGGCCGCCTCCAGTATCCTATATAATGTATTACACAAAGAAATAATAACAATGCAAGTCCTTGACTTATACATGGCATGTCACTTCCACAAGTATGGTTGGCCTAATAATACATCACAAACATCCAGAGGTGCAACATCACACAATACCTCATCTATGAAGGGCTTGATGTTGTAGGGAAGGCAGAACTACTGGTAGACTCAGAGATCTCGTCCTTGGTCAAGCCACCCAATGTTGTACATTTGTGGGTTTGGTATGGTCGGTAGTCCCAACCGCTTCATGACCTCTACTGAAATGAGGTTATTTTGGCTACAACTATCGACAATGAATTACAACAGTGAACCCTTCACCCACATTTGTGAGTGGAAAAGACACTCCCCCTCCTCTGGATCTTTAGGCTCATACTTTTGGATCTTGGTGGTGGCAATAGTGGTGTTGGGCTCCGCATCAATGATCTACTTCCCTTTTCCATTCCTCTTGTCAGGTTTTGACTCAAGGTCGAACATGCATCTGATTCTAAAGCCTTCAACTTGGCCACCAGTGAATGCTTGGTCCGACACTCACTTGTGTTGTGAGTGGGGCTCTTATGGAACTCACACCACTATCCTATGTCCTTCTTTGAATTCGTGGTGTTGTTATTTTCTTGTGGCTTCGATGGGTTGTCTTGGGTCACACCATCTTGGCTTTGTCCTTGGTTCTGCGGTTTGGGGAAGCTTTTCCCTTGCATATGATTCACGAATCCAAAGCCTCGCTTATTCTGTTTAAACTTCTGCTCGATCTTGACATCGTATCAGTATGTCATGTTGAGCAAGGAGATGTCCAGGAACTCCATCTCATCCTCGTTGTGTCTATGTAGGTAGCTATGGTACTTGAGTACCAAATGTTTATCAGAATCATTGATACCCAACTTCGTGTGAAGGGTATGAAAAACATTGGTAAACTCCGGCACATATTGGTCCCTTCCCTATCATAGCGTGGTCCACTTTATGTATTTGTCCTCATAGCTCCCGATAGGGTAGTACCCGGAATGAATTCCAAGTGGGTGCATCTGAAAAAAATGAGTTCATACCTTCATCCTTCAATTCACAATAGGTTTCCCACCAGTCCTTGACATGGGGGGCTACTTTGAGAAGAGTGAAAGTAATCATTTCCTAGCTAGAAAAATCATGAATAGAAAAATACCCTTCTAGCATATTTAACCATTTATCTACGACATTTACATCTATCTGAACCTCCAATATGGGGAGTTAACTTGTACCATAAAGGGTGTGGCATTTCCAGGGTAGCTGCTAAATGCGTCGCCCTTGGGTAGCCGCTGAAGGATCTGGGAAAAGTTGTCCATCATCACCTTCCTTTATCGCTCGAGGGCTTCTTCAAGCAAGATTTTGATAGGATCTCCTGCCCCGTTGTCTTTCTTTTCTTCCACTATGGGAGGTCGTCGGGATTCGTGAAGCTGGTCTTGAAAAGGTTCGACCAGTTCAAGCCCTAACCCCTTATATCCCGACTTCGTTGGGGACATGCAAACAAAAACAAAGAAAGAGCAGACCACTCTGATACCACTGATCCAAGTTTATACAGGAATGCAATAAAGAAGGGAAAGAAGCGTTTTGAGGTCACTATAGTTTTCCTAACTCAGCAAGTCAAGGAGGTAGGTGGAAATGAGAACGAATGTGAGTAAGGGTCAGACATTCCAAGAGAAAGTGCTTTTCATCTTCGACTTTCTTAGTATCATGAAGGAGGAATATTCTTTTGCCCCAATGAATCTTGGGAATAGACCAACGTCCAGTTTCACTCTGGAGCTCATGAAAATTAGTTACGATCCTTGCAATATTTATTCGCTTCTTAGAACTGGTTAATACATAAAGGTAATTCTAGTTAGCAAGCGTGGGGTTGATTACCTCCTTATAGTATCTTAACTTTCTTTTCCCCTCTAACTCCTTATCACTCCACAACTTATCCTTAAATTTAGAAGTGATGATGTTTTAAATATTATTTTTGTTTCCCAATAGGGTCTCCTCCCTTATCTCCCAATTGTCGAGCCAGGACTTGGCATCCTTATGCAACCCTCACTTTAGTTGAAGGTGGTTTTGACTAGAGTTAGAAACAACTTTGGGGAGCTTCTTGGCTTCCATGTTGTACAATTTCTTCTTATACATCAAATACCTTAACAATAATAACAATAATTATTTATTTAGTAATGATTAGTTAATAATATTATTAGTTATTAAAAAAAAAATATCTATTAATTTATTAATACAAATTAATTATTAATTATTAATAGTTATTCATTATTCATTACTTATTATTTATCATTATTAATTATTAATTATTAATTATTGATTAATTATTGATAATTATTATTATTAGTAATTACTAATAACTATTATTATTAAAATTAATAATAAAACATGTTTCACCATGATAGATATTATCAACTATAGGGAATATACTAAAAATCCAAGGGATTATAAACCTAGGGAATAATACTAAACCCTGGGAATATAAACCCTTCAATTAATAAACCCAAGGGATTGATATTATAAACCCAAGAGAATAATAAACTCAATGGATTAATACTAAAACTCCAAGGAATTATGAACCCAAGGGAATAATATTAAAGCCAAGGAACTAATATTATAAACCCAAGGTATAAACCCTAACATAAATATTATAAACCCAAGGTATAAAACCTCAGATAAATATTATAAACACTAAAATAAACATGGTTGACCATAGCTGATTTCCATATTGAGACAATCCTTGTCACAATGTGACGTTCGACATAGTTGACCATGCTTAACCATGGTTGATTTTCATATCAGGACAATTTTTGTCAGAATGCAAAGTTTGTTCATTGTTGACCATGATTGCCCATGGATGGCCATGTTTGATTTTATAAAACATGGTTGAACATGGTTGACCAATAGTTGGACAATGCAATGTTTGACCATGGTTGACCATGGTTGACTATGGTTGATTTTCATATTGAGACAATCTTTGTCACTATGCGATGTCGGAAAATGGTTCACTATGGTTGATTTTCATATTGAGGCAATCATTGTCACAATGTGAGATTCAACTATGGTTGACCATTATTAACCATGGATGACAATGTATTATTTTATAAAACATGGTTGAACATGGTTTACCAAGGTTGACCATAATTGACCATGGTTAATAATGGTTCACCATGATTATCATATTGAAATAATTTTTGTAATAATGTGACGTTGGACCATGGTTGAAACAATGATTGACTTTCATATTGAGACAATATTTGTGAGAATGTGACGTAGGATCATGGCTAACCATGAATGATTTTATAAAATATGTTTAGCGATGGTTGACCATGGTTGACCATGATCGATATTATAAACCCAATGGAATAATAAAACCTAGGGATCAATAATATAAAACCTATGGCTTAATACTTGAAACCCAAGGGATTATAAACCTAAGGGAATAATATTAAACCCTAGGAATATGAATCCTTAGGGATTAATACTAAAACTCCAAGGGATTATGAAGCCAATGGAATAATATTAAACCCAAGGGATTATTATTATAGACCCAAGGTATAAACTTTATACCCTAAGATTAATATTATAAACACTAAAATAAATATAGTTGACCATGGTTGATTTTCATATTAAGACAATCCTTGTCACAATGTGACATTGGACCATCGTTTACAATGCTTAATCATGGTTAATTTTCATATCAAGATAGTTGTTTTCACAATGCAGTGTTCAACCATGCTTAACCATGATTGACCATGGATGGTCATGCTTGATTTTATAAAACATGGTTGAATATGGTTTACCAATGGTTGGACAACGCAACATTGGACCTTGGTTGACCATGCTTGACTATGATTAATTTTCATATCGAGGCAATATTTGTCACAATGCAATGCCAGACAATGGTTGACCATGGCTAAATTTCATATTGAGGCAATCATTGTCACAATGTGACATTTGACCATAGTTGAGCATTGTTGGCCATTGTTGGCTATGATTGACAATGGTTGACCATGATGGGTATTATAAACCCAAGGGATTCATATTATAAACCTAAAGGAATAATAAACCCAAGGGATTAATACTAAAACCCCAAGGGATTATGAACTCGAGGGAATAACATTAAACCCAAGGGACTAATATTATAAACCCAAGGTATTTATAAACACTAAATAAACATGGTTGAAGGATTGTGAGGTTGGACCATGGTTGACTAAGCTTAATCGTGGTTAATTTTCATTTCAAGACAATCTTTGTCACAATATGACGTTCGACCATGATTGACCATGATTGTAAAATTCCAATCTCAATGCTCAAAACCAATCTACTATGTTATCTTTGTCATAGGTCCATGTGCATTGAGATATTGCAAGTTATCAATCACACCACACATTCCTCTACATACTTTACTATATGAATCAAATAGAAATGGACAAACACAATGATGGAAACTTCCATGCTCAATTTCTTAATTAAAATTGACTTTACAAGTGCATGCTTTTAAAGACAACAACACACCAGAATAAAATGTGATTGCAACATTTTACCGACAGAAACCAATTTTCCTGAAAGACCAATGACTTCATAAAAATATATAGATAGAGAAATAAAAAAACATGGACGCATATAAATGAACTACTCATTAACCAAATTCAACATATATTAAAAATTGGTCAGCTATACAATGTGGGCATGTGCATCTGAGGCCTCTTGACCTCCACCTCTTCTCCTTGCACTAGATATTCTCCTCTCTTTTTCCTTCTCTATGCCTCTGTTGTACTCTACTTCTTCTCAAACACTCAATTCTTTAAAAATAAAGCTAACATGGGACAACCAAGAGTCACAAGATGAATTGTTTCCCCTTCTCCACAAAATAAGGGAAATTGAAGCTATATTTACATTAGGAAATAATTCCTCCAATTTATTCTAAAACAAAACTCACTTCCTAATGTAAATATTTGAAAAAGACTTAAAATTTCTCTCGGCATCACCATGTGACCACCCATCACATTAGCAAGCTTCAGTTTAGCGTTCATCAAATTTAGTGCCCCATCTATGCACCTGTATCAGACTCCCAAGGTATGAAAAATTATGAACTTTTGGTCCTATGCATATGGTATTCTCGTAACAACTTCAATTTGTGAGCCACAACACACCTCTACAATAACAAGTCTCCACCTTGCTACATGATTCCTCACTGAACTTTCTCTTGAGATTGGGATTTTGGCATCTTCTTGGTTCTCTTCTTTGGAAACCTTCAAGCATTCCTTCCTCTAGGATTTTGTAAATCTACTCACCTTCTTCTACTCTCATCTACATGGTGAAACTTAAAATCTTACCACATATTTAATCAACTTTTCCCTTCTTCTACTGCATCTATTGTAAACTTTTACCTTTACATGTTGTCAAACTGTTCAAACTTTCCAATACTTTGCTCAAACATTTCCTCATAACCAAATATACCTTCTTTAATTTTATCAATTTCATCTTCTAATTCCATCCTTGGGTGAAATTTGTTGTCTTCAGGCTTCTCATCAAATCTTCATCTGCTTCATCCACCACAAAAACATCCTCATTAACATCCACACATTTTCTCATCACCCTTAGTCTATTCTTCTATGGATGCATCTCAACTCCATTGACCTTTTCCTCCAAATGATAATTTTATATCTATCCTAGCTTCACCTCTAACAAATTCCATTTTACTTTCTTCGAGAGACTTCATCTGTAACCCTAGGCTTCATCATCTCTAGCTAATTCCATTTTAATTTCTTCGAGATACTCCATATGTAACCCTAGTCTTCGTCATCTCTACCTATAATATGAGTTTAGATACTTCTCTATAAAGTTTTTACTAACTTGATCTACTATGGCTTCTCTCTGAAACTTTAATATTACCTGGACCCCCCTGCAGCACAAATATTACGGGCAGCAATGAACTGGGGTCCAATGTGGCGATACCTCTAAATAAAGAAGATAATCAGGCTGCACACCCAATAGTAAAAATCTACATGGTATCAAATTTGAAGACAATATAGAAGATGAGATTTTGAGTTTTTTGTGCAGGTGAAAAAAATAATTTGTAGCTTATACTTTAGAGTAGAAAATATGGATTTTTATGGTTTGAGAATTGAGTATGCCTTGGATGGGAGCTCAAATTACATAGCCTAGAAGGACAGGATGGAAGTAGTGTTGGAAGATAATGGCATCAATGAATTCATTGATCAAAACATTCCTAAGCCTCCATCATCAAATGCTAAAGATATGGCTAAATGGAGAAAGTGTGTGGCAAGGGTGAGGCAGATTATCCTTGAGGTAGTTCGAGATCACACTGTCTCAAGTCTCCACAGAAAGGAAACCCCATATTCAATGTGTAAGGAATTAATAGGCCTGCTTCAAAATAGCAGTGAACATACTAAGTTGGCACTAAAGGAAAAACTTGGAAATATCAAGACGGAGAAGGGCAACTCAATCATGAATTAGTTGACCAGTTTCACTCATTGTGAGGATGAGCTTGGAAGTGTCAGGATTATTGTTTCCAAAGAAGATATGGTGTGACTAGCTCTTATAGGACTTCCAAGTGTTGGCACAATTATGAGGACTCTGCCAATGTAAGGGAGAAGCTACCAGGTTGTGAATGAATAAGGATGGATTTGGTACAAGAAGAGTTTTTACGGAACACCAGAGATGGGACCTCTTCCAAATAAGTGGAAGAGGAATTTGCATTAGTTGTCAAAGGAAAGAAAGCCAAGGGAAAGAAGTCCCAAGGTGAGGTGGGAGGCAAGAAGATGGACTTGTCGAAAGTCAAGTGTTTTCAATGTCACAAGCACAGGCACTATCCCACAAATTTCCCAAAGAAGATAGAAAGCAAGAAGGAGCATGCAGTAGTTGCAACAGGTGAATCTCGAGCTTCAAAATTCGAACTTGCTTTCACTCTCATTTTCATGGATTGACAACACTATAATGGGAAGCGTGTGTTATCTTGACAGCGATGCCTCTTTCCAGAGATATCTTTAGTGATTTTGAGGAGAAAGACCTCAAGCAGAACATAGAGTTTGGAGATGAAGAGAGGTATAGCATTATTGGGATCGGTATAGTTACCTTTTAGAAGGAGTTTGGATCCCCTCTCAGAATCACAGATTCGATGTATGTTCTAGGACTAAAGAAGAATCTTGTTTCCTTCGCAGTATTGGAAGATCGTCGCTATGATGTAATTTTTATTAAGGGAAAGGTTTTCCTTAGACACATCGCCATGGGACAGGTGAAACATATCGGTGTATGAGTCGATAACCTATATTCTCTCGAGGTTGAAGATGCATGCAAAGCCTTGAGGAGCAAGGGAAAGGTTATAGACTTGGTGGTTGAGAGGGAGAGTGAATTACCTCTCAACATGTAGCCCCAGAAGAAGCCTCAGAATCAGTCTCAGAAAATTATGGAGCAAACACAATTAGATAAGCAGAGAGGAGACTAAGTGGAGAAATCCACTCAAGCAGAGAAGAAGTAGCCTCAGAAGTAGACTCTGAAAGTTTTGGAGTATCCACAACTAGATAAGCAGAGAGGAGACCGAGTGGAGGCGTCCAATCAAGTAGAGACCTCCAGTAGGGGGAAATTTTGATTCAAGTGGGCAGAGGGACCACATGCAACCATACCTCTAGGTGATAGGTGGTGTTATGTGAAGTTATAGTCCCAAGAGGGTATAAATTAGGCAAGGTCCATTGAGATGATTTGTCTCTTGGATCATACCTTGCGAGATCCCACAATACACAATAGCATGATGGATCTGTGGTGGTTGACGCAGTAAGATATCAGGGTGATAGAGGCAGAGGCTAGCAGCAGTCAAATACTAGAGAGTACAGAGTAGAGTTGACAAGAGTGAAGATAGGCAGAGGCAGTAGAAGCACAAATTTTTCAGTCGACAGAGGTAGAGCTAGTAGTAATAAGAGACATTGGTGACAGATGCATAATACTGATTCAGGTTGCATTCTTTTTCCGTTTCAAGAGTTGTTGTAGCAACAACACTAGAGAGAAGTGATGCATTCAAAACATTACAAAGGTTCAGGATCAGGATAGAGTTGAATTCCTTTCTTGTTGAGAAGGAGTGTTGAAAATAGCAACAAGAAATGTTAAAAATAACATCTAGAAATTATAATTTAATTTGTCCTTGAACTAAATTGTAATTCTTTTCTCATAGAAACTTGTAATAGTTAACTAAGTTAAGTTGACTTAGTTGGCTCAATAAATTCAAGTTGGAAGTTTATCTAGAGTTATGTAGAGTGATCCATAAATTTTAGGGGTCCAATTTGAGTTCTTTGGAGTTGTAATTAGATAACTTAGTCTAACTGAGTTATAGTCAATTAAACTAGTTCTAACTATTGGAGGAGCTAGTAGAGGTGTAGTAGTGAATTGGTGCATCAATGTATCCTTAGTGCGAAAAAAGCTAACTGAAGGTTCACTCTAGAATATTTCATGAATTTCAGTTCAGAGGAAGACCCAGTTGAGTCAAGAATGTAGGGATAATGTACTATCAGCTATATAATTTTCCGAGTTGTACATATGGTGCATGCAATCAATTGAGGTACTAAGTTTGGATTGTGCAGTTATTCAAGAGGGATTTCCCAATTAAATATGGGTTGATTCCTCTAAGAATTTCACAAGGAAGTAGGGACTTGTAAGGTAGCCAAATAAGCTAAGCGTTGGTTTGAGCTAGCTTGTGAGCACATAGTTAGATTATACTTGTGCAGGAATTGTTTTGTATTTTCTTCTGAGATGTTTTGGTTAGTGCAATATAGATAGTTAGGGTTTTGAGCAATTCCTTTACCTAGATAAATAATTTGTTATGTGACATTGATATTCTTCCTCTTTCTGCTTATTGTTTTCATCGATCATTTTTGTTTCCACTGAGAAGAGTAGAGTAGATTTTTGTCTTGCATTTTAGTATATCACGTGAGTTGTTGAATCTAAATGAAAAAATCTACAAAATGCACCAATATCATAGTCATAGGCGTCTATCTCAATCGCAAATGGATGTTGCAGATCTGGTGATCTATTTTTGTATGTTTAGTTTTATTCTGCTAATAACAATTAGAGATTTCTAAACATATGCTTTCTTATTGCTTCTTGTGGTGAAGTTTCATTAATTGTTTATGTATCCAATCAGGTAAATTTACTTATGTTTAAAGTGACATTCATGAGACAAATAGATTCAAAAAAAAATACTGAACAATATACATTTAAAGTACAACAAACCATCAAAGAGACACTTTAACACATTTTTTTGATGAAGGTGTTCACCCCTCCCAGACTACATCTCCTTGCTCCAGCTTCCATGGCTTGAGCCTCTATATTAGCTCAATGTGGAAAAATGTTGTTCCACAAATCTCTATGGCTCCTCGTACCTACACCAATGCGTTCAAAATGTACAAATTAGCCAAGAAAACCTCTTTTTGAGTTCAATTTGGTTGAAATTTGACTTCTCCATGGCTAGTCAGTCTTTTCCTAGAAAATATCTCCTAAATCTGGAATGACTACAGTTAGCGTGCTAAATTTGGAGGTAGGCTCGAATTTGGGGGCACCACCAAATTAATCTCGGATTTAATCAAGGCTAAATTGCACTTAATTATTTTTAAAACCATATTAGCATGAACCGAGACCGTAACATCTGATGGTTTAATAGGTTGTTCACATGTGTTGTTAACATCGCATTAACTATCGGGGCGAGAGCTGCCAGAGTGACCGTTTGATGTCACGGTGATAGCGTTCACATGCAGAATCGTTAATGAGACTGACTGTCGTGGTCATGATATGTCAGAGTTAACACTAATTGTATGTGGTTATCACTTGTGCATTCACATGGGGGAGGGTTGGCCTATGGGCTAGCCTTCCCCTAATCGCCAACTTCCAAACCGCTTCACTTTAAATGTAAACGAAGATGTAACATGGTAAGAACCATGACTTAGAGGCAGTGGTTAAGGCGCGATGATGGTAGGCTGAAGGTTGTGGGTTCGACCTGACCTCCAACCAAAAATTTGCTCCAATGTATATACCTCCAACCCGACCTTTAGGAGGTACCATGTGGTGGCCTATGGGCTTGCCACGTGGCATTCTTCCATTGGTCAAGAAATGAACCAATAAGAATGTGCCAACACACCCCTATATAAAGCAACAAAATGATGCCACTTGTCCATCCCTAATTCATTGTTGACCAACGTTGACCATGCCTAGTCACCGCCATGTCAGCAGTATGGATTGCTAACTGTGCAATGACTAGGCATTTTTTTGCAAATTTCACTTGTTTAGCAAAGTGATTAGAACACAATAACTTTCTCATACGAACTCTGTTTTCGATGAAACAAGTTGCGTTAGGATCATTTTTCTGAGATGGACACGGTCATTCATGGTTTGAGTCATTCTAAGAACTTTGATTTTTGAGCTAAATACTTAACACTTGATCATTCCTCCCCACTAGAAGTCTTTTGGACTGATCCAAGAGGATCTTGTCAGATCAGTTACACAAGTTCAATTTCGTCATCAACATTCAGTGTCTAGTGTCTTTAGCTTCGACCGTGATGTTTATGGTTTAGGTTGTCCGGTGATGTCAATGGTTTTCATGGTGTTCGAAGGATAGGATTTTGTACCTGGTTGTCGACATGTGATTGTCATCAGTTCTACTGGGTTTGGTTTTTGACTCATGTTCATCTTCAATGTTCAATCTTCATTTGTATCCAATGTCAATTCAGTATTTTGGTTCATGGGTATCGTTATGTAGGGTTTCTGTCACATTGTGACAAATGTCATTCTAAACCTATGCTAAAACCTATGAATAAAACCTAGCCCAAAAAAACTATGGTAAAAAACATGTAATTCAAGACCTAACACCTAAAACCCCTAAACTAAACCTAAACCCATGTATTAAAAATACATTAAAATACATAACCCTTTCTTATAAATCCTCTCGGCCTTTGTAAACACATAAAAAACCATTAAAACAATGTAAAACCCATATATCAGTCCCTGACCATAGAGTTAACCACGTCGGGAACCACGTGGTATGTGAACAAGAGTTCACCAGGTGGAGGTTAGAGCTAACCGCAACATCGAACTGCAGCGGATAGGGAAACTGTAACCGGTGGCATGTGAACAGTGTGTAAGCGGTGGAGGTTACAACTGTGGCAGGAAGATAACCATAACAGTCAGGTGGAGGTAACATTACCGTGGCGATGACAACATGTGAGCGCACTGCAACTGTTAGCAGAACCATCGGAGAGGTGACGTGAGGTGTCTATCTGTGGTTAGACTGCAGCCTATTTACATGGGTGATCAACCAATCTCTGCATAGTGAGCTGACCACCAGTGGTGATTTGTTATTATAAAGTTTATTTTTGGGTTTTTTCATTAAGTTTGGCTATTTTAAATTAAACCACCATGTAACCAATACCTAAGGTGTGATTTCATGACAAGACCGAGGTAAACAAACCCTAATTTCAGCTTATGCATCCATAAACTTAGCCTAAGGAGTTAGAATGCATCTGGAGGGCTATAAAACTAGTTTTGCTTATTGAAGATAAGGATGAGTGGTTTTGAGTTTTATGTGCAGATTCTGGACGATATATATTGTTTTTTGTTTTCAGTGTAACAGGAGCCGGGAGTTGGAATTGGGAACTGTGACGGGCATTGGAAAGCTGATTCAAAGAGCTTTCTTGTAACAGTGACCAGAAGTGAATGTGTGCAAGGGCAGTCTGGTGAATTTGTTGTGTAATTGACCTCCTCGGATCCAATTCTAATAAAGCGGTCACCCATCTTGAAAGTGGACTCGGAGACATAACCCATCAAGGACGAACTCCATAATCAATATTTATATCTACTATTGTTGTGTTTTCCTAATTTTAATTTATGTATTACATATTTCTTATGTTTCTAATCTGTCGTAAAGTCTTTCTTCTCAAGAAATTCTAATGATAAAAGCACTTTCAGTTAACATTCAGTTCACTAATGTCATTAATCAATTCTACATCAATTTGACATATGATCATTTCATATCATATAATTTGGTATCAAAGCATGTTACATTTGTATAATTTATCAGTGAATGTTAACCAGGTCGAAGTCGCACCATGGAGAAGGAATCCTCAAGGAGATTGGTCTAGAGATTAGAGAGTGAAGAGTCGCTCATAAGTCAACCACGACAGGATATGATGAAGGTGAAAATCTTGAAACTAAGATGAGCGATGAACTGTTTCAGCAAGAATACTTGAGTATGCAGTAGATGTTGGGAGAATTATATGAGGATAAGAAGGCGAGAGATGCATCTTCTTCTTTAAAGGCATCAAAGAAGGAAAAAGGTAAAGGCAAGGCTGATAAACCTCCTTCACCTCCATCATCATATTCTTCTTCTTCTTCTTCCAGTGCAGAATCTGAAACAGAAAATAAACCTAAGAAAACATCTCTTTTGAAACTTGATGTAAAATTTGAGTTACATATTTATGATGGTGAAATGAATCTTGAAAAGCTAGATAGCTAGATTAAGAAGTTGGAAGTGTCTTGTCGTATTAAGAACATTTCTAATGATAAAATGAAAATTCAATTAACTACACTTAGAATGGGTGGAACAACTTTGATCTGGTGGGAAAGTAAAACTCAGATAGATGTAAGGTGAAAAGGTAAATTCATCTCTTCATGGTCTAAGTTTTTAAAAGCTCTTAGGAAAAAATTCTATCCTTTAGGATACATGAAGCAAGATGTTATTGAATGGCAACATTTGAGGCAAGGTAAAGGGAAGAGTGTTTAGGAGTTTGCTCAAGAGTTCATAAAGAAAGCATTGGTGCTTGGTATTTCATTAGATACACGTGAAACTTTATTAAAATACATCGACATTTTACATTCATATTTGCAGCATACATTATTGATGTTTAATCCTGATGATTTTGATGAAGTGTTTGTTCAAGCCATACATATTGAATCAGGTGGCAAACCATTCAAATTTTCACAACAATCATCCAAAGAGTTGGAAATCAAGGATTCCAATGACAATAAAGGGAGGAACAATTCGAAGAGAAAGAAATCAGTGACAACTCATAAGGAAAGGCCTACTTTTTCTCATTGCCAGAGAATCGGTCATGATGAATCTAAGTGTTGGAAACTTCATCTAGAACTTAAGACAAAAAAGTTCCCTAAAGAGAAGGATGAAAATAAAGCAATTGCAGCAGTCCAACAAGATCTAGGTTCCGATTCACGTGATGAAAGGAGGATAATTGCCATAGTTTCGATAGGTAAAATGTCTAACATTGGTTCAAGTTCAAATACTATTGCATCTTCATCAAACATAAATCCTTCAAATGAGGATAAAAGATTTCAATTATTTAACATAAGGATAACTTCTAAGAACACAAAGATAGATACAATGTTTGATAGTGGATCACAGGAAAATTTAATATTTGAATATTTAGTTAAGAGATTGGGTTTGGAGACATGGAATCATCCAATACCTTACCCATTAGGATGGCTAAATAAATCAACTCAGATAAAAGTCACAAATTAGTGTCGATTAAGATTTTTCGTTACAGCTAATTACATTGATGAAGTGGTATTAGATGTGGTTTCAATAGACATATGTGGAGTTGTCTTAGGAAGTTCTTATCTTTATGATCGTGATGCAGTATTTTATAGAAGAGAGCATAAATATCACCTTAAGAAAGATGGGGCTAAATTTATTTTCAGAGAACATCAAAGTAAGAATCACTTAAATTTAGTTGTTTCTAATCAGATGAAGCGATTAATAAGTTCCATAAGAGATTTGTAATCACGTGTGTAGAGGAAAAACATAAGAATCAACATGATGTTTGTTCAAGTTATGAGTCTCAGCTTAAAGATAGTTTGATCAAAGAGGTAGAAACCTTTCCAGTTCTATTTAAAGAAACAAAACATCTTACTCATAAGCAAGGAATACAATATGAATTACAGTTGATGCCTAAAGCGCCTCTTCCTAATGTCACAATGAATCAATTTAGTCCAAGTTTGGAAGTTATAAGTTTTAGGGATGCAGGTCAGTGATGGGGAAAGTCAGTGTTACATTTCTCTTGTATTGTGTTACCATTTCATGTTTCAAACAGTTTGGAAGCCTCTTTTCAAGTGGAGAGGAAGCCTATTTGTTTTCATATCAAAGCCTTTTCTAAAGCAATGTCAAAGTATCCAATACATCTAAGGGAAATTTATGTATCAAGGGAAAGTGGTAAGCAATGGAAACATCATTTAATGAATAAGGAAATAGTGATTCAAACAAATCAATAACCATTTGAATACTTTCAAAATCAAACTAAGTTACAACAGTTTTCATATTACAGTTCAATGGGTTTATTACAGCAAGTTCACTTACTAATTAGGAATCAGGAAAGTATATCAAGTCAAGTAGCTGGTTTGATGTCAAAAATTTCTTTGATTGTCTCTATCATTCCGCAATATACATTGTTAATACATGTCAATATTATTGAACAATATCCTGTAGAGATTGTTTTCAAATATGTTTATGAATCACTAATTCATGGTACTTCGTGGAAAGAGGTCAATTGCCATGTTCATAACAGGTTGTTTGAAAATCTTTGCAAGTCGAGCATAGTGCAGATGGATGGAAAGGTTCACGAATTCAAAATGTTCCATGATCAACATCATCAGGGTCATCACTTCAAGTGGTTGATCGATTGTACTGGTACATCTTCCGAACAAGGTGGATAGTGAGGGAGGTCTACCCTCATTTACTATCTATTTAAGTCAAACTTTTTTGGTCCAAAGTATTTCAAGTGGAGAGGATTGATCGAAGAGGATCTTGTCAGATTATTTACATAGGTTCAGTTTCATCATTAACATTCAGTGTCTGGTGTCTTCAGCTTCGATAATGATATTTATGTTTCAGGTTGTCTAGTGATGTCAATTGTTTTAATGGTGTTTGAAGGATAAGGTTTTGTAACTGGTTGTCGACATGTGATTATCATCAGTTCCACCGGGTTTTGGTTATCAACTCATGCTTTTCATCAACATTCAATATTTATTTGTATCCAATGTCGATTCAGTGTTTTGGTTCATGGGTATCATCATGTGGGGTTTTTGTCACATTGTGACAAATGTCGCAAATGGGTTTTTTAAAAGCAGGTGTATGGATTTGTTTTAGATCTAAAAAAAACATCTAAAGCCTACACTCTAAACCTATGCTTAACCTCTGACTAAAACCTAGCCCTAAAAAGCTATGGTAAAAAACATGTAATTCAAGACCTAACACCTATAACCCCTAAACTAAACCTAAACCGTTGTATTAAAAATACATTAAAATACATAGCCCTATGTTGTAAACCCTCTTGGCCTTTGTAAACACATAACAAACCACTAAAACAATGCAAAACCAATATATCAGCCCATAACCACAGAGTTAACCGCATTGGGAACCGCGTGGTATGTGAACAAGAGTTCACTGGGTGGAGGTTAGATCTAACCACAACATCAAACCATAGTGGATAGGGAAACTGTAACCGGTGGCATGTGAACAGTGTGTAAGCGGTGGAGGTTACAACAGTGGTAGGAAAATAACCATAACAATCAAGTGGAGGTAACATTACCATGGCGATGACAACATGTGAGCGCATTGCAACTGTTAGCAGAACTGCCAGAGAGGTGACCGTGAGGTGTCCGCCTGTGGTTAGACCGCAACCTATTCACATTGGCAGTCAACCAATATCTGCATAGTCAGCTGACCGCCAATGGTGATTTGTTATTATAAAGTTTATACTTGGTTTTTTTCATTAAGTTTGTATATTTTAAATTAAACCACCATGTAACCAATACCTAAGGTGTCATTTCATGACAAGACCACGGGAAACAAACCCTAATTTTAGCTTATGCATCCCTAAACTCAGTTTAAGGAGTTAGAATGCATATGGAAGGCTATAAAACTAGTTTTTCTCATTGAAGATAAGGATGAGTGATTTTGAGTTTTATGTGCAGATTCTAGAGGATATATACCTTTTTTTCAATGTAACAGGAACATCGGGAGTTGGAATTGGGAACTGTGACAGGCGTTGGAAAGCTAATTTAGAGAGATTTCTTGTAACAATGACCATCATTTCCTGTGTGCATGATCAGTTTGGTCAATTTGTTGTGTAATCGAGCTCCTCAGATTCAATCCTACGAAAGCAGTTGCCAATCTTGAAAGTGGACCCGAAGATGTAGTCCATCAAGGATGAACTCCGTAATCAATCTTGTTGTCTGGTATCGTTGTGTTTTGTTGCTTTTAATTTCTGTATTACATATTGCTTATGTTTCTAATCTATCGTAAACTCTTTCTTCTCAAGAAATTCACACGATAAAAGCACTTTCAGTTAACATTCAGTTCACTACTGGCATTAATCAATTCTACATCAGTTTGACATATGATCATTTCAGATAATATCAATTATTTAGCAGGTGAGGGTACATCTCCCTCACCTTCTCGGTCTACAACTATTTGGCTTGAGAAGGCTTTTGTCCCTTGACCCCCACTCTAAGGTATTCGACATCCCCTCTCTTTGAAGTCCTGGTTCTTTTGTCAAGTATGAGATCTTGCCGAAGCACATCTAGATATTATGGCGAGAAATAATCTATTGATGGCAGTTGAACGTTCTCTCCTTGATCATGAATCAAAGGAGGCTCAAACAATATCAAATTCTCAACATTAACAACAGAGTATATTTTCATGTAATGATGCAAATCAAGCTTAAATGCATTGCTACCAATATTTTCCAGAATTTTAAAAGGACCATAACGGATTGGATTAAGATTTTTAACTTCCTCTTGAAGTCTCTCTTTGCTAATATATAAGCAAACTTCATTGCCAACTTGAAATTTATGATCAACCCGACATTTTTCATGCCTTTCCTTGTAGCTACTTTGACTTTTCTCAATATGTTCCTTCATTGTATGATGTATCAACTGAATTTTCTCTATGAAATTCCTTGCCTTATCAATGTCACTATGACCATCGATGGCGACATATTTCTGAAATATGAAGTCCAATGGTGATCTTGGCAAGTACCCATGACATGCCTGAAATGGCGGTGTTTTTGTGGAAGAGTGCTTATCCCTGTTGTATGCATGTTGTATGCAATGCAACTTTTCATCCCATAACATGGGATGTTTGCTGCAATATCCTCTAAGAAGATGAATAATTGTTCGATTGACCACCTCAGTTTGTCCATCTATTTGTGGATGAAAGGTTATACTCTTCTTTAACTTTGTTTCCATCATGTCCCACAAATTTGACCAAAAATTCCCAACAAATCGAGAATCTCGATCACTTACAATAGAAGTAGGAAGAACAAAATGAACCGAAATGTTTTGGAAGAAAATATGAGTTGTTTGTTCAGTTGTAATTTTCTTTTTACATGGTGTTAGTATGCACATCTTGCTGAACCTGTCTACAACTACATACAAGTAATCATGAACTTTCCTTGAAAATGGAAGACCTCCTACAAAATCCATTGAGATACTCTCCCATGGACGCGAAGGTACCAGAAGTGGAGTGTATAAACCAAGTTTCCTATTTCTATGCTTACTTGTAGCACATAAAGAACATCATCTTATGAAATGAGAAACATTATCCAACATGTGAGGCCAATAACAATACCTTTGAAGATTCACTATTGTCATGCCAACACCAAAGTGTCCAGTAATCAATGAAGTTTGTGCCTCCCTTATGATATTGTTTCTTTCTGCATGTGGAATACACAACTTTCCAAGTGATACAACAAACTGTTATGTACATGATAACCAAACTCTTCAATTTGATTTCCTTGACTCAAGCTTGCATATACTTCTTGAAAGTCTCTATCATTTGCATATTTTTCTATGTAACTTTCATGCAAAACAAAATTATGCTTGAGTATAACCGATGGATTTACAATAGGCCTTGAAAGCATATTAGCTACCTTATTGTAGATTCCCTTTTAATACCTGATAACCAAATGAAATTGTTGTAGGAAAACCATTGATATGATGTCGTGACTTCTGCAACTTTGACTATGAATGTAAGTATTGTAATGGTTGATGGTCCGTATGTATGATGGTCTCCTTCCCCATCAAATAATGCTTCAATTTCTTAACAATTTGTACCAATGCATAAAGTTCTTTTTCACATGTAGGATAGTTAGTTACAACTCCATTAAATATTTCAAAATGGAATGAAATGGGCTTACCATGCTGCAATAGAACTACTCCCATGGCATAATCACTTGCATTCGTTTGAATCTTAAATGGTTGTCTAAGATCCAGAAGTGCCAATATTAGTGCTAAACTTATCTTTTGATTCAAAGGATCAAATGATTTATGTTGTGAATCTCCCCAGTGGAAGACTTTATTGACACTTGTTAATCCATGTAATGGAGCTGCAATGGAAGAAAAAGTAGCAATAATCTTTCTCCAATATTGTGATGCCCCTAAAAATATTTTTACCTCTGTAACTATATTGGGCTTGGGAAAATTCACAATGACCTCAACCTTAGAGGGGTTGATCTTCAGCTCACCTCCTCCAATAATGTGTCCCAAATACACTGAATAAGTCTTGCCACATTCACACTTCCACATCTTTAAAAACAACTACTCTTTTCTCAAGACATCTAGTACTTTGTTTACATCTAGGATATCATCTAAGTAGACAATGAAAAAATCATCTAGAAATGGTCTCAATACATCATTCATTACCCTCATGAAAATAGTTGCATCATTTGTAAGATTGAAAGGCATAACAAGCCACTCAAACAATCCTTGTTTAGTTTTAAATGCATTTTTCCAAATGTCTTCTTCAACTATCCTAACTTGATGATAACCACTTTGTAAATATAACTTAGTGAAATACTTTGCATACCTCAAATGATCAAGAAAATAATGAATTCTTAGGAGTGGATAATGATTCTTTATCGTGATTTTGTGCAGTGCACGAAAATTGACACACATGCACCAAGTTACATCCTTCTTTGGCACCAAGAGAATGGGTGACCCACATGGAAAAGTAGATGGGCTTATGATAACTTTGTTTAGAAATTATTGAATTTTCTTTTTCATTTCCATGCTCTCCATAATAGACATGCGACACATGCCAATGTTTGGAAGTGGAACATCCTATTGCAATTGAATCTCACGCTGAATTCCCCTCTTGGGAGGTACCCCCTTTGGTTCCTGAAACATCTCGCCATGATTTCTTACCACATCAAACAAATCAGATTTCAATTTATCATCACAACCTTCAAAAGATTTATAATCAATATCATTCTTTTCCTTGATCATGAGAAGCACAAAATTTTTACTTGCATTTACTAGTTTCTTCATCTACCCTACATTAACCAAAGAAATGTTCAACTTTTTGTGATGGACTCTCACTATGTACTCCACCCCGTTCTTGAGAAATCTATATTTGCTATCATGGTGATAAAATACCAATTTTCTATCATACAAATAAGGAATACCTATTAGAGCCTAGATTGACCTTAGGCTGAAGAAAGGCAATCCTAGGATAACCACAAATCAAGCTTAACTTGGTAGCTAGCCCTACCAGGTCAGGAGAGGTATCTTAGAGGATTTTGATTTATTTTGTTGGTTTTGTGCTGGATGAGATGGAGCTAAGCAATTTGGGTTTGGGAAATTAGGTCGGGATGCAGGGTGTTCTATGGGGCAAGGTAGGTATAGGCTTTTACACTTTAAATTGAGCAAGGTGAGATTTCTAAAACTGGCAAGAAGCTAAGGAGGGCATGTAATGATCATGTATCCTTCTCAAACAGTAGAAAACATAGAATACGGAATGGTTTCCCAAGGTAGAGCACTTCAAACAATGAATTCTACCTATCTATATTGATATCATTAAGTTAGAAGCTATGAAATAGATTATGGCATACATGAAACATGTAAACAATTGATAACAAAAGAAGAAACTATGCAAAAGCACCATACCACAAGTATCCCATAAAAATAGTTGCAACTCCTATTAATTTCGTTGCCAAAACTACTTACAATGATGTACAATATTGTTCAGAGCATCCAAGTGAATCCAACCCTTACCAATGACAAAGAAAATACATAATATAGACATCAAAACCACTCATCCTGAACATCAGGGGTCGAATCCATGAGAAGAGAGGCTATTACAACCATTTCTAAACATGGACCAGGAATATAGACAGTCAAACTACTTGCCTCTATAAGCATGGAAACTAATTCATTAGCCTCAAAACCACCTCTAACTAATGAATCTACATTATAAGACTGTTTACCATTAAATTTAAATTCCATGTCATCAATTACGTCAGTCAAATTATCCATGAGAAGAGAGAAAGTGAATTTACAGTGAAACAGGCGAAATTTTGATTTTCTGGGAAAACTGGTCAAAAGCGCAGCGCCACTGGTCAAAAGCGTAGTGCCACTTTCCACCTACTTTTTGAGGCCTATCCCTTAACCAAATTGAGCCCAAGATAGCTCATTCGAAAGGTATTCAAGTTAGTTTCTGGAACAACTTGAATTTTTGAATTTGAAAGTCATTTTCCCCCTCAAAACTTGAATCTCCAAAGACTGCTTATGTGTGTCCAAAATGAGGTAGAAAGGTCATTTTTTGGTAGTGTTTGGACCTTTTGGTGACCCAGATTTGCTCCAAAACTTCTGAAACTTTCCAGGATGCATGTCCTCATCCTCCTGAATCCAAATATGCAAATTTTTTTTCCATCTAATGCTCTAGGAAAAAGTGCATCGCTTCTAGGCCAGTTTTCTCTGTTGAAAATTTCAAAACTTGAAAAATGCAAAAAGTCTCCAAAACTTGCCAAAATTTGGCATGGGACACCACCATCAGCTGCTTTGATGGGCTAGTGATGGTTAAGCTAATATTTCCAACCTATATTTCTCTTTCTTGCCCTTTAAGGCTCTCCTCATCCTAGCTTTTAGCTTCCTAATCCTCATATTGCAGATTTTGTTGTGGGTCATGTAATGGTAGGCCATGTGTCAGAGCATCTTCTTATCCCTATTGGCCTTCTCAGTCAGCCCTTTAAGATGTATGTTGACCCTCTCAAGCCATGTTTCCCTATCATTCTCAATTTCTTGTTCAATAGGAGTAAACTTAACATGAGCCTCTTTAGCCATTTGCCTGTTTGCTTTGATCATTTGCAGCTCCATGAGGACTTGCTTGTCACTCAATTGTTTGTTTTCCTACTCTAAATATTTTATGATGAACTTGGCTCCCTCTAAGTTGTCCTCCAAGGATTGTATTTCAGCTTCTATTTCTTGAATGATGAGGTCTTTGATGGTGTTTTCATCTTGAGCCTCCAAGTCAATAATGCCACTTCCACGTTTAGTGAAGTGTTGTTGTGGCTCCTCATGCTCAATAAGGTCAAAATCTCTTTCCTCCTCATCACCAAGATCTTCCTCTTGCACCTTTTCCTTTCCTTTGCTCAACCGCTCAACTTGTACCTATTTTTTGATGTAAAATGCAAAGCCCCTTCCACACCTTATGGAGCAAACATTTGCCTATGGACTGGTGACGAAGGGAAGGCCCCTCCCACAGCCTGTAGAGCAAAAACTTGCCTAGCAGCTGCAAAAAGTCTCCTTGTGCCTCTCTGATATATTAAATACACTGGAACCTCAGTATTTTTGGTTTCCTTGGCCTCTTCCCTTGTTTCTCCATGGCTAGAAGGCCCACCTTCTTCTTGATGCACTGGTGAAGGGATCTATGGACCTTTGAACATCTCATGAGCAATGAAAGTCTCCCATGGAATGTTAAGAAGGCTAAGCTGGTGTAGAACAATGATTTTAATCAAAGAGTAATGATAAATGTTGTTCAACTGCTTGGGGTATGATTTACTTTGTACAATATGTTCCATTTTCTCAATGTTTCTAAACATAAAGTAAGGAGATTCAACATATTTACTCTAGTGAAATGCATGAGGAGTCTAATATGATAGGCATACAACCGGGAGAACCTACCTTCACAAGTGAAATACTTGATAATAATCCTCATCAAAGGAACATACCTGTATTCCAAAAACTTAAAGGGGAATAACCTCTTCACTTGATTTCTGTATTTAGCCTTGATATAGGGATTGTAATAACCTTCATCAACATCATGACCCTTGAACCATTTTTCACCAACATTAGGGATTCTAGTGGCCTCTGAAATGATAGCTGATGATATTATGAAGGTTACTCCAGCAAGTGTCACCTCATTGTTATGCAAATGAGTCACAAAAAGTCTAGCCAAGTCATGGTGAAACTGAACTCTTTCCACCATTTCATAAAATTCAAAACATGCTTGATGTCTGAAACAAGAAACTGCAAGTGGACAAGCCTGTAATTCCCTCAAACTAGTGGGCTCCTCTCTGATGATTCTTCCTCCTTTATGGGGATTCCTCTATTGTCTATGTCTCTCCCTGGAGCTATCACTAAGTGTCTCTTCTTCAAACTCATAATCATTGTCTCTTTCCATTGTTTTCCTTTGGCTTTGAACAATATGGTTATATATGGATAGTTGTGGATAATTGATGTGGAGGAATGGAATGGGCAGAGTGTATGGATGAGGGGTTTGGGAAAATGTATGTGTGAATAGGGTTTAGGTAGAATGTATGTGGGAGTGGGGTTTAGGGAGAGTGTATGTGGGAGTGGGGTTTAGGGAGAGTGAGTGGGGTTTAAGGAAAAATAAAAAGTGGATAGAGTAAGAAAACAATAGTAGAGTGAGGATTTCATTTCATGAGACAGAGTGTATTGATGAGGGGGTTTGGGAAAATGTATGTGTTAATAGGGTTTAGGGAGAATGTATGTGGGAGTGGGGTTTGGGAAGAGTGTGTGTGGGAGTGGGGTTTAGGGAAGTGAGTGGAGTTTAGGGAAAAATAAAAAGTGGATAGAGTAAGAAAACAATAGTAGAGAGAGGATTTCATTTCATGAGACAATTTGTAGGAAAACATGGGTTTTTCTTTTGGGGGGGAAAAATCACAAAAACTTGATGTAAAAACCATAAAGCATAAGAGATTTTGATGTACTTACTTGAAAAAGAGGTAAACTTGGCAAATTTGAGTTGAAATTGGCATTTGAAGGTGATTTGGGGCTCTGTTGGACAAAGCGCAGTGCCACCTATAGAAGCACAGCGCCAGTCTGAAAGCATAGTGCCCATGTATTTTTACACTGTGAAAATTGGCTAGAAGCGCAATGCCTGGTTGAAAGCGTAGCGCCACCTCTCAGAAGCGTAGCATCGCTCCAAAACTCCAAAAACGCAGCACTTTGCTTTGTTTGCTCAATAACACTTCAAAAATCGACCTTTTCTCTCTTCTTGGCTCTTTAATCTTCAATAATGGCACAGTGGGATGAAAAATAGGAGGATGGGTTTATATAGTTTCACCTTTTGGTTTTTTGTTTGTGAAAACCCATTTTTATAATGTCTATTTGTCTTTTACAATGCTCTATTTTTCATGCTTGTCTTCTTTTGCTTAGCAAGTTAACTGATGCTCAAAATCACTTGACTTTTGCAGTGGCAGGTACTTGGCAACATCACAAGCTTAGAAAGGAGCTTGGGAACAAATATTACACATAGAAACAATAAAATTACATCATGAAGAAAAATAAAAACCAATAATACTATGTTTTCACCTCAAAACAAGTTTTGAGGTGAGAACTACATTAAGCTTTCAAAATAACAAATTATGACTTTACCCATCATTATTGACCTCCTCATGTGCTTGGTGACCATTATTAACATATAATCACTGAATTTGACCATGGAGGAAACCCTAAGACCTAATGATACCAAACCCTAGGATTTGATGAAATGGACTGCAAAATGAACATGAATCGTGACTGAAAAGTGTTGGGTGTGGAGCCTGATTATATTCTATATTCAAAGGTATCACCACATAGGACCCCAGCTCGAAATGGGGGCGGCAACGCCACCCGTAAAATGTTCACTGCAGGGGGGGGCGGCTGCGACCTTTGGGAGCCCCCCCCTAGCGGGGGGTTTCGGGGGCAGCGCCCCCGAAGCTAAAAACAACTGTAAAATTGCCTTGTAAAAGTATAGTAATTTCTAGTCAATCTGGGCCGTTCATTAGGCAGATGATCTGATGGTAGAACTTATGTTTAGTTTAGGGTTTTTTTCCCTAGAAGGCAACCCCTCTCTTTGTATGAGGGTATTTTATTTGAGGCTGTGTGATAGATGTGTATTCAGTGAGCGAGGAATAGAGAGGTGAGACTGTGAGAGAAAATAGAGGATATTACAGCGGATTTGTTGTAGGTTGTGTCTCTTCATTTTGCTGGATAATAGAAAGGAAGGACTGGCTGTTCGGGGTGGACGTAGCCCAAACTGGGTGAACCACGTATATTTGTTTCTCTCTTGTTTTGTGCGTTTTCTGTGTTTATATTTCTGCAATATTTTATGTGTTCCATTGCTCCATAATATATAATTTCATAACAACTGGTATCAGAGCAGAAGGTCTATTTGGCTGATAAACTTGCAGGAAAGAAGGGTTCCTGGTTCGAGTGGGAGCAATGGCGGAAGATGGTAAGTTTATGGTCGAGAAATTTAACGGCCAAAACTTCTCGCTGTGGAAGATGCAGATGGAAGATTATCTGTATCAGAAAGATCTATACCTACCATTGGGCGGAAAAACAAAGATGCCGACGGGTATGAAAGACGAAGAATGGAACCTTCTCGATAGAAAGGCACTCGGAACAATACGGTTGTGCCTTGCTGCGTCAGTCGCCTTCAACATTTCGAAGGAAACCACGACAGAGGGTTTGATGCAGACGTTGTCGAAACTATATGAAAAACCCTCGGCCTCAAACAAGGTATTTCTTATGAAACGGTTATTTAATATGAATATGTCGGAAGGTGGATTTGTTGCAAACCATTTAAATGATTTTAATACAGTTACAAGTCAGTTAAGTTCTGTAGGGGTAAACTTTGATGATGAAGTTAGAGCTCTGTTATTCTTGTGCTCATTACCAAAAAGTTGGAATGGTTTGGTAATGGCCATTAGTAACTCCGTTTCTGGATCTAGTACTTTAAAGTTTGATGATGTTGTCGGTGCTATCCTTAGCGAGGAAATGCGACGGTAAAGCTCCGGTGAGACATCGGGAAATTCTTTGAGTGCAGAGTCTAGAGGAAGAAAAATGGAAAGAGGAAAGAGCTCAGGATATCGCAGTAAATCAAAGAAAGGCAGATCCAAGTCCAGATCGGGGATAGTGTGCTGGAAATGTGGAAAGAAAGGACACCTAAAGAAAGACTGTAGATCTCGGAAGGGAAAAGAAGGAGATGCACAACAAGAAAACAATCATGAAGAAAATGTGACAGGTGAGGTGTTACAAGATGCTTTGATTCTTTCTTTCGAAAATATTACTGATTCCTGGGTGGTAGATTCAGGGGCTTCATTGCATGCCACACCTGATAAGAAATACTTTCATGACTATGTTCAAGGATATTTTGGACAAGTTCGTCTAGGTGATGATAAGCCCTGTAAAATCGTTGGAATGGGTAAGGTTCTTGTAAAACAGCAGAATGGAAACCAATGGCTATTAAAGGAGGTAAGGCATATTCCAGATCTAAAGAAAAATCTGATTTCAACAGGGCAGTTAGGCGGTGAAGGTTGTGTGACAACTTTCACAGATAAAGCTTGGAAGGTCACTAAAGGAGCCCTGGTAATAGCAAAAGGCGAAAAGGTTGGTACATTGTATTTATGAAATTGTATTTCTAACTCTGTTAATGCTTTAACTTCTAAAGGAGCAGATGCAACATTATGGCATCATAGGCTCGGACACATGAGTGAAAAGGGGATGAAGATTCTTCACTCAAGGAATTTGTTGCCGGGTTTGAAGAATGTTGATTTGGACTTCTGTGAGAACTGCATTTATGGAAAACAGAAGAGAGTCAGATTTCTCAGAGTTGGGAAAGAAAAGAAGAACGAAAAATTAGAGCTTGTGCATACAGACGTATGGGGACCTGCTCAGGTATCATCTCTCGGTGGCTCTCGTTATTATGTTACTTTTATTGATGATGCAACTAGAAAAACTTGGATTTATTGTATTAAGAATAAATCTGATGTATTTGATACTTTCAAGAAATGGAAAGCTTTGGTTGAGATTGAGACAGGAAAGAAATTGAAGTGTCTTAGATCAGACAATGGAGGTGAATATTGCAGCAAAGAGTTTGATAGGTACTGTTCAGAGCATGGAATTCGCAGAGAGAAGACAGTTCCAAGAACACCACAAGAAAATGGTGTGTCAGAAAGGATGAACAGAACAATCATGGAGCGTGAAAGGTGCATGAGATTGCATGCAGGATTGCCTTTACAGTTTTGGACAGATGCTATAGATACTGTTGTTTATCTGATAAACAGAGGGCCTTCAAGTTCCTTGGATGGTGGTGTTCCAGAGGAAGCATGGACAGGTAAAAAGGTAAACTACTCTATTTTAAAGCCTTTTGGTTGTGAGGCCTTTGTCCATATTGATAAAGAAAATAGAACAAAGCTTGAGGAAAAGTCAAAGAAATGTACCTTTATTGGATATGGTGTTAATGATTTTGGTTATCGCTTATATGATTACGAAAATCACAAAATCATTAGGAGCAGAGATGTAATATTCAATGAAAAGGTCTTGTATAAGAATCAGTTGCAGGAAAAGAAACAGGAAAAGGAAAACAAGGAATACGCAGTTCTTGATGAAATCACTGAAAAAGTAAAGGTGCCTGAAAATAATAATAATCGACAACCACAACAACAGCAACCACCACAACAACAACAGGCGCCCCAAACACCTGAAAGTGATGTTAGAAGATCTACCAGGATAAGTAGACCCCCGAACGATACTCTCCTTCATTATATTATTTATTGTTGACTGATTCCGGTGAACCCGAATGTTATGAAGAAGCAATGCAGGTTGAAAGCAGGAAGAAGTGGGAGGTAGCCATGGAAGAAGAGATGGACTCCTTAATGCATAACCAGACTTGGGATTTAGTCAGGTTGCCTGTAGGAAAAGCTACATTGAAGAATAAATGGGTTTACAGGCTGAAGGAAGAAGATGGAGGAAAACAGAGGTATAAAGCTAGACTTGTGGTGAAGGGGTTTGCACAGAAGAAAGGTATCGATTTTGATGAAATATTTTCTCCTGTTGTTAAAATGACTTCAATCAGAACTATTTTAAGTCTTGTAGCAGCTGAAGATTTGCATCTTGAGCAGTTAGATGTAAAGACAGCCTTTCTCCATGGGGATTTGGAGGAAGAGATATATATGCAGCAGCCACAAGGATATGAGGTGAAAGGGAAGGAGAAACTAGTGTGCAGGTTGAAGAAGAGCTTGTATGGCTTAAAGCACGCTCCAAGGCAGTGGTATCTAAAATTTGACAAGTTTATGTCTGAACAAGGTTATACTAGATGTCACTCTGATCATTGTGTTTATTTGAAAAAGAAAAATGCTGGCAGCTATATTATATTGTTATTGTATGTAGATGACATGCTTGTTGCAGGATCTAACATGCAGGAAATAAATGTGCTCAAAAGAAAATTGGCAAATTCATTTGCAATGAAGGATTTGGGAGCTGCAAAACAAATCTTTGGTATGAGAATAACTAGAGACAGGAAAAATCGTAAATTAACATTGTCTCAGAATGAGTACATACAAAAGGTGTTGAAAGATTTAACATGCACAATGCAAAACCAGTTAGTACACCTTTTGCTAGCCATTTCAAACTTAGCAAGGAAATGTGCCCAAAGACCCAAGAAGACATGGATTATATGTCTAAAGTTCCATATGCATCAGCAGTTGGAAGCTTAATGTATGCAATGGTCTGCACAAGGCCTGATATTGCACATGCAGTGGGAGTTGTAAGCAGGTACATGAACAAACCAGGAAAGGAACATTGGATGGCAGTGAAATGGATTCTCAGATATTTGAAAGGTACCACAAATCAAGCATTATGCTTTGGTGGTTCAAACATCTCCCTACAAGGATATGTTGATGCAGATATGGCAGGTGACAGAGATAACAGGAGGAGCACTACAGGATATGTATTTACTGTTGGAGGAACAACTGTCAGTTGGGTTTCAAAAATCCAAAGTGTTGTTGCACTTTCAACAACAGAAGCAGAGTATGTTGTTGCTACAGAGGCTAGTAAAGAAATGATTTGGTTACAAAGGTTTATGGGTGAATTGGGTAAGGAGCATGATATGGGCACGTTATACAGTGATAGCCAAAGTGCCATTCATCTTGCAAAGAACTCAGCGTTTCATTCCAGGACTAAACACATACAGCTCAAGTATCATTTCATACGATCAGTGTTGGAAGATGGAGAGTTGAAGCTGGAAAAGATACACACTAGCCAGAATCCTGCAGATATGCTAACAAAAGTGGTAACCAGGGAGAAACTGAGAATATGCTCAGTTTCAGTTGGTATTCAAGGATGACAATGAAGATGAGAAACAACCAGGTCCAAAGAGGAGTCATTGTCCAACAAATGGAGCAGCGGTGGAGTTGCTACAATCAGTCTCCAAGTGAGAGATTGTTGGGTGTGGAGCCTGATTATCTTCTATATTCAAAGGTATCGCCACATAGGACCCCAGCTCGAAATGGGGTCAGCAACGCCGCCCGTAAAATGTTCGCTGCAGGGGGGGTCCAGGGGGG
The DNA here is from genome assembly GCA_031772625.1 of Pinus tabuliformis. Lineage (NCBI taxonomy): Eukaryota > Viridiplantae > Streptophyta > Pinopsida > Pinales > Pinaceae > Pinus > Pinus tabuliformis. The sequence continues at coordinate 516,851,265 of CM062805.1, read as the reverse complement.
GGGGGGCTGCGACCTTTGGGAGCCCCCCCCTGGCGGGGGGTTTCGGGGGCAACGCCCCCGAAGCTAAAAACAGCTGTAAAATTGCCTTGTAAAAGTGTAGTAATTTCTAGTCAATCTGGGCCGTTCATTAGGCAGATGATCTGACGGAGAACTTATGTTTAGTTTAGGGTTTTTTGCCCTAGAAGGCAACCCCTCTCTTTGTATGAGGGTATTGTATTTGAGGCTGTGTGATAGATGTGTATTCTGTGAGCGAGGAATAGAGAGGTGAGACTGTGAGAGAAAACAGAGGATATTACAGCGGATTTGTTGTAGGTTGTGTCTCTTCATTTTGCTGGATAATAGAAAGGAAGGACTGGCTGTTCAGGGTGGACGTAGCCCAAACTGGGTGAACCACGTATATCTGTGTCTCTCTTGTTTTGTGCGTTTTCTGTGTTTATATTTCTGCAATATTTTATGTGTTCCATTGCTCCGTAATATACAATTTCTTAACAAAAAGTATGAAAGAAGATCAGCAAGTACATATCATGAGGGAAAAATTGAATGTAAACTCTACCATCAGTGAATCCATGACCTAATGGAATAACTCAACAGTATGGGACTCCTACCATGAGATGCAAAAGAGCGAATTTTGATCATTTATGGTAGTGTGAAGACACTGACACTAACTTTGGCTCCAATGGGGATGGTAGCTCCTTGGAGGTGCCAAGAACATCGTAGACCTAGTAGCCTTATCCATTGGGCAATAGGGTCAAGACACTTCAAAGATTGAAAAATAACACTATGAAAACTGACTCAAGACTCAAACTGTGATTAAAAACTATTTAAAGACCGAAAAACCATACACATATCATTCAAACTTCATAGCCTTCACTTCAGGCCCCAAGCTGGAATGACTGTGTACCTTGAAATCTTGCAATGAAAGGGAAAATAGTATATACAATGATCATGATTTCAGAAATCACCTTAGAAGAAGTAGTGCTTCAGGAGCCTACCATTGACTGGCCCTCCTAAACAATTCTGTCCATCCATTTCCTTTAGCAGAAATGCATTTTTTTCCTCTGTATGTAGCAATCTCATAGGGTCCTTTCCATAAGTTTTCAAAATTTCTGTGCTTTCCTTTGTCCTCATTCCTAGCATCCCACCGCAACACTACATCATCAACCTGGAATTTATATGCTTTTGTTTTCCGATCATAGATCTTTTTGATCTTTTCCTGTAATCTGAAAGTGTTTTGGAAAATTTCCTCCCTTGTTTGCTGTAAATGAATTATCTGATTGATTCTTCTCTGAAATTCATCCCCCTCACTGCCAGCCTCCTGTAGCAATTTCATAATCGGGACTGCAAGGGATGTTGGAAAAACTGTGTCAATGCCATAAACTAATTCAAATGGAGACATTCCTATGGACTTTTTTCTGGCTCACTCTATCAGCCCATAAGACATTAACCAACTTCTTGTGTAAACTTTTCTTGTTTGTTTCCAGCGTATTTTTGACGATGTTAACCAAAGATTTGTTTGATGATTCTACCAAACCATTTCCCTGCAGATACTATGCTGTAGAATGGCCTAAAGTAATGTTATACCTGCTACAAAATTCGCCCATCTTATTTGATTTGAATGCGGCTGCATTATCTGTGATGATTTTACTAGGACAACCGAAACGAGATAAAATATACGATTCTAAAAATTGGATGATTATCGTATCTGTGGCTTGTCTGGTCAGAATTACTTTAATCCACTTGGTAAAGTAGTCAACTGCTGTTAGGATCCATTTGTGCTACGCCAACGATGTTGGATGGATTTACCCGACAAAATCAATTCCCCATTGCTAAAAAGGTGCATTGACTTCAATAGGTTTTAGTGGAAGATGCAGCAATTTTATTTTCCCATGAATGACCTAACATTCATGACAACTCATGACTATTTTGTCCACATCTGAAAATAAGGTTGGCCAGTAATAGCCTGCTCGTGACACTTTGTTTGTTGTTGTCTTCTAGAAAAAATGACCACCACAATCACCCTTGTGAAAGTCATTCATCACCTGTTGGGATTCATCTTCAATTAAACAGTTTAGTAAAACACCTCCTGGATTCTTCCAATAATGGGCATTATTCAAAATGCAGAATTTGGCAGCTTTAAGTTTGAGTGATCTACCTTTGTTCTTTTTCATCCCCGGAGGTGGTGAGAGGTGCTGAAGTACATACACTATGTATGAATACCATGGTGACTGAAGAAACATTTCAGACACTTGAATCAGAGAGCCTTCTTCTTCATCTTCTGACATGGCTGCGATGAGATTTATATATAAAGCATGCAGATTTGATTCCACCATTAAACTTGCCAAGCCTTATCCTCTGATCAGATTTGTAGGCTTAATCTCCAGATTGTATTCTAACATTGCTGCAATCCATTTTCCCTGCCTTCATTCTGGATTGGTTTGTATCAGCACATCTTTTACTGTTGTATTAGGAATGTAAGCTATGATATGTGAGTGAAAAATATACACTCTGAAATCCTTCAGAGCTTTGACAAGAGGAAGAGCCTATTTTTCAATTATTTTGTACCACAAATCAGTATCTCTAATGGTTCTTCTAGAGAATGCAATGGGCTTCTCCAACTGATCTTTCTTTTGCATCAATACTGCAGCCATGGTATGCTCGGATGCAAATGAAAATATGATGAAATATTGCATATAATTGGGACTAATTAAAACCGGGGTTGTAGATAAAGCATACTTTACGAGATTAAATGACTGCATAGCATCCTCCATCCATTTTACCACATTGTCCTTTTTTAACATATTAGTAATTTCTCTTAAATTCTCAACTAGATTGGGTACAAATCTACGTATGAGATTCATCTTATCATTAAAAGCTCATATTTATTTCTTGTTCCGAGGAAAATATATCTGCTGAATTGCTTCCACCCTTGAAGGATCAATGTGAATGCCTTCATTTGAGATAATACGACCAAGCAACTTTCCTTCATCCATGACGAAGAGATTTTTCTTATGATTCAAAGATATCCTGAACTTCCTACATCTCTGAAACACAATTTTTAAATGGTGAAGATGCTCATCACCGGAACCTAAAAACACTATCAAATCATCTAAATATACAACCAAAAATACATCGTTTTCATTAGCAAAAGCAATGTCCATTGCACACTGAAATGTGGCTCCAACATGCTTCAAACCGAATGGAATTTTAGCATAATGAAAAGTTCCCCAAGGTGTGGTTAATGCATTTTTGTCTTGGTCATCTTCATGCACCAGAATCTGATTATAACCTGAATATCCATCGAGCAGTGACATGTGCGATGCTCCAACCACTCCTTGCAGGATATTTTCCATCTTCGAAAGTGGGTAATTTTCCTTCAAAGACACCTTATTAAGGTTTTGGAAATCGATACACAATTTGATTTCTCCGATCTTCTTTTGTACTGGAACCAGGTTTGAAATCCAATCAGAAAATATGCTGGGGACAATGATACCAGATTTGAATAGCCTATTTGCCTCTTTTTCAATGGAAGGTAGCAACTTAGGATTGATTCTTCTCAGCTTCTATTTGAACAGCTTCTGATTTGGCTTGATGGGAATAGTGCACTAAATTATATCTTTGTCATACACCTTCAGGTCTAAATAATCCTAGGCAAACACATCAGAAAGTTCAGATAACAATCTAACATATTTAGACTTTACCTCAGGAATCAATGTTTTGGATAGTTTCACAAACTTGGGTTTATCTGTTGTTCCAAGATTAACATATTCAACACATTTGTCCGTAGGCACCAAGCTCGACTTTCTAGCTTCATCATCTTGATCGAAAAGTTCTTCTAAAGGTATAAGACCTTTAGGAATAATGTTGTGTTTCAGTTGCAATATCTCCATTTGATTCACATCAATTTCTGGTTCATCGGTATCACAGTCAACATCTATGGAATCATCCTTATAGTTTCTCTCATTTTGCAAGAAAGTATTGATCTCCTTATCGTCCCAAAACACATTCCAATACCTTAAATTGTATGAAACAACAGGGTAGTGTTTGACATGGATCTCAAACTTGTTGGAATTCATAGGAATCTTCAAATTACTTGCAGCAGTGGCGAGTGAATCCGCAATAACATTTTGAGCACGAGGTATTGTTGTCAAAGTATAATCTGGAAACATTCGTAAGATATCTAAAACTGCATTTCTATAAACTCTCATCTGTAGGTGTTTGCTTGATATTCTCCCTTGACCTGCTTGATTATCAACTCCGAATTTCCATAGACTGATATCCTTTTTGCTTTCAGCTTGTTCAGAATTTTCAAACCTACAATCAAGGCTTCATACTCGGCTTCATTGTTAGAGCAGTCAAAAGCCAATTTGTAAGAACACACTCTAACATTACTAGGGACTTTATTCGGCTAGAAAGAAGGGTTGTGAATCCAAATCCCTATGCTGACACCATCCTTACCTACGGCTCCATCAAAATCCATGCTCCAAAGACCTGCCACTTCTTCTAGACGCTGAAATTAGGTTTCCTTCTCTTCCTTACTTTGACTGATCTTCTCATTTTTCTGTTGTTCACTATCCTTTTGCTGTTGCTGATAAGTGGACTTCTCAGAAGAACTTGCTATTCTATCTTTCTTGATCAAGGGTTGCTGTAAAATTTTCTGAAATCTCTGGAACATCTTCTACTTCAACTAACTGAATATCAACATCAATCAAACCACTATCTGAATATAGTACAAATGACTCTAAATCTGTATGTACAACATTAATTGGATGATTAAGTGGTTTCTCTTTGCTAGTAATCATGTATTTCATTTTCTTCTTCCTGTATAGTTTTCTCAATTGGCAAAACACGGGAGTGGTAGCATAAGAAAAATCAAGTTGTAAAGTTCCTTTTAGCTTTACACCCCATGACCTGGACAAAAGCATACCAAACCGTGGTGGAATGTCTACAACAACCACATCCATCAGAACATTCTTGGTTGGGATTTGGTCTAAAGATACCACCAAGTCTTTGATAAGACCAATACAATGGACCCTACTCGAATCAAAAGAGTACAGGTCATGATATTTTTGGGTAATGTGAAGGCCCAATTTCTCCATAATGGCTTTGGGCATTAGATTATGGGAAGCCCCAGAGTCAAACATGGCATTGTAGAGGACATACTTGTGTTGTCTGAGGCTTATATAAAATGGAGGAACTTCACTATCCTCAGACTGACCTTCTAAAGCAAGAGCTCAGGGTGATCATCTTCTACATTGACCATATCAGATAAAGGATCTATATGCAAAATTTTGGACACCTGGTGTTTATAGCTATTATTCTTAATCAACTCAGTCAAAGGAATTGAAACTTTTAATTTAGCAATCTCATTTTCTAAACTAAAAGCTAAAACTTTATCTACCTCTTTGACTAGAAGGTCGTTCTTTTTGACTCTTTCTTTTGCTACACCTTGCTGATTTTTCTTCTTGTTTGCAATGCTATTTGTTGATGGTCCTTTACTGGAAGTCGGATTAGCAAGCTCTTTCCCTTTCTTCTGAATGTTTGAGGAGTCATTTTTGGGTTGTGCTTCCTTTCTCTTTTGAATTGGACTGATTGGTACATCCCTACTTCTAAATGAATATTGCTTTTGCTGTGCTGTCAATGCATTCATATATCCTTGCTGATAATCATCCAACTCATCCTCCAAAACTGCCTTATTTGCTAGTATCTGGAACCTCTGAATATTCTTCATCTTTCATCAGAAAAATGGGCAATCCATCAGCAATGAAGAAATGATTTTCCTCAACCACCAAATCATCATCATCTTCATCCTCCATTCCGTGCACATAGTTTTTCTACAAAGGAGTTCTGACCTGCTGCTGTTGCGCTGCCTAATCTTGTGCCTTTTGCTCCCTTTATTTAATCCTGAATTGGGGTTGATGCTTCCCTCTCAAGTTTGGATTTCTGATTGGTGTTTTAGGTTTATCTGCAACTGTCAACTGGTCAGACATCTTCTCAATTTTCTGGAGTAAATTATCTGCCTTAACATCTGAGGAAGATGCTTCTTCTTTTATAGTCACCTTCTTTTCAGATTTCATCCTTGCTCTTTTGGCTAGTAGATTGGTTTCTACACTCACAACTTTCTTCTGCATATCTTCAAGTGTGGTAGGATCTCTTTCTCGTAACTAATATGCCATATCAGCATTGAAACCGTCCAGAAATTTGATCAATGCTAGCCCCATCAGTGGTTTAATGTCACTTGGAATAGAATTATAAATTGCATTGAACCTTACACAGTAATATTGCACACTTTCACCTGCATTCCTTTTGATATTTTCATACTCACATAAAATTTGGAGTGGGTTCTTCTTTACCTCCCACAGGTCTAGGAATTGTCTATGTAGAATCGATAAAGTATTGATAGAGGCAGCTAGTAAGGCTCAAAACCATTTCCCAACCTCGCCTCCAAAACTCTGTACAAATAATCTCATGGACACATTTATGCATCTACCTCATGAAGGTCAAAGAAGTCATTCATCCCATCAACATGTTGCTACGCTGTAATACTTTGGGTGGTGTTAGTGTCGGTATCCTCATCCCTCCATCAGTGATCAAATTTCTCTTTTTGCATGCATTTTAGGTGTCCCATCCGAGTAGCGGCATTCCATTAGGTCATGGATCAACTGATGGTAGTGGTTCATTGTCAATTTCCCTCATGTCATTTACCTTCTGGCCTATTTTCACATGTTCAGGTCATTTGCAATCATTTTTTGTCATTACATTTCCAAAAATCATTTTTAGGGTTTTAGGTCTCATTAGGTCTAGGGTTTGTCACCATGGTCAGCAAAAAACTCAATAAATGGTCAGCAAGCACATGAGGAGGTCTAATAAATTCATAAAATTACAAATTCACTGATGATATGCTTCATAAAGGATTTTTACTTCAAAACTCTGTTTGGAGGTAAAAATAGGGTTTTTTCCATTTCATGTACAAATTTTATGTAATTTCAATGTTTATATATGTAATAAGTTCCAGCTATTGCCCTTGGTCACCTTGCCAACTCCAACCACTATAAGAAACAAAAACATCAATGCGTTAATTCATCAAGTGATCAAGAAGAGTCAAACTACAAAATGAAAAACAAAATTTTTTAAAGCAAAGTGAATAAGACTTTTGAAAAGTGGGTTTGTAAATGAAAAATTAAAACCAAGGGGGTATAAAGTTCTTCTTTATGTTTGAAAGTCTTCATTTTGTGCGAAAGAGTGAGCTAAAAGGAGAAAATCAGGTTTGTGGAAGAAAGAGATGAAAGTCAGCAAAAAACACGAATTTTCACTGGCGCTACACACCTGGGCACTGGCGCTATGCACCTGGCACATGTTTTGCACTATATTTTGGTTGTGCGCTACACATACAAAGTGCGCTATGCATACAAAGTGAGCTACGCACCTAGGAGGCAGCACTACGCACCTACCTGTTGAGCTCCAAATCGAATTTCATTGCCATCCTCTGTCTCCAAATTCACAAGTAACCTCTCAACAAGTAAGTAAAGCCTCACATCAGGTCTAGCAAGAATTTTTTTTCATCTGTGGTGGTGATTTGTGTGTCTAAAAAATAAACCCTTACTATCTCTAAAATTGTCTTGCCAAATTTGCATAGGGTTTTGTTTTCTGTTGTTTTAATTCCCCTTTCATTATCTTCCTACACTCCATTCCCTTCCCTTGCACTAAATTTTCCTAAATCCCTTCCTCTTTCCCTCTCCCAAAATCATTGGCACTCACTCCCTATTACCAAACACTAAGCTCTATACATTATTTCTAAACATTAACCCTATACATTCCCAAAACTCCAACTCCCATTTCCTATTCCCTCATTACATTCCTTCCACCATCAAAACCTCATTTACAGTCATAGTATCAGTCAAATCCCTCATTTCCCAAAAGAAAAATGATAGCCACCGTACTCACCCTCATACTTTAAAAATCTCTTCATACTCATCATTTTTCACTCCAAATTTGCAGGTATGGAGACAGTCTCAGCATATGAGAGGGATGATGAAACTGTTAGTGATTCTTCCCAAGAGGATCATGCACCAAGTAAACCACATAAAGGAGGAAAACATATATGGGAGGAGCCCAACATGCTTACAGAGTTACTTGCTTGCCCTCTTGCAGTAACCTGTTTGAAACATTAGTCTTGTTACCAGTTTTGTGAAATGGTGGAGAGGATGAAATATCACCATGAACTTGCTAGGTTATTTGTTCTTCATCTTCACAATGACCAAGTGAACCTAGTTGGTGTCTCTTTCACCTTGACACCTGAAACCATAGGAGCAACAATAGGCATCCCTAATATGGGTGAAAAATGGAATAAGGGGCAGCATGTGGGCAGAAAGCATTATGAGCCTTACGTCAAGGCTAGTTACCAAAGGCAAATCAATAGGGTCTTTCCTTTCAAATACTTGCAAGATACATATGCTCCACTCATGAAACTCATCATCAAATATTTTACTTGTGAGGGGAGGTTTTCCCGTCTATATACATACCATGTCAGATTGTTGATGCATTTCACAAGAGTGAGGATGATGAACCTCCCATACTTTATATGCAGGAATATTGAGAAGATGGCTCATTATGTGCAAAGGAAACCTCTTCCTCAACAGTTCAGTAGCATTTACCATTTCTCATTGATTAAAATTGTTGTTTTGCATGAGCGAAGCCTGCTGAATATTTCATGGGATACTTTCATTGCACATGAGGTTTTAAAAAGCCCTCAGGTGACTCCATCGGTGCTTCAAGAGGAAGGTTGTTAGGGTCCCACCCTAACCCCCTTATTTATGTAATGGGATCATGTCATAGTCAAGAGTCAATAAAGCCCATATTAATAATTGTAAGTGGTTAATCCACAATTATTGAAGGAACCACAGTTAGTTGCAAATGGGCCGTAGTATTAGATAGATGGTATTAATAAAACCCATGGTATTGGCCCGTGGTGTTATCACTCAGGTTGTCCCTCAGGTTGGAGTAAAGGGATATGGCCGAGGTAACCACAGACCAACTTCTGACTACAGATTCTAGCCCACCTGCAGTCAGAGAGGGCTCTCTCTTTATGGTTTAGCTTTTTTGAGGGGGATTTTAGGCTAGCTATTGAGTTCACGGGTTTTGTTTGTGTCTTGGTGGGAAAATTGATGTTTTCAGGTAAAGAGGTAGGTATAGTGTGGAGGTTTCAAACCATTGGGCATGGAGTCAAGGAGTAGGACTGTTGGTGCGTTTTATTTGTCACAGGAGGAATAAGGAGCAAGATAGCTGCACATGGAACAATTTTTCAAGTTTCAAGGATGGAAAGAATGCAAAGGAAGGAGAGGCAATTAAGAATCTCTCAATCAGCTTAACAGAGAAGGGTGAATGTGCTATAATTAGGGGCAGTAAAGAATCCCTAGATAACTGTCAAACACATGTGAATTAGAGTAAATATGAGCCACGGGGAATTCATATTCATGTCCAGTTCAGTTCAGATGAAAAAACATAAAGAAACGACAGAAATTGAACTTAAAGTGCATTTAAACAAGTTCTAAGCTAATCTTTCTTTCTGCTATTTAGATGGTGAAACAATGGAAACAAAGGTAAGAAGCACTTATTGAGTCGTGTTGCAGCACAAGGATTCCACATTCACTTCCTCAGATCATTAGACACAGAGCAGACAGTCGTTCCTCCAATCTCTTCAGCAATCTTTGATTAAGTAAAACATACCAGGTATACCGTGCGAGTCTTTAGTGAAAATTATCAATGGACCAACCGTTGAAACAATGCAGAGGGTGGCATATATAGGGAAAATTTTCCAAAATTGTTTATTACAGCCTGTGACCTAAACAGGTTTGAAAGTAAATGATTACTCTTAACCTAACCCTATCAACAATAAATGCAAGAAAATATCTATGGGTTGCACTAAGGGCAGCCGTATCATAACTGAATTAATGTGTTGTCCTCGGTGGCTTGGTGCAGTGCTTCTATAATAACTGCGCATGGACTTCTGCTCCATTGTGGTTTGGTGGCTTTAAATTCTTTAACTGTGATTTGAGAGCTGGGATGGGCTTACACCTCCTGATTTGACTTTGCTGGAGGCCATTTAATGCTGACCTGCTTTGGGAACTGAAGATTTCCATTAAAAATTTAACTGATACTCTTTGTCGCTTCATCTCTCCTCTGATACTCTTTGACAAATGAATCGGTCCGGTTTTCTCCTTCACTGTGGGTCAAATCAAAATTTAATGGCTGCTTTTCGGCCCTCTATTTCCTTTAGAACTATCTTTTGATCCTTTCTGCATGCCTCGCGAAGAAAAACGGGTCATTCGACGCCTTTTGGGCTTGCTGGGGGCTGCGCTATGAGGGTCTTTCCATTTCGGCCCTTTTCCCGTAGCCATGCGCGATTAGCGCTAGGTGCTAATCGCGCATGAAAAACTACCTCGGAATTTGAATCCGGGCTTCCTAAGCATGATTTTCACCTTTCGCCTCAAAATTGATGATGACGTCAGCAGGTGGGACCGTGGTACGACAGATGACATGGCGGGATGACGTCAGCACGTGCAGAGGTGACGTGGTAGTACGGTAAAGGGACACGGTGGCAGTGATGTGGCAGGGTGACTCGGCGATGCGGTGGTAGGAGGCCACGCAGGCAGATGACGTAGCAGTATGACGTGGGGCTTACGTCACCGAGAGGAGAGCGGTTTGTGGTTTTCTGGGCACACCGCCTTGGAGCAAAGGTGGTTTCGGGGAGGGGGGCTCCGCCACGCCTAGGAAGTTGACACGTGGCGGGAGTACGGCAGTAATACCACCCATCTCTCAGACGCTAACCCTCGAGCTCTTGGTGTATGGGAAGGCCCGCCCACCGTAGATCTCGGGCGGGCCAGATTTGACGGCTGGCGGGAAGGACGAGGCGGCGAAGGGATAAGGACTAGGCCGTGAGAATATGCGAATCTTTATATGGTGCAGTGGGGGGGTTTAAAAACTTAGAAAAATGGATTTTGGGTCATGTACAAATGAGTTGGTTAATATTTTTACACTTGGGACTTAGGCATAAGGGCGAAACAATGGGTTTTTGAGGGTTAGGACTAGGGGAAAAAGGTTGTTAGTATGACCAGGTGTCAAACTAACTCCTGTTAAGACTCGGATGGGCTAAAAATAGCCCCAGATGGACTATTTTTCCCCGGACTTTTAGGGAAATATGGCTATAGTGCCAAAGGGGGGGGTACTATTATATTTTTTTGGGATTTTTATACATAGTTTTAGTAGGGGAAATGGAAACGGATTAGGGAGTTAGATAATATAGTTAGTAATTAATATGGAGGTGACCAGAAAGCGCTAAGGTAAGGGACCTTAGGCTATTTGGGGAAATAGAACTTTGTAACAGAAGAATGGGAATCCTTGAGTGAGGCAGATCTTCACCAAGGCCAATGTTATGGAACATGATGGGACTAAGAGGCTCTAGCAGATCTTGACCTCTTTGGGAAAATCAATGTGTGATTCGTGGAATAAAAGGAGAGGGGAGTTAGTTATGTCCAGCTTGAGCTCTTATAACACTTATAAACACAAAATTGACCATGAATCATAATTCTGCAACCTCAAAAACTACCTACCCAGCCTACATTCCTAACATTTTTCTTCTTTTGGATTGGGTGCACTTAGACTTGCAGACCCAGCTTTACAATTTTTTCTTTTGATTGCCCTCCTATCTAAATCTACACTTATTTCTGCCAAGGGCCGAGATTAAGCAATTGGGCTCCTTTGATTCTCTACCTATCTACAAATCTACCAAGATTAAGCTGTTTGGACAGATATCATTCTCTATATTCTAAAACAGGAAATTGAAACCTAGGGAGACCAAGGTTAGACTGTTTGGACCTCCCTTGAATGAAAACTCTTCAAAACTGGAACAACTCATCAAAATTGGATTAAAGCAGTGGCATTTGGACTAGCACACTTTTATGATTTCTTCTTTGGCCTCTTTAAGGAAATATGGAACCTTGCAGCATGAAATATGACATATTTGGCATGTAAAAATGTCAATCATGAAACATGAACACCTGTTGCAACAAGAGGCTAACAGTGGCTCCACTTGGGGATGGCTTTTCCTGGTGAAAAGCCAAGAGTAACAGGTCAGACTGCCTTGATCTTCTATGGTTGCTGTGGACTGAAAAACTTCTCTGTGTTGATTGTTTAAGTAATTGAAAATTTGGAATAAGAACAACACTCTTCCCCAACTAAATTGTTGTGAAATGCATAGCACTGCCTACTTTCTTCTGCGTGCTTGCTATTATGTAGAATGTTTCTTGAGCTTTGTACCTTTGAAACATTTTCACAAGATGGATCAAAACTGATATGCTTGCCTTGTTTTTTCTTTGAGCATGGGTGTTGATGTGAACTGAAAATACTGCTCTGTTTTGTCACCTTTGACTGAATACCGTAAACAGCTCCCCTTTGCCATGATTTGGTTGATGTAACTGTGCCATTCTTGCTATTTTGTTGAGGTTAGTGCAGAGACAAAGCTTTTAAAACTGGAACACTTGTATTGGCTAGGTTTTCACAAAATTTACTGCTGCTCCCCTGACAATTGGTTTGCTTATATAAAAATGAAAACAAAGTGTTGATATATATAAATATCACTGTACAAAAGATATATACAAAGCTTGCATTGTGTCCCTTAAAAGGGGTCATGGTAATGTTTCAGCATACGGCCATTCAAAGGGCCTTCTTCAGCAGTATTGCCCTCTATAGATTTGAGAAAATAAGTGTTATTTCCCTGAACAACAGAAATAACAAATGGCCCTCCATAAAAAATCAAACTTGGCATGTTTGCCCTTGTCTTCTCTTTGTGAGTCCCACCTTAGAACTTTGTCATCAATGCTGAAATCCTCAACCTTAGCTCTCTTATCAAACATCTTTTTAAGCTTTTCTTGCAAAATTTGAGCTCTGTCATAAACTTGCTCTCTGGTTTGCTGAAGATGAATGGTCTGATTAACTCTTCTTTGAATGTTATTTGGTTCAGCCTGAATTTCCTGTAACAGTTTGATAGTAGGAATGCCCAGGGATGAAGGAAATCTAGCCTCCATGCCATATACTAATTCATAAGGGCTCATCCCAATGGATCTCTTTGTTGAAAGTCTGTCTGCCCATAGAGCATTTACCATCTTTTTATGCCAGTTCTTCTTGTTCTCTTCTAGCACTTTCATTATGATGTTGATGAGACTTTTGTTAGATGATTTGGCTAAGCCATTACCTTGAGGGTAATAAGTTGTAGAGTGGCCCAGGGTGATATGGAACTTATGGCAGAAACTAATCATCTTTTTGGACTTAAAGGCAATGACGTTATCAGTGATGATTTTCTCGGGGCAGCCAAATCTAGAAAGGATATTGCACTCAAGGAATTGGATAATGATTGTGTCATTTGCTTGCCTACAGGGAATGGTTTCAACCCACTTAGTGAAATAGTCAGTGGTTGTTAAAATCCACTTGTGTTAGCATGAGGAAGAGGGATGAATTTATCCAACAAAGTCAAGACCCCATTGTTGAAAAGGGTTTTCTGTTGTGATAGGTTTAAGGGGCAGGGGCAATAACTTTCTCTTACCCTCAAAGATTTGGAATTTGTGACATGTCATGGAAAACTTTTTTACATCTGCAAAAAGAGTGGGCCAATAGAAACCAGCCCTTAAAATTTTATCCGCAGTGGACTTCCAATATAGATGTCCTCCACAGTCACCTGCATGGAATTCTTTCACGACATTGTTAGTTTCATTCATGTTTAAACACTTAAGCAATATACTTTCATGATTTCTCCAAAATAATGCACCATCTATGACACAAAACCTTAAAGCCTTCATTTTCAAAAATCTTTTCTTGGTTCTGGACAATCCTAGGGGAGCGAATAGGTTTAACAGTACATAACATATATCGGCATACCATGGAGATTGCAAAAAGGTCTCATTGATCTGTGGAGTCGCCAGCTCCTATTCATTGTCCAGCTGGTTAATGTCTAGGGCTTGAAAGTTTGTTTCAGACATCAGTTTGGCTAAACCTTGTCCCTTTATCAGCTTGGTTGGTTTTATTTCTATGTCATACTCAAGGATGTTTTCTATCCACTTGCCTCTTTTGCCTTCTAATCCGTCTTGGGCCAGCATGTCTCTTACAGTAGCGTGTGGGACATAGGCAGTCACATGTGAATATAAAATATAGATTCTGAAATCCTTGATGGCCTTAACCAGTGCGTAGGCCTGCTTTTCCATGATTGGGTACTTCATAGGGGCATCTCTTAAGGCTCGGCTGAAAAATGTAATTGGCTTTTCAGCTCCCTGTTCATCTCTTTGCAAAAGGACATCAGCTATAGTATGATCAGATGCAAATGAAAAGATGATAAAATCTTTGTCAACTTATGGGCTGGTGAGGACAGGGATTTGGGTTAAGGCCGTTTTGATACTCTCAAATGCTTGCTTGGTTTCGAGAGACCATTTACCTTGGCATCCTTTTTTAATATATTGCTTAATAGTCATATCAGTTCAGCTAGAATTGGAATAAATCTTCCTAGGAAGTTGATTTTCCCAAGGAATGCTTGTAGCTCTTTTATGTTTCTTGGATATGGGATTTGGAGTATGGCTTCGATTCTTTCAGGATCTATTCTAATCCCATCTTTTGATATGATGTGGCCCAGTAATTTGCCTTCTTTAAGGCCAAAGAGAGACTTCTTGGGGTTCAAGGAAATGCCATATTTCCTGCATGTCATGAATATTTGCCGAAGATGCTTGAGGTGCTCTTCCTCAGATTTTGAAAAAGGGGAAAGGTCATCAAGATAGACAACTAGGAAGTCATGTATTTCTTCGGCAAAAGCAATATCCATTGCTCTTTGAAAGGTAGCACCAACGTTTTTATGTCCGAATGGCATCTTAACATACTTAAATATTCCCCACGGTGTGGTAAAGGCTGTCTTGTCTTGGTCATCCGGGTGAACAAGTATTTGATTGAAACCTGAAAAGCCATCTAGCAAAGAGATTCTAGATGACCCCACTACCCTTTGTAGGATGTGGTCCATTTTGGGCAGAGGATAGTGGTCTTTTAGGGAGACTTGGTTTAAATTTCTCAGATATACACAAAGTCTAATCTCACCTGTCTTCTTTCTTGTGGGAACAAGATTGGATACCCATTTAGAAAATCTGATGGGTGCTATTCTGCCTGCTTCAAACATCCTCTTTACTTCCTTCTTGATTGGGGGAAGAAGCATAGGGTTAATTCTTCTAAGTTTCTGCTTGAAGGGTTTCTGATTTGGTTTTAAGGGAATTGTGTGTTGGATCACCAAGGTGTCATAGGATTTCAAATCCTCATAACTCCAAGAAAATACATCTTGGAATTATTTGAACAAATCAATATATTTGGGCTTTTGATCAGGTGGTAAATTTCTCGACAATTTGATCATTTTGGGATTCTCTGCTGTCCCAATGTTGTGTTCTTCTATAGCAGCATCCAATGGTTGTAATTTTGGCTTTCTGGGAACATCATTGGCATCAAACATGTCTTCTAATGGGGTTAGGCTAGCAAGCAGAAAATTATCTTTTAAGTCAATAATCTCGGCCTCTGTCTTATCTGTTTCTTCCGAGTGCATTTGTTTCAGTTGTTCTATATTTTTTTTGTCAAAGACAATCGGGTTCAGAATTCGTTTGGCTGTTGTAGCTATTACAGCCTGTTGGTTTTTCCGTTGATTTTCAGTTGTTTGTTGTTGGTCATCTGTCATAGCGTCCATGTCAATGTTAATATTTGAAAACTCATTCTCAAGGGTGAGGAAATTGTTCATTTGAGTGTCATTTTCAAACACTTGCCAATCTTTAACGTTATTTGGGACAGCGGGCCTATTTTTTATTTCAGCTGTGAAGTGATGGTTTGGGTCAAAAGGAAGCTTGCATGTACTAGAAAAGGTGGCTAGGCTATGAGTGTGAATGTTGTGATTTATTGAAATCTTATCAAGCTTGAATTCAGTGAATGCATTGAGTATATTAGTGGCAGCAGTCCTATAGGCCCTCATTCTATTGTCATTGGTTACAAAGTTACCTTTCATCTGCTGTTGACTAAGTCAGAGTCTCCTAAAATAGACACCTTTGTAGCTCCTAGAGCTTTGAGCAGTTTAAGGCCTAACAACAAAGCCTCATACTCTTCCATGTTGTTTGTGCATTTAAAGTTCAGTCTGTAGGCATGACCCTCCGCATGGTTATCATGTGTATTTTGAATCCAAACACCTGCCCCTGCTCCTAACTTGTTGACAGAGCCATCAAACTCTAAATACCATGTGATTTCTTGCTTGTGGTTTGTGCTAAGAGTTTCAGCTATGTTAGGATTGGGAAGATTTGAAATTTCAGTTTGGGGAGTTTCTTCTATCATGCTGGTTGCATTAATTATTGTGACAGTCTCATGGGTATGTGCAACTGATTCTTCATTTATTTGTGCTCATTGTTCTAGGGCCAAAGGCTCAACATCAGTTAGAGAATTTGTATTATCATTGAACAAAATAAAATAATCCATATCAGAATGGATTGATTAAATGGGGAAATTTTCAGGCTTTCTCTCACTACTTACCACATATTTCATGAGGGTTTCTCTGTACAGTCTCTTTGGTTGCCCAAAGACTAAAATAGTAGCATAGTAGAGGTCTAGTTGAAGGGATCCTTGGAGCTTTGCTCCCCATTATCTTGATAGGAGCATACCATACTTTGGTGGGATGTCAGCCACCACCACATCCATGAGGATGGTCTTATTGGAATATTGGACTAGGGAGACACACAAGTCTTTGATGAGGCCTAAACACTTGACTTGACTTGAGTCAAATGAGTACAAATCTTTGTAGGGTCTTGTAATATCAAGGTTCAACTTTTCCATAACTGCTTTGGGCATAAGATTGTGCGATGCACTTGAGTCAAACATATTGTTGTGCAAAACTTTGTCATGTATATGCAAACTGACATAAAAGGGTGGAATAAGTCCATATGTTGATTTTCCATTAACTCCTGGACCAAACAACAGTTTAGGAGTATCATCCAAAACATTTACATCATATTTGTTTTCTAGAATTTGAAGTGACCTTTGAATTTGTTGCCTATATACATCGTGTTTGGCAAGTTCTGAGAGGGGAATGGATATCTTCAACTTAGCTATTTCTGCCTCTAAATTAAATGGCTTTTCCAATGGAGTCTTGGTGTTGATAATGGCAGTTTTTTCTGTTTCATTTGAATTATCTGCTATTTTCTCTTGTTTACCAGCGTTATGGGAATTGATTGCTTGCAGTTTTTCAATTTCAGGAGGGCTTTTTGGAACGCTGTTCAAGATTTTCCCAGAGGAAGAAGGTGGCAAAAGCTGATTTACAGAAGACTCCACTTCTGTAATGTCTTCTATGGCCACTTGATGTAGGTTTGGGACAATTGTATCAGCTGGCTCTGTTATGACATCCTTTCTATTAATCTTGTTGGGTTGTTTGCCATCCTTTGTTTTGCTAGGTTCAAAAATATCAATGGTCCTAGTTCTCAGCTTATATTGTTTGTGGACTTCATACACAATAGTATCATAACCTTGTTTAAAATCAAAAGGCTCACCAGACTTAGTCTGAAATTGACTAAAGTTATGCTCATCTTGGTCTTCTTGGCTCAGAAAATTTTGATGTTCACCCTTTAGATCCATCAGGTTCATATGAGTGTCTTCTAAGGGTTCACTAGAAGTAAATCCTTCAACATAGTTATCTTGAAAAGGGGGTCTTATGTCATGATCTTGGTTAGAGCTACCAGTATTTTTGTTCTGTGTTTTTCTGAAATTTGGGTTCCTTATGGTATTGGACTGCTGTCCTTCACATGATGATCTCCTCTCAATACTTTCTACTCTTTCTCCTAGCCTTTGTAGGCCACTGATAATAGCATCAAGCTTTTGATCAAAGGCTGAGGGTTCTTCCTTAAAGGTGGTTCTTCTTTCCATTCTAGCTCTGTTTCTTTTGGCAATTAGGTTGGCCTCTACGCTAACAACAACATTTTGCATGTCTGCAAGGGTCTGAGGAACTCTTTCTTTTAACTGGTATGCCATATCCGGGTCAAAACCATCAGGAAATTTGTACAAGGCAAGGTCAGGGGGTGGTCTTAAGTTCTATGGTATTGCATTATAGACACTCTTGAATCTTGCACAGTACTCCAAAACAGTCTCCTAGGGACCTCTTTTAATTGTATCATATTCATCTAGTATGTGCAAGGGGTCTTTCTTTTTCTCCCATATGTTGGTAAAGGACTGGTAAAGCTCATCCGGAGTAGTTATGGAATTTGCAGCGAGTGATTTGAACCAAGTTCTTACATCACCGTTTAAACTTTGAACAAAGATTCTCATTCTCACGTTATCATCGTCTATCTTGTAGTTTTCAAAATAGTATTTCATCTTTTTGGTATGCTGAAGGGCTGTGAAAGGACCAGTACTATCAAAATAGGTAATTTTAGATTGGTACTCCTGAGGTAAAGCCCTAGGATTAGCAGGCAATTGAAGGGGTGCATATCTATTAGCCATATGGGCAGGGATAAATGGGACAATGGGGATAAATGGAACAACAGTAGTGGTATTTGTAATACGTGCAGTGACTGGAGGCGTGGATGGAGCGCTCTGAGATGTGGATGATGAACAAGGGGAAGTAGGAGTTGAACGGAATAAAACTTTGACAGGAGTTGGAACACAACTTGGGTAAGTTGTTTCAAGACTCAAATCAGCAAAATCTTCTCTTTTCCCTTGCTTCCTAAGGATATTTGGGATTAGGTTCGGATTTTCAAAAGTAGCTGGGGGATTTGGGTCTGGATTTGACCTTGTATATCGTAGATCCCTTTTAGGAGCCAGCTTTTGAATTTGTTTTTTGGTATTTTTCTGGGAATGTTTTTAGAACTAGCAAGGAACTGATCAAATTTTGGAACCGCTATCTATAGTTTAAAACTAGCATGAAGATTGACTGAAGAAGCTTTTATTTACTTTTGTCAATGCAAAGAAAAGATAGTTTCAAAGGCTACCTGGCTGACATTCAGGCTTCATCTGTAGTTTTAAGGAATATACAGCAATTAGAAAATTGATTTCTCAGTGGATTCTTCCAACCTGTTTCGTGAATTTAACTGAGGAGGTCCCTAGTTGAGTCGCCATTATGTTATCACTCAGGTTGTCCCTCAGGTTGGAGTAAAGGCATATGGCCGAGGTAACCACAGACCAACTTTTGACTGCAGATTCTAGCCCACCTGCAGTCAGAGAGGGCTCTCTCTTTATGGTTTAGCTTTGTTGAGGGGGATTTTAGGCTAGCTATTGAGTTCAGGGGTTTTGTTCGTGTTTTGGTGGGAAAATTGATGTTTTCAGGTAAAGAGGCAGGTATAATGTGGAGGTTTCAAGCCATTGGGCATGGAGTCAAGGAGTAGGATTGCTGGTGCGTTTTCTTTGTCATAGGAGGAATAAGGAGCAAGATAGCTGCACACGGAATAATTTTTCAAGTTTAAAGGATGGAAAGAATGCAAGGGAAGGAGAGGTAATTAATAATCTCTCAATCAGCTTAATAGAGAAGGGTGAATGTGCTATATTTAGGGGCAATAAAGAATCCCTAGATAACTGTCAAACACATGTGAATTAGAGTAAATATGAGCCATAGGGAATTCATATTCATGTCCAGTTCAGTTCAGATGAAAAAACATAAAGAAACGACAAAAATTGAGCTTATAGTGCATTTAAACAAGTTCTAAGCTAATCTTTCTTTCTGTTATTTAGATGGTGAAACGATGGAAACAAAGGTAAGAAGCACTTATTGAGCCGTGTTGCAGCACAAGGATTCCACATTCACTTCCTCAGATCATTAGACATAGAGCAGACAGTCGTTCCTCCAATCCCTTCAGCAATCTTTGATTAAGTAAAACATACCAGGTATATCGTGTGAGTCTCTAGTGAAAATTATCAATCGACCAACCCTTGAAACAATGCAGAGGGTGCTATATATAGGGAAAATTTTCCAAAATTGTTTATTACAGCTTGTGACCTAAAGAGGTTTGAAAGTAAATGATTACTTTTAACCTAACCCTATCAATAAATGCAAGAAAATATCTATGGGCTGCACTGAGGGTAGCCGTATCATAACTGAATTAATGCGTTGTCCTCGATGGCTTGGTGCAGTGCTTCTGTAATAACTGCGCATGGACTTCTGCTCCATTGTGGTTTGGTGGCTTTAAATTCTTTAACTGTGATTTGAGAGCTGGGATGGGCTTACACCTCCTGATTTGACTCTGTTGGAGGCCATTTAATGCTGACCTGCTTTGGGAACTGAAGATTTCCATTAAAAATTTAACTGATACTCTTTGCCGCTTCATCTCTCCTCTGATACTCTTTAACAAATAAATCGGTCCGGTTTTCTCCTTCGCTGTGGGTCAAATCAAAATTTAGTGGCTGCTGTTCGGCCCTCTGTTTCCTTTAGAACTATCTTTTGATCCTTTCTGCATGCCTCGCGAAGAAAAACGAGTCATTTGGCGCCTTTTGGGCTTGTTGGGGGCTGCACAATGAGGGGCTTTCCATTTCGGCCCTTTTCCCGTAGCCATGCGCAATTAGTGCTAGGCGCTAATCGCGCATGAAAAACTACCTCGGAATTTGAATCCGGGCTTCTTAAGCACGATTTTTTCCTTTCGCCTCAAAATTGATGATGACGTCAGCAGGTGGGACCATGGTACGGTGGATGACGTGGCGGGATGACGTCAGCACGTACGGAGGTGATGTGGTAGTACGGTAAAGGGACACGGTGACAGTGATGTGGCAGGGTGACTCGGTAGTGCGGTGGCAGGAGGCCACGCAGGCAGATGACGCAACAGTATGACGTGGGGCTTACATCACCCAGAGAGAGCGGTTTATGGTTTTCTAGGCGCACCGCCTTGGAGCAAAGGTGGTTTTGGGGAGGGGGGCTCTGCCACACCTGGGAAGGTGACACGTGGCAGAGTATGGCGGTAATACTGCCCATCTCCCGAACGCTAACCCTTGGGCTCTTGGCGTATGGGAAGGCCTGCCCACCGTAGATCTCGGGCGGGCTAGATCTGACGGCTGGCGGGAAGGACGAGGTGGCGGAGGGATAAGGACTAGGCCGTGGGAATATGCGAATCTTCATATGGCACGATGGGGGGGTTTAAAAACTTAGAAAAATGGGTTTTGGGTCATGTACAAACGAGCTAGTTAATATTTTTACACTTGGGACTTAGGCCTAAGGGCGAAACAATGGGTTTTTGAGGGTTAGGACTAGGGGAAAAAGGTTGTTAGTATGACCAGGTGTCAAAATAAATCCTGTTAAGACTCAGATGGGCTAAAAACAACCCCAGATGGACTATTTTTCCCCCAAATTTTAGGGATATATGGCTATAGTGCCAAAGGGGGGGTACTATTATTTTTTTTTGGGATTTTTATACATAGTTTTAGTAGGGGAAATGGAAATGGATTAGGGAGTTAGATAATATAGTTAGTAATTAATATGGAGGTGACCAGAAAGCACTAAGGTAAGGGACCTTAGGCTATTTGGGGAAATAGAACTTTGTAACAGAAGAATGGGAATCCTTGAGTGAGGCAGATCTTCACCAAGGCCAATGTTATGGAACATGATGGGACTAAGAGGCTCGAGTAGATCTTGACCTCTTTTGGAAAATCAATGAGTGATTTGTGGAATAAGAAGAGAGGGGAGTTAGTTATGTCCAGCTTGAGCTCTTTCAGCTGAAAAACTGCATCATGACTGTGGTCTGAAAAGATATAACACTTATAAACACAAAATTGATCATGAATCATCATTCTGCAACCTCAAAAACTACCTACCCAGCCTACTTTCCTAGCATTTTTTCTTATTTTGGATTGGGTGCACTTAGACTTATAGACCCAACTTTACAAGTTTTTCTTTTGATTGCCTTCCTATCTAAATCTACACTTATTTCTGTCAAGGGACCAGATTAAGCAATTGAGCTCCTTTGATTCTCTACCTATCTACAAATCTGCCAAGATTAAGCTGTTTGGACAGATATCATTCTCTATATTCTAAAACAGGAAATTGAAACCTAGGGAGACCAAGGTTAGACTGTTTGGACCTCCCTTGAATGAAAACTATTCAAAACTGGAACAACTCATCAAAATTGGATTACAGCAGTGGCATTTGCACTAGCACACTTTTATGATTTCTTCTTTGGCCTCTTTAACGAAATATGGAACCTTGCAACATGAAAGATGACATATTTGGCATGTAAAAATGTCAATCATGAAACATGAACACCTGTTGCAACAGGAGGCTAACACGTGGTATTGCATGTATGAGTCATATATAAAGGATAGAGACTCCCTGCGAGGAGCATCATGTCTTATTTTTTAGTCGAGCTCTGCTCTATTGGAGGTTGCCCCCCTGAAGAGGCAAGTGAACATTACTCTCTGAATAATAAAATCATTGCTATTCTGTGTTTTGGGTATCTTTTCTTCGCATATTCTGTATTTGGGTATCATTTTGCAGGTTAAGAGCATAACAAGTGGTATCAAAGCACTTTCCATGGCCGGTGGGATCTCCATTTCTTAGCAATTTTTTTTTTTGGCTAGAGACGTGTTCCGGTGTTTTTAAACCACGGGATCTGTCGTTGAGCGCATAAACCTGCGGATTTGGGGAGGCATGCACACAGGAAATACAAGAGGTGGTCACGTCTGTTGGACTCCCTTGTAACCCCTGTGGGTACCCCTTCGAGTAGTAGCGCATTAGACAGAACCGCACACAGATTGTCTTCCACGTACCCTCTAGGTATATCCGAAGCCCCCTAGGCTCCCTTGAAACCTTGCCATAGATAAAATGTCTGCCATCTTGCGGCTACAGTACACCGAGAACAGCACTCGGGGAGATTACTCGCCCGCACGATAGGGTAGTCGGGTTGTACGGCTAAGGGTACGGTCGATCCTCCTTAGTTAGAGCCCTGAAACATTGGGCTGAGTACTACTGTTAGACCCTTATGTATATTGCGATCTGTAGCACCTGACACTCCTCAAGACCATAGTTCCCTTTTCTATCGAGGGATCACACAGCGTCTCTTCCAGATCCGCTTGTGCAAAGGGGTGCAGCAGCAGCAGACATCAGTCCCGCAGTCTCAAGTTCGCAGATCAACCATTCCGATCTATTAGATTCATCAGATCCGCAGAAGCAGTCTGTTCCGCCATCAGATCCGCCATTCAGATCTCTCAGATCCACCAGATCGGAGTCGTTGTGAAGGGTTCCTATACTGGGGTATAATTTTCGCAGGACTTTTGGCCCATCAGAATCAGGACGACGAGCTGAGCACGGTGGTACCATTCACTTCTTAGTGAAAATTTTTTAAGTGGTCCCAATTTTCAAAAAATCTGGTTGGTTTATGGTAGAAACTAGAGCTCAAGCGATCGCCAATGAAAGGATGGACAAACTTGAAGAATCAATGCACAACCTCCACATTCAGCTTACCGAACTATGTAGCATGGTCGAGAAAATAGTCCCGAAGGGCAAGGAGCAAGCCCACGAGGAGGAGTATAATGGCACTGAACACAATGAGGTTGAGTCTAGCCACTCTCCTCACGTCTGGCACACCCACCCACCACCCAGTTAGTGACCTCCCAAGTTGGATATGCATAAATTTAACGGTTCTCACCCGTCGTCATGGATAGCACAAATGGAGCAGTATTTCAAACTGAATCACATCTTCGATGATGCGACTCAGCTTATGTTGGGGAGCATGTACTTGGACAATGAAAGGTGGCAATGGTGGGAATGGCATCAGCGTTGCACTGGACCTTTTAGGACTTGGACCAAATTCACCAAAGCTCTTCAAGACCGCTTTGACCAGGAATCATCTTTTTTGGGTCATCTTACTAAGCTCCGAAAGACTGGCACAGTGGATGAATATATTACAGCTTTTGAAGCCTTAGCCTTCCGCACTTGGGGTCTCTCAGATGTGTTCTACACGTAATGTTTTATCAGCGGTCTTAAAGAAGCTATCAAAGCCCAAGTCCTATTGCACCACCCTCCCACATGGACAGAGGCTTGCAAGGTAGCTCGTAACGTGGAACGTGCATTAGCAGCCCAATACAGTCGCCCAAAATTTTCCGCTAAAGGTCGCCCCCCATAGGCTTACAACACGACTCAAACACTTAAGGTCCAAAAGGTGTCACCTGCGGAAATGGCCAAAAGAAGAAAGCAAGGCCTATGTTACTACTGTGATGAAAAGTACTCCCCGAGTCATAAATGCAAGGAGCCCAAATTTTTTCAAATTGATGCCACTGACTACAGCTCAACAGAGGAAGATCCACCAATGGAGGAACAGGAGCCGCTAGAAGAAGACAACCAAAAGGACAATGTCTCTGACAAACCGGTTATTTCGTTGCATGCTTTGGCAGGGATTTCTTCCCCTCAAACTCTCAAAATCAGAGGTTCTATTAAACATCGCCAAGTAGTAGTCTTGATTGATAGTGGAAGTACACATAATTTCATCCATCAAAAAGTCGCAGAAACAGTGCATTGTTTTGTACGAGCAGTTTCTAACTTCCAATTTCAAATTGTGGATGGAGGCACAATGAAATGTGAAGGCCGCTGTGAAAATGTCAAACTTCAAATGGGGGATTATCAGTTGAAAACCCACATGTTTGCCATACACATGGGTGGTTGCAACATTGTCCTCGGCGCTGAATGGCTCCGCACTCTTGGGCCAATCACAATGGATTTACAGGAGTTATATATGAGTTTTAAGCAGAACAACTACACACATACCCTCTGTGGATTCCAGGCGGGAGCCCCCTCTATCATCAGCTCGCATAGGATGGAAAAATTGTTAAAAAAGGGCAATCATGGAGTTGTAGCTCAATTTAATTCCATCCAGGCAGTCGAAACAAAGCCTCTGCCAATTCATCCTAAGATGCAACGGATTTTAAATAACCATCTTCCGGTCTTTGACAAGCCTCATGAGCTTCCACCCTCGCGAGGGGAACATGATCATAGCATCACCTTGGTTCCAGGGGCCCAACCCCCAAATGTGCACCCATACAGATATCCGTTCACCCAAAAGAATGAAATAGAAAAAATCATCAAGGAACTTTTGGAAGCAGGTGTCATTCGTCCCAGCATTAGTCCTTATTCATCCCCAGTGGTCATGGTGCTCAAGAAAGATGGGGAGTGGCGGATGTTTCCCGACTTTAGGGCCCTCAATAAGTTGACAGTAAAAGATAAATTTCCCATCCCGGTGGTTGATGATTTGCTAGATGAACTCAATGGGGCTCAATTCTTCACTAAGCTGGATCTTCGCTCAGGCTACCACCAAATTTGCATGAAGGAAGTCGACATCCCCAAGACTGCTTTCAGAACTCATGAAGGTCATTATGAATTCCTGGTCATGCCATTTGGTCTTTGTAATGCCCCCTCTACTTTTCAGAGCCTTATGAACCACATTCTCAAACCATATCTCAGGAAATTTGTCCTTATCTTCTTCGATGACATCGTCATCTATAGTTGAACTTGGGCCGCACATCTTCAGCATGTAGATCTACTCTTGCAACTGCTTCGCAAGCATAAATTATTTGTCAAGATGTCCAAGTTTTCATTTGGCATGGCATAAGTAGAGTATTTGGGCCACATTGTGGGGCGTGAAGGTGTCAAGGTGGGCCCCAAAAAGATCTAGGCAATGTAGGAATGACCTCAACCTAAGAACTTGAAGAGCTTGAGAGGATTTTTGGGTCTCACAGGCTATTATCGTAAATTTATCCGCAACTATGGTCGCATAGCGAAGCCCCTCACCCAACTCCTAAAGAAAAATTCATTCTTCTGGAATGAGGAAGCACAACAGACCTTTATAGCTCTAAAAAATGCCATGTGTTCCATTCCAATCTTAGCACTACTTGACTTCACCAAATCTTTTTTCATTGAATGTGATGCTTCGGGTACAGGTATTGGGGCGGTCTTAATGTAGGAATGGCGACCATTGGCCTTCAGAAGCCAACAACTCAGTGGGAGGAATCTGGGCCAATCTACCTACGAGAATGAAATGATGGCCATCTTACATGCAGTCGAGACTTGGCGACCTTACTTATTGGGGCGACGTTTCCAAATCCGCACAGATCATCACAGTCTTAAATATTTTTTGGAGCAATGCCTATCCTCCCCACAACAAAATAAATGGCTAGCCAAAATGTTGGGATATGATTATGAGATCATTTACAAGAAAGGGAAAGACAATAGTGTAGCAGATGCATTATCTCGCCAATTTGAGGAGGAAAGTACTCTGCTAGCAATTTCCCTCCCCATTCTAGAATGGATTGAAGAGGCTCGCAGGGAATGGTTTTCACACCCCGGGCTCTCCCAACTCATTTCTAAATTGCAGGTAGATCCAAATTCCACCAAGGGCTACTCGTGGCAGGATGATATTCTTTGCTACAAGGATAGAGTCGTAATATCACCAACATCCACCCTCAAAAGTCGCATTTTGGCAGAATTGCACTCATATCCCCTTGCAGGACATTCGAGCTTTCAGAAGACATATGCTCGCACCAAAAGATCATTTTTTTGGACAGGCATGAAAAAGGACATCCTTAATTTCATAGCAGAATGTGATGTCTGTCAACGCCACAAAGGGGAAACCGTCAACACACCAGGCACATTACAACCATTGCCCATTCCAGCATCAATTTGGACGGAGGTTTCTATGGATTTCATTACAGGTCTTCCAAAGTCACAGAACAAGTCAGTCATCATGGTGGTTGTGGAATGACTGTCGAAGTATGCTCATTTCTGCACCCTACCCCACCCGTTTACACCAACTTTGGTTGCTCAATCTTTCATGGATCAGATCTTCAAATTGCATGGCATGCCCACTTCTATTGTGTCCGACTGCGACCTGATCTTCACCAGTAATTTTTGGCAGGAACTCTTCAGAATACAAGGCACTCAACTCAAACTCAGTACTTCCTATCATCCGCAAACAAATGGTCAAACCGAAGCCGTCAACAAATGTCTAGAAACCTACCTTAGGTGTTTCACTTTAAAAAAGCAACACCTTTGGGTACATTGGTTACCTCTGGCTGAATGGTGGTATAACACCAACTATCATGCCACCACCAAAATGACTCCCTATGAAGCAGTATATGGTCAACTCCCACCTTCACCTACTTCGTATCTCAAGGGATGCTCAAAAGTACAAGCAGTGGATCAAATCCTACAACACCGCGCAACCATGCTCGCCCATCTTTGAGAGAATCTTCATCAAGCTCAGAACCGCATGAAGCAACAGGTAGACCAGCATCGCTCAGAGTGCCAATTTCAAGAAGGGGATCAGGTCTTTTTACGGCCACAACCATATAAGCAAACATAACTCAAGGACAAGGGGTGTCAGAAACTCTCTCCCAAATTCTACGGACCATATAAAGTACTTTAGTGCATTGGAGAAGCGGCCTACAGGTTGGCCTTGCCACCTACTGCAAAAATCCATCCAGTTTTCCATGTCTCATTCCTCAAGAAAGTGATTGGGAACAATTGCAGAATTCATACCAATCTACCTGAATTGGATGAAGAAGGGTCCATCTGGCTTCAATCTGAACAGGTCCTAGACACACGAGACAAGCAATTGCGCGGCCACATGATTAAGGAAGTCCTCATCAAATTGAAAGACACCTCTCCGGAAGATGCAACTTGGTAACCAACCACTATTCTTCAGCAGTTTCCGCAGCTTCAGCCTTGAGGACAAGGCTCGTCTTAAGGGGGAGGGCATGTTAGGGTCCCACCCTAACCCCCTTATTTATGTAATGGGATCACGTCATAGTCAAGAGTCAATAAAGCCCATATTAATAATTGTAAGTGGTTAATCCGCAATTAATGATGGAACCACAGTTAGTTGCAAATAGGTCGTAGTATTAGATAGATGGTATTAATAAAACCCATGGTATTGGCCCGTGGTATTGCATGTATGAGTCGTATATAAAGGATAGAGACTCCCTGTGAGGAGCATCGTGTCTTATTTTGTAGTCGAGCTCTGCTCTATTGGAGGTTGCCCCCTCGAAGAGGCAAGTGAACATTACTCTCTGAATAATAAAATCATTGCTATTCTGTGTTCTGGGTATCTTTTCTTCGCATATTCTGTATTTGGGTATCATTTTGCAGGTTAAGAGCATAACAAAGGAGGGCCTTCAAACCAGCCAGATGTTCATGAGACTGAAACTATAGGTGTGCTAGTGTTTTTCACTTATGAGAAAGGCAAAAGCAGACTATTTGCAGTTGCCAAATGAGTATTATCTCCACCAGGGGTGGAAAGGGTCTCGTTTTCTTCACCGGATCACAAGCAAATGCTATCTTCACCTGGGGTGAAAGGGGCTTTGCCTTCTTCTTCAGCAAAATAGGTACATGACAAAGGAAAGAAACAATTGCATGATGAGGGGCCTTCTGAAGGGTAAGACATAGATTTTGTCTTGGTTGAGGAGGATGACATTGATTTGGGCCCTCAAAGCTCAAAACTCAAGAATGTGATCATCAAGGAGAAAGAAGCTGAGATCCAAGACTTGTCACTTGACCTTGAGAGGGATAAATGTATAATTAACTTCCTTAAGCAAGAGAACAAGTGACTAGAGGACAAACAAACTATCATGGAGCTGCAAACCATAAGGGAAAACCAGCAAGTAGCAAAAAGAAGGAAAATCAAGCTGACTTCACTAGAGCAAGAAATAGAGGCTGACTGAGAATCATGGTTGGAAAGAGTGAATATCCACCTTTAGAAGCTTCTTGATAAGGCTAATAAGGAGAAGAAAATGTTGCACCATATGGCCTATCACTACTTGACCAGGAATAAAATTTGCAAAACAAGGGTGAAGAGGTTAAAGGCCAAACTAAAGAGAGCTTTGAGGAGAAAAAAGGAGCAAGATAAGCTCAATATCTTGGCTGAAGCATCATTGGCCTAGCATAGCACATAAAAAGAATCTCTCATGCCAAATTTCAAAAATTTTGGTGAATTTTTTGTCATTTTTGAATTTTTTGAGGCAAAAAACAGGTTTTTTCAGCAGGTGCATAGTGCCACCGGCACTACACTTTTGATGGGGGCCTCCATTTGCAAAAAACTTTACATTTTTGGAATCACCATGAAAGGTTATGCATGCTCAGAAATGGCTGAGAAGTTTTGACAAGTTTTGGACCTCCAAAAGGGCCAAAAAAAAACTCAAAAAATGCCCTCTCTGCTACTTTTTTGCCACACAGGAAGTAGTGTTGGGAGATTGCATTTTTGGAGGGGCAAATGGATTCCAAATCAAAAAGTTCAAGTTGTACCAAAAAGTAAACTCGCCAATATTTCCATTGAGCTATTCTACACCTGATTTGGAGTTCAAGAAGCCTTCCAAAACTGGCCTAGAAAAAGCGCTACGCATAGAATCAGTGGCGCTACATATAGGAGAAAAATTTGCGAGTTTTGCCTGTTTGCTCATAATTTCGCCTAGTTTTCTACCAGTTTAACTTTTTCTTCTCTCTTTGGTAAATTCAAGATGTAATATGATGTAACTTGATGTACTATGATGTAAAAATGATGAAAAATGACTTAAGGAGGTAGATACATCAGTTAGAGTGGTTTTGATGATGAAAGAATCAGTTTCCATAGTTTTAGAGGCAAGTTGTTCCACTGCCTATTTTTTAGTTCCTAGTTTAGATATTGTTGAAACAACTCCTTGACTCATGGATTCGACCCCTAATGGATAGAATAGGTGTTTTGATGCCTATATCTTGTACTTTCTTAGTCGTTTGTCAAGGTTGGACTCTTGTGGATGCATTGCGCTTCTTTGTACATCACTTCTGTAGTTTGGCAAGGAAATAAACCAGGGTTTTGCAGCATTTTGTGGGATTCCTGTGGTAATGTGAATTGGCATTTTTTTCTTCTTTGTAATTCATTTTATCTTATGTTTATGTGTGCCATCATCTCTCTTATTCTGCATAACTAAATGAATCAAGTATAAAGGGTATTATCCATTGGTGTTTCAGTGCTCTGCCTTAGGGTTTATTTAGTTTTACATGTTTTCTACTATCTGAAGAGGACTCATGACATTTGCATGCCCTCTCCAAATCCTCACCAGTATTTAGACTCACCATCACATTCATTTCAAAGTGTTAAAACACTTGCCTACCTTGCCCCACAGAAACCTCTACAAATCTAAGTTGATTTCCTGGACCCAAAACTGCCTTCCTGATCTGATCCAGCAACCAACCATTAAAATCAATCAAAATTCCTTAGAGCATATACCTAGCCTAAAATTAGTATTCATATCAATCATCTCAAGCCTTACTTGCCATATTTTCTTTGAGATTGAAAAGGAGAGAGCCCTCTCCCGACATGGTAGGGCTAGCTACCAGGTTAAGCATGTTTTGATGTTACCCTAGACCTGCCTTTCTTAGCCTGAGGTAGATTTAGGCCCTAACATAGTGGCGACCGTACAGGGGAATGAAAAGTTTGCTTGTTTTTTATTGTTGTTTGCTTTATAAACTACAGAAGGACCTGAAGTTAGCAAGGTAGCCTTCGAACTACTCTTGTTCTGCAAGTTCATAGTAGATGAATGCTGCTTCAGTTAATCTCTGGTTTAGTTTATGAACTAAACATCTGACTTGCAAGCATTGAAAACTATTGCTCCAATACATTAAATAATTCTAGACTTTTGGATGATGAGTTTATAATTTAGTAGACTGACAATATTGTAATGTCAATTTGATTTTTGGGAATAATTCAACACACTGGCTTCCAGACGATACACAAGGCTAATCCTGATCCTAATCTTCCTCCCGTGTATGAAAACCCAAATCTTATTCCAAGAATTCTCCACCAAGAAAGTTCTGTGATTCCTATGTTTAAATCTCATTCATGCCCGATCGTTTTTTAGTATCTTGAAGATCTCCCATTTGATGAACATTTTGATCTATCATTGTTTGAAACTAAATCTGAAAGTGTAGTTGGTGCTACTGTTCTAAATCCGGAGTTTTTCCAATATCTTGAAATTGAAAGAGCAAATAGATCAATTGATGCTTATATTCTAAATCTTCAAACTTCAATTGTGGCTACCAATATTCCCGAGTTCTTAGAATCTACATCTGCTACTCTTGGTTCATCTATTGTTGTGTCTAGTTCAGAAATTCCTACTGAGCCTCCTTTTATTCCTTCCATTCCCGTGTAGCCCACCATATCTGATCAGAGATCTGCAGTCTCTTCTCCTCCATCAACCCCTTCAACACCTCAAACATCAAATATTTCTTCATCCCCTTCGACACCTCATACGCCCATCACATCAACTGCTATTGTTGTTCCCACTCCTCCTACATCACCAAGGCCAGTTTTAAATCCACCTTGAGCAATGGCTGCCAGATATGCACCTCTCATTTTGCCACGGAACTTGGATGCTATGCCTGCTCATTACCAAAGTAAAATCCCATTGCTTGATGCTACCCAAGGTATCACAACACAACAACATGTTGATAGGATGAGTGATTTCTTTGATCTCCATAAGATAGATGAAGAGAATGTGACTATGAGATTATTTGTGCAAACTTTTGGAGGCGAAGTGCGAAAGTGGTTCAGAGCATTGCTTGCTGGAACTATCAATACATTGGTGGTTCTTCAAAGACAATTTCTGGTTTGTTGGGAGGTAAAGAAAAATCCACTCCAAATCCTTTCCGAGTATGAAAGCATAAAGAGGAATGTTGGTGAGAGTGAGGACTACTGTGGTAGATTCAATACTATTTATAATGTTATTCCAGATGATATCAAGCCACCAATGGGGCTAGCTTTGATAAAATTTCCCGATAGCTTTGATCCTAACATGGCATATCAATTGAGAGAAAGAGACCCGGTTGCATTGGAGGAGATGCAGAAAATCGCAGTGAGTGTGGAGGCAAATCTGCTAGCTAAGAGAGCTAGGACAAAGACCTAGAAGAAGGTGACCATAAAGGAAGAAGCTTCTTCCTCAGATCATTTGCTTCGTAAGATTGAGAAGATGTTCGATAGATTAACCAATGCAGATAAGCCCGCGACACAGGCCAGGAATCCAAATTTTCATGGTTAGCAGCAACCACAGTTCATAATTAAGCAACGAGAGAAAAAAGCACAAGATCCATCAGCTCAACAGCAGGTCAAAACACCATTACAGCAGAACTATGTCCATGGCCCTAAATCAGAGGATGATGAGACTCCAATAGGAGAGGAGAATCACTTTTTTACACCAGATGGTTTGCCAATTTATATCATCGAAGATGAAGAGTATTCAGAAAACCCAGCTGTACAAAAAGATGAAGATTTTATATTGGCAAATGAAACAGTCCTAGAAGAGGAATCAGATGAATATCAGAGGGGATACATGAATGCATTGACAGCGTAGCGAAGACAATACTCACTGAGGAGTAGGGATGTAACGATCAATCCAATTCAACAGTGGAACGAAGCAACACCACCAAATAATGATTCTCCAAATGTTCAGAAAAAGGGAAAGGAGCCAACAAATCCTACTTCTAGCAAAGTACAATAAGCAAATGAAAAGTCAAATCATCCAAGTGCAACAAAGGAGAAGTTTGAAAAGAAGGATGCTCCAGTCAAAGAGGTAGAGAAAACTACAACCTTTAGCTTAGAAAATGAGATTGCTAAGTTAAAAGTGTCAATACCTTTGACGGAATTAATGAAAAATAACAGCTATAAAGGTCAAGTGTCAAAGATTTTGAATATAGATCCCCTGTTTGATATGGTTAATGTGGAAGATGACCAACCCAAACTTATCTTTGGTCCGGCCTTAGAAGGCCAATCTGAGGATAGTGATGTAGCCCCTTTTTACGTCAGCCTTAGATTGCATGATTATGTTTTGCACAACGCCATGTTTGATTCAGGAGCGTCTCACAACCTGATGCCAAAGGCAATTATGGAAAAATTGGGTTTGGACATCACTCGCAAGTATCATGATCTTTATTCCTTTGATTATGGTACGGTCAGATCTATTGGTCTCATTAAATATTTGTTTGTGACTTTAGATCAAATTCTAGCAAAGAATGTTCTTATGGATGTAGTTGTGGCCGACATTCCCCCTAGATTTGGCATGCTTTTATCTAGGTCGTGGGGTGCAAAACCCAAAGGGACATTGCAGTTAGACTTCTCCTATGCCACTATTCCCATGTTTGGTCAAATGAGGAAATTAAATAGGGAGAAAAATATGAAGTACATGATCACGAGCAAGGAGAAACCTTTGAATCATCCAATTAATTATGTACATATAGATTTAGAATATTTTGTTCTTTATTCTGACAGTAATTTCAATGATGTAAATATTCAATTAGTTGAAGTCGAAGCTATACCAGAGATAACAGAAAATTTCAGAGCTGTACTTGATAAAGAGAGACAAAGGCTTGAAAGTACCGATAAACAGTCAACATTCTGCCAGCAGCAGAAAATTGATGGACAATAGATAAAGGTAGAAGAGCAGGCAGAATTCTAGCACTTGGAGGAAGAAGCCGGTTTGTGGAATATGGACTTTGATGGAGCAGTAGGTAAGGAAGGTGTCGGAATTGGTATTTGGATACGCAGTCCTGTTTTCCTACCAAATAAAGTCCCGAGTAATGTCAGAGTTTGTTCATATAAGTTGGCTTTTAATTGTTCCAATAATGAAGCCGAATATGAGGCACTAATTGCAGGCTTGAAAATCCTCAAGAAGTTGAAAGCAAAAAGAATTTCAGTTTGTGGCGACTCTGAATTAGTAATCAAACAAGTTAAGGGTGAATACCAAGCCAAACATCCTCGAATGAGGGCTTACTGTAATGCAGATTTACATATTTTGAGTCTTTTTCCAGATTATACTTTGACATGTGTTCCTCGTGCACAAAATGTTATTCTAGATTCCCTTGCTACAACTACAAGTAACTTAAAGATTCTGATGAATTCAAACAATAAAGTTTAAATTCATGTGAAGCATCAACCAGCTGTCCCTGATAGTCTAAGATATTGGCAGGTGTTTCAGGATGACAAAGAGATTGAAGAATTTCTGCAAAATGAAGGCAAATATAAAGACACTTCTATAGATGGTGAGCAAGATGATGGTGAACCAGACATAGAGGTAAATCAGATGGAAGTTTTGCAGCTGAAGGACAATGTCATCCCTAAAGGCCTTATTCCTTTAGAGGAATTATTTGACCAAGATGATGTAACCCAGAAGCCAAGCTTAGTGCTGACTGAAAAGGGAGTTAAAGATGTGAATATCGGAACAGCAGAAAATCCAAAGATGGTAAAGTTGTCAAAGGCATTACCTCCCTAGGTAAAGGGGAAATAGATTAGTTTTTTGTCTTCATTTACTGATGTATTTGCATGGGACTATATAGATTTGAAGGAGTACAATAAAAGTATAATTCAGCGCATCATTCCAATCAAGCCAAACCAGAAGCCATTTCACTAGAAGTTGAGAAGGATTAATCTAAAGTTGCTGCCATCAATAGAGGAAGGAGTGAATCGATTGTACAAGGCTGCTATAATCATTCCAATATGATTTTTAGAATGGATTTCCAATTTGGTGCCCGTGCGAAAGAAAACTGGTGAGATTAGATTTTGCATTGATTTCAGAAATCTGAATAAGGTGTCTTTGAAAGATAATTATCCGTTGCCAAAAATGTACCACATACTCCAAAGAGTAGTTGGGGCATCTTGTATGTTGCTGTTCGATGGGTATTCCAGCTACAATCAAATTTTGGTCCATGAGGATGACAGGGACAAAACAACATTCACCACTCCATGGGGGACATTCCATTATGCTAAGATGCCATTCGGTTTAAAGAACGCTGGTGCAACATTTTAGCAGGCTATGGATATCACCTTTGCAAATGAGAAAGATGCATTTTTAGTAGTGTATCTTGATGATTTGACTGTCTTTTCCAATTCATATGAGGAGCATATTTACCATCTGAAAATTGTTTTTCAGCATTGTAGAAAATATGGCATATCACTCAATCCCAAAAAGAGCTTTTTTTCCATGGATGAGGGGAAGCTTCTCGGTCACATAATATCCAAGGAGGGAATCCACATCAATCCTGCTCGAGTTGAAGCCATTCAGAAAATTGATTTTCCTCGTAGTAAAAAGGATATCCAATCATTTAACGCTAAGATGAACTTTTTACGTCGTTTTGTGCCAAATCTAGTTGAACATTTGAGGGAAATTACAAACATGTTGAAAAAAGATACTGTGGTAAAGTGGACCGAAGAAGCCATAAAGTCTTTCAACCTAGTAAAGTTGGCTCTTTATTTAGCTCCTTTTAATCAACCCAGATTATTCCCAAGATTTCATATTATTTTCATTCGCCTCTGAGCATACTATGGCAGCAGTTCTAATGCAGAAAAGAGACCAGCTTGAGAATCCATTTTCACCAGGAAAATAAGAGATGCAGCCTTAAAATATAACATTATTGAGAAGCAAGCTCTTGCCTTGGTGAGAGCTTTGAAAGATTTCCGGGTATATATTCTGCACTCTCATATTCTCGCTTATGTCCCTAATGCAGTCGTTAAAGATGTTTTGGTACAAACAGATCCAAAAGGGAGGCGAGGAAAATGGATCGTAGCTTTGTTAGAATATGACTTGGAGATAAAACCAACAAAGCTCATCAAGGGGCAGGGTCTAGTAAAACTGATGGTAGAGTCTAATTTGCATGCCTTGGACATAAACCTGATTGCTACTATGTCTGAAGAAGATGAAGACAATTCACTCATTCAGGTATCTGAAATTTTTCTCCATTCTCCTTGGTATTCAGATATTGTATATGTGCTCGAGAACCTTTCACCGCCATCGGGGATGGCTAGAAATAAAAGTAGAACTCTGAAATTAAAGGTTGCTAAATTTTATATTATGAATAATGCACTGTATTGGAAAGATCCTGGAGGTATGTTGCTGAATTGTTTAGTTGAAGAGGAAGCAAAACAGGTCATGGATGATTTTCACAAGGGAGACTGTGGAGGTCACCTATTTTGGAAGAAGATGACTAATAAAATTTTGAGAGCAGGGTACTATTGGCCTACCCTCTTTGTTGATGTTTATAAAATTGTGACAAGCTTTCACGAATGCTAGATTTTTCAGGGAAGGAGAAAATTGCAGCCTCTACCTCTCAAACTAGTTGAAGTAAGTGATCCATTTCAGCAATGGGGCCTAGATTTTATTGGAGAGATTCATCCCACATCTTTAGCTCAACACAATTGGATCTTAATAGAGATGGATTATTTTACAAAATGGATTAATGCAATCCCCACTTGGCAGACCACAAATGCGGTAATAATTCAGTTTCTTGAAAATAATATTTTGTCATGTTTTGGTTGTCCTAGCAAGTTGATTACAAATAACGCAATAGCTTTCAAGTCCAAAAATATGATTGATTTTTGTAACAAATATCAAAATTACCTTGGGGAATTCTACTGCATACTATCCACAAGGTAACGGATTGGCTGAATCTTCGAATAAATCATTGGTTAACATCATAAAAAAGCTGTTGGAAGCAAACAAAAAGAGTCGGGACAAGAAATTGGTTAATGCACTATGGGTGAATAGAGTAAGTCAGAAGAAATCAATCATCATGTCTCCATTCGAAATAGTATATGGTATTGACATGGTGTTCCCGACATCTCTCGCAGTCTCAGTTGTAAAAATTTTGCAGGAAGCTGGTAGCAAGGAGGATTATCTTCAGCGAAGAATAAGCTAAATGATCCATTTACAACAGAAGAGAGAGGAGGTTTTTCAGAATACCTTCAGGTTTCAATAGAGAATCAACAAAATCTATGATCGGAAGGCAAAGACAGATAAGTTTCAGATTGAAGACATAGTGCTAAAGTGGGATGCTAGAAATGAGGACAAAGGAAAGCATGAAACGTTTGAGAATCTGTGGAAGGGACCATATAAAATTGCCACATATTGAGGTCAAAATGGTTTTCTGCTCGAAGAAATGAACGGTGAAGACTGTCGAGGAGGGTCGGTCAATGGTCGATTGTTGAAATGGTATTATCTTTGAGATGTTTTCCGTTGTCATAATTTTTCATTGTACATACCATTTTATTTCCTTCATTTCAAAGTGTGTACTATCGTCATTCATTTAGTTTGGGCCTCGAAGTGAAGGTTATGAAACTGAAGGTCTGACTTCAGTTTTTGGTTATTTAGTGTCGGTTGTTTAAGTCAGTTTTCAGCCTTGTAATTGAGACAGTTTTGAGTCAAGATATTGGTTTTAGTTTGCTGAAGTTATTGACTCCATTTTTCCCAATGGATAAGGCACTGGTCTACTTTCCAGAGATCTGTAGTTCTTGGCACCTCCCAGGAGCTACCATTCCCATTTGAGCCAATGTTAGTGTCGGTATCTTCATCCCTCCATCAGTGATCAAATTTCTCTTTTTGCATGCATTGTAGGTGTCCCATCCAATCA
Source organism: Pinus tabuliformis (assembly GCA_031772625.1). Taxonomy (NCBI): domain Eukaryota; kingdom Viridiplantae; phylum Streptophyta; class Pinopsida; order Pinales; family Pinaceae; genus Pinus; species Pinus tabuliformis. The sequence continues at coordinate 516,813,842 of CM062805.1, read as the reverse complement.
GCTGCATTCCATTAGGTCATGGATCAACTGATGGTAGTGGTTCATTGTCAATTTCCCTCATGTCATTTACCTGCTGGCTTATTTTCACATGTTCAGGACATTTACAATCATTTTTTGTCATTACATTTGCAAAAATCATTTTTAGGGTTTTAGGTCTCATTAGGTCTAGGGTTTGTCACCACAGAAAAAAACTCAATAAATGGTCAGCAGACACATGAGGAGGTCTAATGAATTCATAAAATTACAAATTCATTGATGATATGCTCCATAAAGGATTTTTACTTCAAAACTCTGTTTGGAGGTAAAAACAGGGTTTTTTTCCATTGCATGTAGAAATTTTATGTAATTTCAATGTTTCTATATGTAATACGTTCCAGCTATCTTGCCAACCCCAACCACTATAAGAAACAAAAACATCAATGCATTAATTCATCAAGTGATCAAGAAGAGTCAAACTACAAAATGAAAAACAGAGTTTTTTAAAGCAAAGTGAATAAGACTTTTGAAAAGTGGGTTTGTAAATGAAAAATTAAAACCAAGGGGATATAAAGTTCTTCTTTATGTTTGAAAGTCTTCATTTTGTGCAAGAGAGTAAGCTAAAAGGAGAAAATAAAGTTTGTGGAAGAAAGAGGTCAAAGTCAACAAAAAACACGAATTTTCATCAGCACTACGCACCTGGACACTGGCGCTACGCACCTGGCGTAGGTTTTGCATTGGATTTTGGTCGTCACAAAGTGTGTTACGCACCTAGGAGGTAGCACTACGCACCTGCCTGTTGAGCTCTAAATTGAATTTCATCACCATCCTTTGCCTCCAAATTCACAAGTAACCTCTCAACAAGTAAGTAAAGCCTCACATCTAGTCTAGCAAGGGATTTTTTTCATCTGTGGTGGTGATTTGTGTGTCTAAAAAATAAACCCTAGCTACTTCTAAAATTGTCTTGCCAAATTTGCATAGGGTTTTGTTTTTTGTTGTTTTAATTGCCCTTTCATTATTTTCCTACACTCCATTCCCTTCCCTTGCACTAAATTTTCCTAAATCCCTTCCTCTTTCCCTCTCCCAAAATCGTTGGCACTCACTCCCTATTACCAAACCCTAAGCTCTATACATTATTCCTAAACATTAACCCTATACGTTCCCAAAACCCTAATTCCCATTTCCTATTCCCTCATTACATTCTTTCCACAATCAAAACCCTCATTTAAAATCATACTATCAGCCAAATCCCTCATTTCCCAAAAGAAGAATAGTAGTCACCCTACTCACCCTCATACTTTAAAAATCTCTTCATACTCATCATTTTTCACTCCAAATTTGCAAGTATGGAGACAGACTCAGCATATGAGAGGAATGATGAAACTGTCAGTGATTATTCCCAAGAGGCTCATGCACCAAGAAAACCACATAAAGGAGGAAAACATATCCGGGAGGAGCCCAACACTCTTACAGAGTTACTTGCTTGCCCTCTTGCAGTAACCTGCTCTAAAAATCAGTCTTGTTACTAGTTTTGTGAAATGGTGGAGAGGATGAAATATCACCATGACCTTGCTAGGTTATTTTTCTTCATCTTCATAATGGCCAAGTGAACCTAGCTGGTGTCTCTTTCACCTTGACACCTAAAACCATAGCAGCAACAACAGGCATCCCTAATGTGGTTGAACAATGGAATAAGGGGCAGCATGTGGGCAGAGAGCATTATGAGCCTTATATCAAGGCTAGTTATTAGAGGCAAATCAGTAGGGTCTTTCCTTTCAAATACTTGCAAGATACTTATGCTCCACTCATGAAACTCATCATCAAATATTTTACCTGTGAGGGGAGGTTTTCCCATCTATATACATACCATGTCAGATTGTTGATGCATTTCACAAGAGTGAGGATGATGAACCTCCCATACTTTATATGCAGGTATATTGAGAAGATGGCTCATTATGTGCAAAGGATACCTCTTCCTCAGCAGTTCAGTAGCATTTACCATTTCTCATTGATTAAAATTGTTGTTTTGCATCAACTAAGCCTGCTGAATATTTCATGGGATACTTTCATTGCACATGAGGTTTTCAAAAGCCCTCAGGTGACTCCATTAGTGCTTCAAGAGGAAGGAGGGCCTTCAAACCAACTAGATGTTCATGATACTGAAACTATATGTGTGCCAGTGTTTCTCACTTATGAGAAAGGCACAAGGAGACTATTTGCAGCTGCCAAACGAGTATTATCTCCACCAGGAGTGGAAGGGGTCTCGTTTTCTTCACCGAATCACAGACAAATTCTATCTTCACCTCGGGTGAAACGGGCTTTGCGTTCTTCTTCAAAAGAATAGGTATAGGACAAAGGAAAGCAACAATTGCATGATGAGGGGTCTTTTGAAGGGCAAGACAGATATTTTGTCTTGGTTGAGGAGGATGACATTAATTTGGTCCCTCAAAGCTCAAAACTCAAGGATGTGATCATCAAGGAGAAAGAAGCTGAGATCCAAGCCTTGTCACTTGACCTTGAGAGGGCTAAATGAATCATTAACTTCCTTGAGCAAGAGAACAAGTGACTGGAGGACAAACAAACTATCATGGAGATGCAAACCATAAGGGAAAACCAGCAAGTGGCAAAAAGAAGGAAAATCAAGTTGACGTCACTAGAGCAAGAAATAGAGGCTGACCGAGAATCATGGTTGGGAAGAGTGAATATCCACCTTGAGAAGCTTCTTGATAAGGCTAATAAGGAGAAGAAAATGTTGCTCCATATGGCCTATCACTACTTGACCTAGAATAAAATTTGCAAAACAAGGGCGAAGAGGTTAAAAGCCAAACTAAAGAGAGCTTTGAGGACCAAAAAGGAACAAGATAAGCTCAAGATCTTGGCTGAACCATCATTGGCCCAGCATAACACATAAAAAGGACCACTCATGGCAAATTTCAAGAACTTTGGTGAAGTTTTTGTCATATTTGAATTTTTTCAGGGAGAAAACAGGTTTTTTTCAACAGGTGTGTAGCGCCACCAACCCTACGCTTTTGATGGGGGCCTCCATTTGCAAAAAAAATTACATTTTTGGAATCAATATGAAAAGTTATGCATGCTTAGAAATGGCTGAGAAGTTTTGACAAGTTTTGGACCTCCAAAAGGGCCAAAAAAACTCAAAAAATGCCCTCTCTGCCACTTTTTGTCACACAGAAAGCAGTCATGGCAGATTTCATTTTTGGAGGGGCAAATGGACTCCAAATCAAAAAATTCTAGGTCCCAGAAAGTAGACTCATCAAGATTTCCAATGAGCTATTCTGCACCTGATTTGGACTTCGGGAAGCCTTCCAAAACTGGCTTGGAAAAAGCGCTATGCATAGAATCAATGGCACTACGTATAGGAGAAGAATTTGCCAGTTTTGCCTGTTTGCTCATAATTTCACCTAGTTTTCTACCAGTTTCACTTTTTCTTCTCTCTTTGGTAAATTCATGATGTAATGTGATGTAACTGGATGTACTATGATGTAAAAATTATGAAAAATTAATTAAGGAGGTAGATACATCAGTTATAGTGGTTTTGATGATGAATGAATCAGTTTGCATAGTTTTAGAGGCAATTTGTTCCACTACCTATTTTTTAGTTCCTAGTTTAGATCTTGTTGAAACAGCTCCTTGACTCATGGATTCGACCCCTGATGGCTAGAATAGGTATTTTGATGCCTATATCTTGTACTTTCTTAGTCATTTGTCAAGGTTGGACTCTTGTGGATGCATTGAGCTTCTTTGTACATCATATTTACAGTTTGGCAAGGAAATAAACCAAGGTTTTGCAGCATTTTGTGGGATTCTTGTGGTAATGTGAATTAGAATTGTTTTCTTCTTTGTAATTTAGTTGATCTTATGTTTATGTGTGCCATAATCTCGCTTATTCTGCATAACTAAATGAATCAAGTGTAAAGAGTAGAATCCATTGGTATTTCAGTGCTCTGCCTTAGGTTTTATTTAGTTTTACATGTTTTCTACTGTGTGAAGAGGACTCATGACATTTGCATGCCCTCTCCAACTCCTCACCGGTCTTTAGACTCACCATCACATTCATTTAAAAGTGTTAAAACACTTTCCTACCTCGCCCCATAGAAACCTCTGCAAATCTGAATTGATTTCCCAGACCCAAAACTGCCTTCCTCATCTGATCCAGCAACCCACCATTAAAATCAATCAAAATTCTTCAGAACATATAGCTAGCCTAAAATTAGTATTCATATCAATCATCTCAAGCCTTACTTGCCATATTTTCTTTGAGATTGACAAGGAGAGAGCCCTCTCTCGACCTGCTAGGGCTAACTACTAGGTTAAGCATGGTTTGATGTTACCCTAGACTTGCCTTTCTTAGCCTGAGGTAGATTTAGGCCCTAACATAGTGGCGACCTTACAAGGGAATGAAAAGTTTGTTTGTTTGTTATTGTTGTTTGCTTTATAAACTACAAACAGAGCCTGAAGTTAGCCAAGTTTCCTTCGAACTACTCTTACTCTGCAAGTGATGAATGCTGCTTCAGTCAATCTCTGGTTTAGTTTATGAACTGAACATCTGACTTGCAAGAATTGAAAACTATTGCCCCAGTAAATTAAATAATTCTAGACTTTTAGATGATGAGTTTAGAATTTAGTAGGCTGACAAGATTGTAATGTCAATTTGATTTTTGGGAATAATTCAAAACACTGGCTTCTAGACAATACACCAGGGCCAATCCTGATCCTAATCCTCCTCCCATGTATGAAAACCCAAATCTCATTCCAAGAATTCTCTGCCAAGAAAGTTTTGTGATTCCTATGTTTAGGTCTCATTCATTCCTGATTGTTTTTTAGTATCATGAAGATCTCCCATTTGATGAACATTTTGATCTATCGTTGTTTGAAACTAAATCTGAAAGTGCAGTTGGTGCTACTATTCTAAATCCATAGTTTGTCCAATATCTTGAAACTGAAAGAGCAATTAGATCAATTGATTCTTATATTCTAAATCTTCAAACTTCAATTGTGGCTACCAATATTCCTGATTTCTTAGAATCTGCATCTACTACTCTTGGTTCATCCGCTGTTGTGTCTAGTTCAGAAATTCCTACTGAGCCTCCTTTTATTCCTACCATTCCTATGCAGCATGTTATCACTCAGATTTTCCAAGAAGTTGTTGGGAAGAGGAAAGGGGTCCGAGGTAACCACAAACCAACTTTTAAGTACAGATTCTAGACAATCTGTACTCAAAGAGGGCTCTCTCTTTATGATTTAGCTTGGTTTTTAAAAGATATTAGGCTAGTTGTGAAGTTTGGGGGGTTTTGTTTGAGTTTGGGTGGTGAGATTCAATAGCAAAGGGGTAAGACCGAGTAGCTTAGTCCATTGGGTTGATGGAGTCAAAGAAAATGGCTTAACTAGAATTGGTTTCTTCACAAAGGATGGTTTAACAAAGTAAGGTAGTCAAACAGGGAGCAATCAGAGACTAAAAAATGGAATGGGCTTAAAGGGTTAAAGGGCAACTAAGAATCCTTTAACATACTTTAAATGAGTAGAATATGACTAACCATCAGTAAAGAGCAATTAAGAATTCTTCACTAAATGGTTAAAATGAAAAACTAGGAAACAGGAGCAATCAAGAATTCGTTGTTTATACTAGTTCAGAAGAAAACATTGAGAATAATAATGATTGAAAAAAGAGTGCAATTAAGCAAATTCTGAGTTATTCTTTTTCATTTATCATTCAGAGGTGAAACATAGATGATATTTTAAACAAGAAAAATTGTAAAACACAAGTTATAGATGAACTTATTGATCCGGTGTTTGATTCGAGAATTCTGAGAAAAGTCCTTAGCTCCAATTCTTCATCCAGCAAGCCACAAAGCTGGTCCAAACAGAACTTTATTCCAAAATAGTCAATGTTACAACAATGTCTAAGAATCCACCCTCAATACTCCAATTGAGGTGGTATTTATACAAAAAATCTTTACAAAATATCTCATAACAGAGTGAGATATATTCTAGTGATGACTAATTATTTTTACAGAAAAATAGAGACACTTAGTCTCGAAGATAGGAGAAAGGTGAACTGATGATGTGCTGTTCCTATTCTCGCTGAATGTGCTCGAGGCAGGCCCTTTTATTTGGCTTGTTACTATCCTCTTTACTAACTCTATGCTGGCTGCATTATTTTGACCAATACTTTTCACCTGTTCTGATACACTTCGACCCGTTTGACCTCTCTTCATCTTTGTTCATCCTGCTATGGTAAAAGCCAAAAATTTACATTTTACCAAAAGTAAATTTACAAAATTCTCAATATTTCTTCCGACCATTTTTGCTCTGGCAATCTGTGTTTTTGAAGTTTCCTCAGAGTCTCATCTGTTTCTGTATATCTAAAAAAATTAGGCTGGAGTTGAAACTAGTGATTTACCTCATGCTCAATATAGAATAAGTTCTCCAAGATGTCATAGAGAACTTGGCTTGTGGGAAGTTTTTTTATTCCTGATGCACTTGTTGATGAACTAGCTTGATCTCCAGAATATTTACTCAATTTATCTACATAATTAATGTGCTTCATTAACCTGTCATTGATCAAAGGACTTGGTAGCCCTTTATTGTGCAAAACTGTGAACTTCTCCATAAAAGAATTGATTTCCACCTGCATATTCTGGCATCTTCTCTCTAGATTTTGCATCAAAGTTCTTTTAGTTAGCACCCTTTTGATTTCCAAAATGGTGTCAGTCCTGTCGGGGATGCCAAGTTCTTCCTGTTGTTCCCTGTTTATGTTATTCAAAAAATGTATTAGCTTGTTGGCCTATTCAGGCATTTCTCCTAACTTTACTCTTGTCCTTTTAGTTTCTCCATGTGCTGCTTTCACTAAATCAATCTTCTCATAAATCACTTGGATAGATGCCCACACATCATTTATAGATTGAATGATGTTGGCCCAAAGGATTTTCTTGATCTCTGTTAGGGGCTTGTGAAAGGTGAGCTCTTGTTCTAATGTTTTAACTTTACTTTCTAAAGCTTTGATCTCCCTTGTTTTATCTGCAACACTTATTTTGGATTTATCATAATTACTTTCTATCTTTGCCAATTTTTCCTTTACTTGTTTCAATTCTGTGACTTGTAATCTCATTTCTTCCATGGCCTTTATCAATTCGTCTGTGCTTGAATTAGTGTTGCTACCTGATGTTGTTCCTGCTGTTGATGTACCTGTGATTGCCTCTGCTGTGGCTACTGGGACATTTGGAGCTACTGTTGTTCCAAGTGCAGAAGGGACTGTTGTTGAGACTATGGGAGTTACTTCAGGAGGCTGAGAGGTAGACTCTCCCTGCTTTTCCTTTAGTGCTTTTTCTAATTCTTGCTTTGTATCATTCAATCTTTCATTAAGTTTCAGGAGCAGGTCCATCATGTCTTCTTCTTATTTCTGTTGTACAACTTATGCTGTCTGAGGATGTCTTAAAGGAGGCAGTTTCAGTTGTTTCCTCAGGGCAGCAATGTCCTCTTCTTTCTTCTTGATCAAAGCCTATATGCCTTTAAAATCTTTGGGATCATGTCCCAATCCAATGATGATCTCTTCTAATGATTTAATTTTGTTATCCTTGGCTAGGGAGGAGAATTTTTCCAAGTGAATTTGGGCAGTTGTATTATCCAAGGAATTTTGTAGCTTGTGGGCCATTATTACTTTGTCAGCCAGTGTGGAATAGACCATTTCCCCAGTCTGTTTATGAAGTTCAATTTGGTCCATAGGATGAATATCTTTGGCTAGGACCTCCAAATTTGTTCTAATGTAATCTATTGCTGACTGGGGTTGCTGCACCTTTGGCTTAAAATAACTCATTAACATTTTTCCTTCCTTAATATCATAAGCTGACATCAATCTCTACTGGTTTGTAGGGGCCATTTTTAAATATTGATTATAAATTTGAAGCCTTGCTAGATCATTCCTGGCTTTTATCTCTGTAAATGTCTTCTTAATGTCTGATACTTGTTTGCTTTGTGGCCTGGTGGATGATACTTCTGCACTGTGTTGCTTTTCTAGTTCTTGCCTCTGTGAGCTAAGAGATGTTTCTGCCAATGGAGAAGTTTGTTGGCTCACTGCCCTTTCTTCTCTTTGGCTCTCTATAGTTTCTTTCATCATTTCCTCTTCTGACAGAGGATTCAATCTTTGTCTTTTAGTCCCAGGTTGTTCCATGGGTCTACTGGCAGGAGTAGTGATTTCCTTGTCCCTCTTTTTACCTCTTTCCTCATTTAGAGGAGTTTGCAAAACTGGAGTTTCTACTGCTTTAGTTTTAGGTGGAGGAGTTGGTTCTTGACCCTATTCTTTGGAACTTTCATTTTGATCTGGCATTGTGGGTTGTTCTGTGGTCTCTACTTCCTTCCCTTTAGGTGTGCTTGTGGCTCGTATGTTGACTTTTGGTGGAGGCTATTGAGAAGTTCCAGCAATGGATGCCCCCTTTTCTGGCCCTTGAGATAGCTTGAAAAATACCTGCCCAAAAGAATCTAGGTCAAGGGTTTTTTCAAGGTTTCGCATAGCATTTTCCATCTTTTCCTTTTCACTAATCTCTTCTACTAGGGTCTCTTCTACCCATTCATCCTAATTTGCAAACTGTTCAATTTTTGGGATCCTATGATGTATATAAACTGATAGCCTATTTTTTTTCCTTCTGTCACATACGAAACTATTTGTGTCATATGGCACCCACTAGAAACTTTTCTTCAATCTAAGGTGGTCTTGTAAAATATTTTTAGCTTCTTCCCAAGCATCCCTAGAATTTATGACAAAAGGGCCTAACTGGTTCTTGATTCTTAGCTGAGCCTTTTTCTTTGTGCTACAAAAATGGACTAAGTCTGCATTTATAAGCTGTCTAAAATATTCTAGTGCAAACAATCTCATGGGCACATATCTAGGTAACTTGAAAGGGTAAAGTTCACACCCATACATTCTGATCTCTATGTGATTTTGATATAGGTACCAGTCTCCTATCCTGTACTGTTTAGGGAGCTGCAGAATCTTCTTCATGTCACCAGTGATCCTAGGAGGGGGAACTCCTATCAATAAAGTGGTTGCTGGATGTAACAACCAGTCACTGAACTCATCATAAGTGTAAGGGGACTCACTAGTTTTATGAAAGATGGAACTCCAAAAGATCACAAACCTTCGATTTCCTTTTGAGTCCAATTTCCTGACGGGGAAAGAAAAGCTGTCTGGCTGATGATACAAAAAAAGATGGTATATAAAAGATGTATATTTGAAGACTCCTTCCCTCTCCAAACTTATGAATTGATCATGGATTTTGTTGGCAATGAAAGTGGCATAGTCATATCTGACAACAGGGGGTTGTCCTGGAGTAAAGATTGATATTAAAACTAACGTGATGTCATCAAAATATTCACTGGAATTGAATCCCATGATCAGGGATATCATTTCAACAATGAGTCTGCCAGTGTCAGTGAAAAAGGTTTGCAGATAAGGAGGTGGACCTTTGGGTTGGTGCTTTGGTAGCATGAAGGTCTGAGCAATACGGTTTATCTTTGATGTGGGAAATTGAGATGCTTTTTCAAGTAGATAACCCATGGAAAGACGAGCAAGGGGATTAGTGGAGTGGAATTGTATCATTTCATTAATGGACTTAGCAGTTATAGGAAACAGAACAGTCTGGGATGGGGACATAACTGCTCTGTGGACAGGGTCATAGTTGGCACAACAATGACGAATTATTTCTGGGAAAACATGGACTGAGGGGAGGAAATACATGGGAAGATTAGATTCCCACAGTCCAAAGATGTCAGACTTATTTAGATAGCTTTCTCTGACTTGGCAGAAGGCCTGAAGATGGTTCCGGTCACTAGATAAATCTTTTATTTGGAAATCTTTATCTGTAAGAGGTAGATAATCTAAGTCTTTGAGAGGTGCATCTATAGGCGTGACATTCAGGGCTATGGGAGTTTCCATGTTTGGTTCTTTTGTATTCAAACTGGAATTGGGGCTTTCTAGGGAATAAATGGACTAAACAACAGGCTTAGGGTCTTTTTATGGCAATTACTAAAAGTTTTTACCTTGAATTTTGGCTTTTGCTGGTAGAATCATCAGTGGAAAACAAAAATTGCAAGGTTTCAGGGCGAAATGAATAAATACCAGGATTAAATAGGTAAACTATGTACTTGCAGGCTGAATGATGGACTGCAGAGCACGGTGTTGGAGTTTTCTTGGCTGGGTGGCGGGTTGAATGCTCAGATAGTCGAATGAACGTTCTTTTGCATGGAGAATAGTTTGCAGAGGATAATGGGAAAATGAAATTTTTATCGTTTATTTAACGAAATTTGGGTTTGGCGGGACTTTTTGGCATTTATTTGGCAGATGACGTTAGCGTAACCTGCCGTGTTTGTCGTTATGCGGAAGGGTGGTAAGCGGTAAGTGTCGCATCACTTTTGGGGCTAGGTGGTTTTGAACGCAGGGCAAGTGAACACATGGAGCGGGCGACGCGTGGCGGGGGTACGACAGAAAGCTGCTGGGCGATCGCGGGTTAAAACAAGGTCCTCTGCCTTTCTGTCATCCACAACTACATAAATATGAGGAATTCTCTGCCCAACATTCCGAACAGTCTGCACCTCCTATGCACTATATATCTTATGCCTACCACCTTGATGCTATAGACAATCTCTCCTAAGGTGTTCCTCACTGCATGTCCAACATTCCAACCATATAGTACCATTACCTTTATGTTGCTATTGTGGTCCATGTCCCTATCTAGATGCATTAAACTTCTTTCGAGATGCCACATTTTATTTCTCCTCTACATTTTGAGGCCTTTCTCTCGTTGGCTTCCATTTACCTTTAGCTTTTTCTTTCCCGTTCCATCCTTGCTGACATTCATTCTTACGCTTTGAATGTTCATAACAATGATTTAATTTACCAATGACTTCCTCAAGTGATCGAGGCACATCATACTCAATTTTATCTATAATTGCTAATGGAAAACCACTGACAAATTGTTGAAATCTAGCATTCTAATCTTTAATATATGGTATATACCTCAATAGATCTAGAAACTTAGTCATGTACTCTTCATCGTTCATTGACCCGATCTTTAGCTCATAAAATTATTTGGCCTTACTATTGTAGTACCTTTCCAACAAGTATTTCTTCATGAAAAGCCTCTTGAAATCATGCCAACTCAAGTTCTCTATCTTGATGCCTCTCACCCACTTTAGATATTCCCACCAAATATATGCTTTACATTTCAGGCTAAAGATAAGGATTCTAGCCTTCATACTATATGTGTACTCATGCAACTCAAATAATTTTTTCCTCCCAAGTATCCAAGCCTCTGCATCTTCTGGTTTATTCAAGTTTCCATAAAACATAGGTGGTTTTACTTTATTCAATTCATCAGGAAAGTATCGCCTATCAATCTTCCTATACGAATGACAACAACGATGATCATGATGTCTATTCGAATCAAAACTAGAATAATACATGTACTCACCACCCCTCCTATCCGAAGTGTCCAACAATCTACCATCTTTCATCATGTCATCTCTATCTCACCCATGTCTACCAGGAGACCTACTGCCATATGCCCCATTAGTTATGTCCTCCTACTCTTATATGATCCAAAGTGGCCCTTGCCGCTGCAATTCTGACAAGCTCTGAAGAAGTATTGCATTAAATTCTTTATGTTTCTCTTGTTCCTGTATGATCCTATCATTGTATTTCTTACAACTCCTTATTTCTTTGTTTAGGCTTCTTAATGTGTCTACCAAATCAAAAGAGTTCCCACCACATTTCTCATCTAATTCATAGGGAGAGTCTTTGTATTCTACCATCTTGCTATTCATTTTGATCTTTCTCCTGCAAGGAATAATATGTCAGCTAACTAAATCATAATAAACCAACATTCCTTAGTATAATTTGGGGAGGATACCTCATCTTCAATATCATCCAAATCAACATGGTACATGTATAAACATAATCATAATAGCATATAAACATATAACAACTAAGTGTGCCAACACATAACATCATTCTAGCTAGAGTCCAATCATCACTACATGACCATATCACTACACATATTATGACTTCATGCATGACGACATCAACCATACCAATGTACATGGACAATACACAATCATAAACATAGACGATACACCATCATACAAGTAGACAACACACAAGCATAAACACAGACAACACACACGCATAAACACATATAATCAAGCATAAACAAACAATACTTGTAACAAAAGTTAACAACATGTAACCAAGCATACATGAACGATACATGTAAGAAACATATAACAACATGTAACCAATCATACACTCATGATGACACACTTCCCATCAACAACATCCTCTTTCACATGGTGACATCACTACAACCATAACCGACACCATGCATGTTAAACAAGCACATAGACCATAAGGATGAAAACACATGTACAAACGACATGAATGGATGACCAACACACTGCCCATCTAGTCCAAGTGGTGAACCATGCTCTAATACCACTTCGTAACACCCTCCTCCCACATCTACCCAAGTTTTCGGCCAACAGGGGTAAACATTTGACGAGAGGCTACTATGATGGGATGCAACATCCTATGTGATCTTAAGGAAGTGAAATCGACAGAAACACCATGCATGTGAAATAAGCACATAGACCACAAGGATGAAAACACATGTACAAACGACATGAATGGATGACCAACACACTGCCCATCCAGTCCAAGGGGTGAACCATGCTCTGATACCACTCTGTAACACCCTCCTCCCACATCTACCAAGTTTTCGGCCAACAGGGGTAAACATGTGATGAGAGGCTACTATGATGGGATGCAACATCCTATGTGACCTTAAGGAAGTGAAATCGATAGAAACACAACATACAAACCTTCCACATCAACATGGGTCTCCCAGGAAGCAACCCAACCTCTCTTGCAATCAACCCCCGGGTCCCACTGAGTTTTTAGACCAATTAACTCCCAGAATCTTCCATGCTATGGGCATGCCAACGTCTAGAGGGCTTTGGACACTCCCACAACATTGGATGCCAGCATCTAGGGACTATTTTGCTTAGTGCTGTGCTAAAGTCCCAAGGATTTGAGACAATTTTTCAGGGCCAGAGCCCATGTCATTGCCCATAATTAAATGACACCTTAAGAACAGAAATATAAAAAGGTAACGATGATACGAATGCAATTTCTTGAACAAGGGCTTGACTGGACCTATACTAGCCATGAAAGACATTTCGTCAAACATATCACAAATATGTAAGCTATACGTGTAAACAACAAATTTAAGCACACCAGTCTCATACTTATCTGAGAATCGCTAAGAAGCATTGTTCCCTTATATCATTAACTACATTATCATCTATTAGGTGATAGATACATTGTTTATTCATTTACAAATAAAACATGAGGAGAGCCATACATCATCACTATCAGAATACTTGTTCATGACCAACAAAATAACAATAGAAATACCATGAATACATCAGCCATATAATCCACATATAAACCAGTACATTTACACATGAAAAGCCAAGGGAATGAATTTCTCATTAATGAATGTAGAAACCAACTGTGGGTGAGACTACCATGTTCCACCTGACCATAGATTGGCTAAGCCAAATCTCTCTTCGTAATCACCCCCATGCCATATTCCAAGCATGAATGTGGGACTCATAACCAAACAAGCATGGATGTTACTAGAGTTCTCTTCCTACACCGTGAGGAATTTTAGAGCCTCCTAGTCTCTTAGGATTTACCATAATCTACAGTCTGATCCAGGGATCACTAGGCCCTACACCGAGACCCACTCTCCAGGATTTACTGTACATTCCATTCCAAGAATACTAGGCCCAACAGAGAGTAATCTACCTCTAGGCTTTATCATATATCCCACCATTTTTCGGAAAGGATTCCTATGCACACAATCCTGGAATTACCACATCCCACTATTTGGCTCAGGGGTTACTAGGCCACTAGCTTTACCATGATCAACATTTGGTTCAGGGCACTAGGCCATGTGTTTTTCATTTTGTATATCAGCTCACTCAACTTCAAATCCATCTGATAATCCAACTCAACCAAAGTATGTGAACCCATCTCATTAAGGATATCCAAAAATGGCAAGGCTAGGCTGAAAACATTGTCACACCTGGAAAAACCCATGCCATGATAGAAAAGAACCAGATGCAATACCGTGCATGCCAAATCTAGCAAGGAAACCACACATGAAAATCAATACTTGCAAAGAATCCTATTGTAGCTACTTGATCCTTCTCTTCCTTGCTTGCTCCTCCCTTCTTATTGCTTTATTTTTCCTTTCTTTCTCCAATGCCAAAGTGCTCCAAGAAAACTCTAAGTGTCTAAGAGTGAGTGAGAGAGAGAGAGATAATAATGAGAGATCTTCCAAAACTGAACTAACAAAAGGTACCAACTAATCCCCAAAATCCTTTTTATTAATGAGGCCTTTATTTTATTCATTTTCCATTATTTTCCTCCTCACATGCAAATTTTGACCTTTCACCTCCCTTTTCTCCTAATTTCCTTTATTTTCATTAATAAATGTGCCAAAAATTCCATTTTACCTTTCCAAAGCCTTCACCTTTTCCTTTTCCAATTTCCTTAGCCATAATAAACCAAATGAACACCCACTAGGATGGTTTGCCCAACATTCAGCTTGGAATAAGTGTTCCATCAATCATGGTTATATTTTTTTATAACTTTTATTACATGGAATTTTCACGAGGACTGTTACAGTATTAATAGCATGCATGTTATTCATGTTGTTTTAATACTTCTTTATAAATGCTCTTCATGCCAACTTGATCCTGCAGGAAGTATTTTGGATGCTTGTATGTTTGTTTCATATGTGTAGGAGGTTGGAGACTAAGAGGCGAGGCATCCCCCAAGCTAGTTGCATCAACTGACTACTGGATCTACATTTGATAAGTGTGTCATTTCATCCTCCTCTTCCATATTGGTGTTTATATGATGTAGATATTATCTTGAAATTCTAACTACAAAGGAACTAGTGAGTCCACTGGGGAGTCTACCCTATTTTTGTTTAAATCTTTCCTTCTCTTTGTTTTTTGGGTTTTATATTGCTTCCATTATGTTCTCTGTGGTTATACAACGTTGTCTATGTCTTTGTTTGTGTTATTAACCTTAGACCTATTCAAATCTCATTTGATTTTTCCTTTTCAAGTTGTGTTTCTTTGTCTGTGTCGTTTTGAGCTCAATACATAGCATAGAATAACATTTACATTGGTTTCATACAATTCACTTGTGTAAATTATTTTTTTTGATTACTAGAACTTGTGTAAATGCCTAAAAATTAGGGTTTTTCCCTCAGATTTTGATGTTTTGTTTTAGGTCTATTTTTGTGATCTCTTTTACATTTCATATATGCTTTAGATCTAGTTTGGATCTTTTGTTTTGGATTATATCTATTTGGTTTTTGATTTTAAGGTTTCTTTTGAACTGTTTTGCTTGGTTTTGGGGCACTTTTCCTCAATATATTATTGTTACTTTTTGTATCTATATTCCTAGTGTTCCTGAAAATTTAGATCTACCTCATATCTGGTTTAAAACCCTTATTTTGAATTATATCTACTTGGTTTTTAATTTTAGGGTTTTCACTTAGGTTTTTTTTCCTTGTTTTGAGGGGCTTACCCTCTAAATCTTGCCTTGGTTATTTGGATCTATATTCTTGTTGTTTTGAGGGGCTTACCCTCTACATCTTGCCTTGGTTCTTTGGATATATATCCTTGTTTTGAGCTCTTTTTCGAGTGAGTTTCTTGGATTTTTTTTGGGTCTGTTTTCTTGTAAGCTTTGTGAATTTCAAAAGTGTTATTATTAATATAGTGTGAGGTTTCTATTTTCATTTGAAAAGGAAAAATTTCTCTTGCCTTTTCTAACTAGAGTTCATTTAAGGGAAAATAATTTTTTTCATTCATAAAATGTGCATTAGGGATTGGGTCTCAAGTCTATTCACACCATCTTAGTTTCATACCCCTACCTTGTTGAGTAAAAAACCCCCCCTTAAAATCATTGTTTAGTAGAATCTATGTAGGAATTTATATGGTAAATTCCTCAGACAGAACACCAAAGGACACCGCTCACAAACAGATCACGTGATCAATACACCAGTATTGTTAACGTGCCTAGAATTAAATGACACCTTAAGAACATAAATATAAAAATATAATGATGATACAAATGCAATTTCTTGAACAAGGGCTTCACTGGACCTGTACTAGCCATGATAGACATTTCGTCAAACATATCACAAATATGTAACCTCTAGGTGTAAACAACAAATTTAAGCAAACAAGTCTCATTCTTATCTGAGAATCGCTAAGAAGCATTGTTCCCTTATATCATTAACTGCGTTATCATCTATTAGGTCATAGATACATTGTTTATTCATTTACAAATAAGACATGAGGAGAGCCATACATCATCACTATCAGAATACTTGTTCATGACCAACAAAATAACAACAGAAATACCCTGAACACATCAACCATATAACCCACATATAAACTTGCACATTTACACATGAAAAGCTAAGGGAATGAATTTCTCATTAATGAATGTAGAAACCAACCATGGATGGGACTACCACATTCCACTTGACCATAGATTGGTTGAGCCAAATCTCTCTTCGTAATCACCCCCATGCCATATTCCAAGCATGGATGCTACCGGAGTTCTCTACCTACACCATGAGAAATTTTAGTGCCTCCTAGTCTCTTAGGATTTACCATAATCCACAATCTGATCCAGGGGTCACCTGGCCCTACACCGAGACCCACTCTCCCGGATTTACTGTACATCCCATCCCAGGAATACTGGGCCCAATGGAGAGTAATCCACCTCTTGGCTTTATCGTATATCCCATCATTTTTCGGAAGGGATTCCTAGGCACATAATCCTGGAATTACCACATCCCACTATTTGGATCAGGGGTTACTAGGCTAGTAGCTTTACCGTGATCAACATTTCGGTTTAGGGACCTCTAGGCCATGTGTTTTTCATTTCATAGATCACCTCACTCAACTTCGAATCCATCTGATAATCTAACTCAACCAAAGTATGGGAACCATCTCATTAAGGATATAAAAAAATGGCAAGTTTAGGCTGAAAACGTTGTTGCACCTGGAAAAACCCGTGCCTTGATGGAAAAGAATCAAATGCAATACCATGCATGCCAAATATAGCAAGGATATCACACATGAAAATCAATACCTACAAAGAATCATGTTGTAGTTGCTTGATCCTTCTATTCCTTTCTTACTCCTTCCTTCTTCTTGCCTTATTTTTCCTTTCTTTCTCCAATGCCAAAGTGCTCCTAGAAAACTCTTAAGTGTCCAAGAGTGAAAGAGAGAGAGAGATAATAATGAGAGATCTCCCAAAATTGAACTAACAAATGGTACCAACTAATCCCCAGAAGAATTTTTATTTATGGGGCCTCTATTTTCTTCATTTTCCATTATTTTCCTCCTCACATGCAACTTTTGACCTTTCACCTCCCTTTTCTCCTAATTTCCATTATTTTCATAAATAAATGTGCCAAGAATGTCATTTTACCTTTCCAAAGCCTTTGCCTTTGCCTTTTCCAATTTCCTTAGCCATAATAAACCAAATTAACACCCACTAGGATTTTTTGCCCAACATTCAGCTTCGAATAAGTGTCCCATCAATCCTGGTTATTTTTTTAAACTTTTATTACATGGAGTTTTCACCAGGACTGCTACAGTATTAATAGTATGCATGTTATTCATGTTGTTTTAATACTTGCTTGTAAATGCTCTTCATGCTAACTTGATTATGCAGGAATGATTTTGGATGCTTGTATGTTGGTTTCATATGTGTAGGAGGTTGGAGACTAAGAGGCGAGGCATCCCCCAAGCTAGTTGCATCATTTGACTACTGGATCTACATTTGATAAGTGTGTCCTTTCATCCTCCTCTTCCATATTGGGGTTTACATGATGTAGATATTATCTTGGAATTCTAACTAAAAAGGAACCGGTGAGTCCACTGGGGAGTCTACCCTATTTTTGTTTAAATCTCTCCTTCTCTTTGTTTTTTTGGTTTTATATTGCTTCCATTATGTTCTATGTGGTTATACAACCTTGTCTATATCTTTGTTTGTGTTATTAACCTTAGATCTAATCAAATCTCATTTGATTTTTCCCTTTCAAGTTGTGTTTCTCTATCTCTGTGCATTTTGAGCTCAAGGAATAGCATAGAATAACATTTGCATTGGTTTCATACAATTCACTTGTGTAAATTATTTTTGTTGATTACAAATAACTTGAGTAAATGCCTAAAAATTAGGGTTTTTGAGGGTTTTTCCATCAAATTTTGATGTTTTGTTTTAGGTCTACTTTTGTTACCTCTTTTACATTTTAGATCTACTTTAGATCTAGTTTGGATCTTTTGTTTTGGATTATATCTATTTGGTTTTCGATTTTAAGGTTTCCTTTGAACCTATTTTGCTTGGTTTTGGGGCACTTTTCCTCAATACCTTATTGTTACTTTTTGTATCTATATTCCTAGTGTTCCTGACAATTTAGATCTACCTCATATCTGGTTTAAAACTCTTATTTTGAATTATATTTGCTTGGTTTTTAATTTTAGGGTTTTCATTTAGGTTGTTTTTCCTTGTTTTGAGGGGCTTACCCTCTACATCTTGCCTTGATTCTTTGGATCTATATTCTTGCTGTCAATATAGTTCATCTCTATCTAATATTTGAATCAAGACCCTAACCTCTTGTTGAATTTAATCATTTAATCATTTTTGTTTATTTCCATTGAAAGTATTTATACAAAATATTTTTGTTGGATTTCCATTCCTTTCTCATTTTTTTCCTTGAGTTAGGGTTACATTTTGTTGAGAATTATAGATCATTTCTTATGCTTTCTTTTTCTATCCATTGAGATGCAACCCTAATGCTTACTTTGTGCTTACTTTTGCATATTACAAGCCTAATTTTCATTGATTTTTATGATCTTTTTATTGCAAAGCCAATTTTAGATATTTTGAGTACTTGGTGTTCTCTTTTGATCTATTTTTCAAGTGAGTTTCTTGGATTTTTTTTGGTTTGTTTTATTATAACCTTTGTGAATTTCAAATGTGTTATTATTAATATAGTGTGAGGTATCTATTTTCATTTGAAAGGGAAAAGTTTCTCTTGCCTTTTCTAACTAGAGTTCATTTAAGGGAAAATAAATTTTTTTATTCATAAAATGTGCATTAGGGATTGGGTCTCAAGTCTCTACCTTGTTGAGTAAAAAAACCCCCTTAAAATTATTGTTTAGTAAAATCTATTTGAGAATTTTTTTTTTTCGTTGGTAGTACACTAAGAGTAGCATATTCTAGGGTCTTGGAATAGGGATGTGAGGTTAACTACTCTAAGACCACAAAAGAATACCTAACATCTTGTGTTAGAGAGGGAAAATTCACTTGTTGTTAGGCATTTCTTGGCAATCCTTCCTAACAAGAGGTCATCCACAAGATCACATTGAGGCCAACAAAGTGATATACCCCACTTTGTTTGTCTTGGTGGCATGGTTAACATGTTTTTGTGGGTGATATTAGCATTTTTCACTATAATACTTGGGGACTCACCTAGAAGGAATACATCTCATTTTGAGAAATCTATTAATGGGTTTCAGGCTTAGCTTCCTTTTCCTTGTGTGAGAATACAACTTAATACTATTCCTCCAAGGAGATTGCTATAGGTGGTAGGCTTAGTGGCCTTTCCTAGGTAGCTTACATCGGTGATGGTGAGGGGGATGTCCTTGTTGTACCAAGGATAAATGGTCAAAATCACTTGGTCCTCTTAGGGGATGCTCCAATACTTGTGAGGGTACTTATGCTTGGTCTAAAAGGAACATTAAGAAGGTAAAAAACTTAATCTATCCAACCATATCTTCACTTTCAACTTGGGCCCTGATGAACCAAGCTATGGCAGTAGGAAGATCCCTTCTCTATATCTCTTTGCTTTTGTGTTCTCATCCCAGGAGTACCTTAATTGTATTAATTTTATAATAAACATATATTCACCATGGTTGAACAAAGACTCCAATGCTCAAGTTGATTATTATGCCTTCATCCTGAAGAGGTATGTCCACCACTACATAGACAAAGGATAACTCTAGAAACAAAGGACCTAGGCCATACTCAAGTTGGGGAGATAACCTTGGTCCTAAGGAGGAATATCTTGTTACTATTTACAAATTTGACACAAGTCCTTACTTACCACACATAAACCCACCTTTGATAAACCCTCTTGGATTGGTTTTAGTGTAAATGAGAGCTTATGGCAGTGATCTATTTTCCTTGGTTTCTTATAAGATGTATAGTGAAATAACTTCTTCTTTTATGGGGGAGATGGGTCCCTATTTACCCTCTGTAGTGATAATTTATCCTGCCATGTCATCTTTACCATCACTTATTGTTGTGGGATCCATACCTCCTACTACACCTCTCACTTCTTGGGGTATTCCACTATTTAAGTAACCCCAATAAGTTTTCAACCTTTGTCTGTGTCTATGCCTTCCTCTAGCTTTGTGTTTGGAGTGGGGTTTAATCATATTCAATCTACAGTAGTTGAGACATTCATTCCTAGCTCATCTCAACTTATGATTCCTTTTAGCACATGCATTTCTATTGCTGGAAACTTATTAGGAGGATATTTTGTTTCTTCCAACTAGGGTGGGAGTAACTATGTTTTTGGTAGTAACTATCAACCTTAAAATAGTTCAATGTTTGGAGGGATGTCTTACTCTAGAGGCTCCTTTTCCTTTGGGGGGCTAGTATACCTAAGGGAACTTGCCCTATTAGTCCCACTAAGCTTACATAGTGCTTATTCACATAGGGTTTTTCCTCTACTATTGGGTAAAAACCCATAGGAAATGAAGCTTTTAGGGGTCCTTCATTCTTTAGGGGTACTTACCCTTGGGACAAAAATCCTTACACCACATCTACAGGCCTGGATATTAGTACACTAAGATGAACTATAACCTTGGTTCACACTCTTCTTCCTTTAACTATGGTATGGGGGACCATATGGTTTGTTAGGGAGTTACTTCCATTATTATTTATTTAGTCAACAACAAATTACTTTTATGACACCTATTGATTTCCTAGATTTGGATAATAATAATTTAAAATTATAGCCATGTGTGATGTGTTATGAGACTTAGAAACTGTGAAAAGCTAGTTAAATTCATTTGATGGCTATTCTATGCCTATTCTAGTTTACCAGCCATTTAGTTTATATAGATAAGCTAATTTAATATTAATTAGATAATTAACCCTTTATTTCCCAACACATCTGCATTTTTTTATAGTTATTATATAAAAATATTAATTATTTATTATTCTACATCATTATTATATTATTATTTTCTCACCAATATTTATAGAAAACTATATAATAATATCAAATAAATATAAATATGAGATATTATGAAGGAATATCCAAAAATTAAAACCCTTCTATTTTTTGGGTGGAAACTTAGATATTAAAAAGATATTGTAAAGAATAAATTACTAATAATAAAACTGAATTTTTGCACAATTTATTCTGAAAATACCCCAAATATTTTAGTTTCTCATTTTAATCTTAACCTCCTTTTCCCTGTTACCTTCATATTCAAGGGATATATTTTAACAAATCAACATATTTTTTGTCTCTTTCCAAGAACTCCCTTTTAATCAAATCTTCAATCCGCCTTTCAATATCCATGAAATCTAACTTGAATAGCCCTTCCAGTTCCCGAGCACATTCACTCACAAGTATTTTGTATTGTAAAGCCCTCTTTGCCTTCATAATGCATACTATTGATGCACCAATAAGAAAACGTCTGTCCTTAAAATCTTATCACATCTTTAATCAACTTGTACCTTCTTCTACTACTTCTACTACGAACTTTGACCTTTACGTTGTCTAACTATTCAAACTTGCCAATACTTTAATCAAACCTTTCCTCATAACCAAATATACCTTCCTTCTTTCATTTTGTCAATTTCATCTTCTAATTCAATCCTTGGGTGAAATTTGTTGTCTTTAGGCTTCTTATCAAATCTTCATCTGATTCATCCACCACGACAAAATCCTCATTAACATCGACACACATGTTCTCATCACCCTTAGGCTATTCTTATATGGATGCATTTCAACTCCATTGATCTTTTCCTCCATTTATCCCTCCATTTCTATTTTCTTCTCTCCAAGATTTTTTTCCTGATGATGGGTCATGGTACTGACTCAAAACATCGAAAAATCAAAATGAATACTAGTGAGTTGCAAGAAGTTCTTCTTTTATCTGTAACAAGTTTGCTACTTGTCACCCATACCAATTCATCCTCCTTGTATCTTCTCTTCTCTAGTTTCTTCGTAGTAAAACCTCCTCTTGAGAACTCTTATTCCTCATATTTCAAAGTTATTGGTTGTTACATCTTCAACTATGCACTCTTCTTAATTTTCAGAAAAATTATTTTGATGTTGGGTTTTGTCACCATTTCCTCATCTAAGAAATTTTCCTACTCCTTCTCCTTTGACATAGCTTACTTTTTACAGTGGATGCTACCAATTCAGTCCTGTAAACATGGTTCTTTTAATGCCAAAGTGCTCTGGTTTTCTCAATATGGATGCACTCTCTAGCTACAATGACTAATCAGTGCTAGCATAAACTATAGGCTATAGGATTTTTTTCTTGTTGGCTTGTAGGGGCCTGACCCAAGGTTAGAAGTGGTTTAGCTGAACAAATCCCGCACTACCGGCCCTTTCGGCAACAATCCATGGAGCACGGACTGAAGTCTCACCCGAGGTAGTATGGGAGGGTGTTGGAACCAGTTTTCTGCACCCTTGGGATGTCTTGATGTGTACTGGAGGGGGTCGCGAACCCTCTGCGGCCTTGTTCCCCTTGGTATTGTTGATGGTCTTTCGCGTAGATCAGTATAGATGTGATTTCTTAATAATGACCTTATTACAGATCTAATCTTCTTCTTATAGCCTTTCAGCAAACATTTAACAATAAAACCTAGTATGCGCAATTGTAATTCTTAAAGAAAATCATAAATTTATAATCTAAGGCATAAACTAGAATATAACCAGTTCCGCAATTTTTCAGAATCAACACAATATTTCAGAACCAATTTATCTTTATTAATATCTTGATTCAGTACAATCCACTTCTTGCCTTGCGCACACAGCTGCAGGAGTCCGCACACATGGCTGCAGACTCTATCAGGCCTCCGCACACATAACCGCGAAGCCTCTATCCAACCATTAACACCCACGACCCGGACGTACATACTCAAAAACCCATAACACCTTCGATTTAGCACAACCAAAACCTACTTCTACCCTTAGAGCCTCGCTCTATTTATACATTCCCATGGTCCACGGACCATGGGCAGGCCGACTCACTTCCTATTATTTTATATTATTTTCAGACAGACAACCCTTTGACTCAATCTATTACATTTTGCACACTTCGTGGAACTTTTACAATATCATTACCCTAAATCACGAGCTCTAAACCCCAAAACCGTTACACGGGGCCTTCGCTACCCAACAGGCCCCAAAACAATCATTGTGACTCATCCTGAGTCACTCGTTAGTGTGGCGATACACACTACCTAGGCTTCGCAGTCCACCATCCCTGTGAGTGGCGCACTTCATTCTGCGGCTTCCTCTTTGTCTCCTACAACGCTTCTTCTAGCTCCTGCTCCATTGCTTCCACTAATTCACGCAACCAATGATGCTCATTCTGCTCTGCTCGATTGACGCACAGCACCCCCTTATAGGTTCTTAGCTCAAGCTGGAGTGCCACATATGGGAACGCTTCATGCCAACGCAACAAGTTTCCAATTTCTGGTCTACTATATGCACTGTCTGCTGTAGCTTGTGTTGCAATTTTTCAAGACAATTGTTGTTGTTCACAAGATCCCAATCTTCAAGGTGTATCAAAGATGACCTGCTAACTGCAATTCCATCATTTGTCGCAATATTTACAGTCTTTCCCTTATCTTTTATGGGTCGCCAGTTAGCCCATGGGTTGGGCAACATCATCCATACCAGTTCTGCTTCGTGTCTAAGAATTTCCAATACATCCCCTACCACCAGTGCTAAACTCGCCATTGGCCATATTACAACCCTCAGACATACTCCTTTAATGTAAATAATGAATAGTTCCATATCTATGGGAATGTACAATAGCTTACTTCTCTCCAAATCACACATCATTTGGTGGATGACCCCCCTGTGATTTATAAGCATTTTCAAATTCAAATTCAGTGGTTCCCTCCTTTTCTAGTGTCGTAACGTTAAGCCTGCAGCAGAGCATTCCAGATCGAGCTTGTACCACATCTCTTAATTACCCGCTGCCCACTCCCTTTTGCCATAACTCAGACATCTTGTCATGAACAGTGTTAGCAACGGTCACCTCTCTGCTTGTCCACACAGAAACCCAGCCCCTTCCATGCAACCACGACCTTTGTGACATACTAATTCTACGCGCCCCCTGATCATCGCGCAACTCCCCCATAGACTGCTTTCACGTCTCGCGCTCTCTTTCAACTGCCTGGAGTGGTGAGTGTTATAGAAATTTTTGTGCCTTACAACACTGAGCATGAAATGTCCATAATCTAAGGGATCCAAAGTCCCTAAACATGTTGTTCCTACCCCTAGAGGAACAAGGCTAACTAACCACAGCAATTCACAGAAGTTCTCCACCTGAAACCACTCAAAAACAAGTCAATTCAGGATCATGTCAACTGCTCCACTGAGCATCTGCGCTGAATGTCAACTGCTACACTGGCTACCTGCGTTGAATGTCAACTCCAACACTAGCTACCTGCGCTAAGTGAGTTTGGACATGTGGCAGAGTCATTCCTCAAGGTGTCAATGCTCAGGAAGCTTCCAAAATGACACTTGCCTCAGGGAATTCGACTGGTGATGAGTAAGAGGTTCCAAATCTCCAAGTGGAAGCAAGAACCTCCAAGTGGACTCAAGAACTGAGGGAGGGAGAGGACACTAGTCAGATCTCAAGCTGACTCATCCTCTCTCCAAAATAACTATATATAAATCTCTCCTCCATGGGATCTAGGAGGCTGGAATTTTGTTATTGCAAAGAATTGTTGTTGGTTTGTGACTGGAAATATTGGGTGCTTAATGCTTTGAAGGGAGCTTAAGAAGGAATTCCATTCTGCTGGGAAGGAGATGCTGGATTGGAGCCCTATGGGTTGTATCTTTTCCTGAACCCTGTTACTTATCAATAAAGCTATCTTGGTTTGCTCCTATATGCTGGTGTATTTGTATGATTGCATTAGTGTATTTGATTTGCTTCTAATCCTGAATCATTTATGAATATGAATATATGCCTTTGTGTTATGTTCTTCTCTTGTCGCAAGTAGCTGTTCTCTTGTCACAGGTAGCTGTTCTCTTGTGATCTCGTGGAATCAAGTAGCTGTTCTCTTGAGCGAGCGAGGAGGCAAGTAGCTATGAACATCCAAAGAGAAGAGGATCTAGATTGAGGGACAAACGGAAGACAACGGTAAGTCTATCGATCTCCTCTCTTTCATATTTCATAAAGGAAGAAACCAATGTAGCTGTATTCGTTTGTTGCTAAGGCACTGTCACACCTTAGGTGGATAGGATCGTCCTGCATAGGCATTTTTCCCCACAACAAATTGGCGACTCCGTTGGGGACAATTTGTTTATTCATTTCATTCGTGTTTCAGTCATTTGTTTACTTCGTAGACTTGACAACAACTATCGAACTACATCTTTCCCGGATGCAAAGTAGAAAGTTGCTGCTTTGATCCAGTTGCTGGACTTGTCTATGATATAAACTAGATCCACAAATGATTTGATGATCCTTGTGATAGTCTTTAGTATCCTCTCAAAGCATCCCTCTGTTTATACCTTGCTTGTGTTTCTGATTTGGCCTGAAAAAGTTGATTTTTGAGAATTTTGTGACCCAGAACCCAGGGGAAACGAGAGTTTCTCCTTCAGCGCAGGCACTGTGAAGGCAGTCTGCATTTCAACGCAGGTCCCGTGAAGGCTACCTGCGTTGAATGTCAACTCCACAGTGTTAGACTTGCACTGATCCAGTGTGGCTTTGTGCAGCTGGGGTTCTTTGCTGTCTATTGCCCTGTTTTGATCTCTGTTTTTTGCAGCCTTTAACCAGCATAGGTACCAGTCTGATAACTCTTTTTCTTTGCTTAGATTCTGCCTCTTTTTTGTACAAAAAGACTGTGAATGTTTTTATGTGTTTGTGGCGTCATTTACAGTTTTCCTTTGCATAAGTAAAGTAGTCATCCTGTAGCCTTTGATTCAGATCTGATTGATAGTGATCTTAGAGGAGAGTTCATTGGCTGTTTTCAGATTGATTATAGATTTACTTTTGCTTATTGGTTTGAATTTGTCTCTTTTTAAGTGTCAAAATAAGTCTTTATTTCGAAAATCACAAAGTGATTGTAATCTCTTCTACCCTTGTTGATTTCGAAGAAAGTGAACTTGTTTGTATTGATCATTTTAAAACCAAATTCAAAGTTGTGCAAAAAGCTTTCTTTGTAGGCATTTATACTAAGAAAGTGGAAAACAAACACCTGCATTGTGCATTTTGCATTTGATAGTTTGCATGTTGGATTTAGGGAAAGTGCATTAGAGTGTGCTGATTGCTCTTTGAGAAAAGATAGTGTTATTCTTTTCCCTTAGTAGCTAGGATTTTCAAAGTTGAAAAGATAATAAAGATTGCTTATCATCTTAGACTGCATTTAGGAAGTTGTATCATACATCTCGTGGTGAACCTTGAAAGGCAAACTTTAAAAAGATCAACCTAAAATAAACTGAATGAACCTAACAATGCTTTGTAACATCACGCACAACATAGAGGTCTAGGCTAGAGACATGTTCCGGCGTCGTTAAGCCTAGTGACTGTCGATCTCGGGAAGGTGGGTGATTCCTCCTTAGGGACGATAGCGCTAGTACGGATTTGTGCTCCCACGTACCGTCGCGTATATATTGGGAGACCCCTATAGGCATATATCCTTTATCCTTAGGAAGCCGTGTCGGCCGCCCTACTGATCGCAATGCAATGAACACAGCATTCACGAAGATCGACCGCCCGTACCCTAAAAAGTATTCTGTGGTTTTGCGAAAAGTTTGGCACACCCTCTGCCTAGATCTCCAGAGCAGATCCTTTTGGCCTTTTTCAGACTCTATAATAGAAAAAGTCCATCCGAGCATTTGTCACTTCGGGCTCGTTAAAACATCGAAGGAGACTAGAGTCATCTTTAGCTTTTTCTCGACTCTTTAAAAGTGAAAAAGCAAGTTGTGTCTAAAACGTCGTTAACAATTTATTTTAAATGGAACAATCACCCTTTAATTCCTGCGTTGATCTTTAGGTTGAAAAGATGGAGCACACCAACCAAGGAATTCCTCTTGGTGGAAATCCTAGTCCCTTCTCCTCTTGGGGAGATGTTGGTGCGCCCCAAATGGCCACATTGTCGCTTCTAGGACTGACAATTTGCCTACCAGTTTGGCTCTTTTCAACCAATGTCGTTCAGAACACCACCATCCCTGAACAGTCGAGTCAACAGTTAGACCAGACAAGAGTTGCCTCCCAGCCTTCCACTTCATCTTCATCCCCTCCTTCCTCTTCGCTTGACGGAACTGGTCGAATTAAAAACCAGGTTCTTAAGGAGAAGAAGGAGAAGAAGAAGAAAGAAAAGAAGAAGAAGGAGCCTAAGGCGACTGGGGGCAAACAAGTGTCATCTAACAAAAATCCACACACCGCACTCGTAAGGCCTAAATCGCCATGCCTCATATGCCAGGGAGACCACTTCCATAGAGATTGTCCCTGTATCCCCCGGATACTAAGAGACTGGTCCCCCCATTTGCACAATTCGGTAGCATCGACCTCTGATAGCCATGTCGACTGCTCACCATCAACTAGTGGGAGTGAAGCTCCAGGACAGAGCAGGAAAGCTAAATTTCCCTGTAGACTATGTGAAGGCGATCACGCCATCCACCGTTGTCCCTTCTTAGACGAGGCAAAAAGAGTTCTGGAAGATCGCCCGATTTTATGAGCACATCTCCCTCCTGGATATCAAAGACTCTTGTCAAGTCCCTCACTAGTTGAGAACCTGGCTGACCCGCCGAGGTGGTCAGCCGAAGCACCTATCATTGAAGATGAACTGTCTGGATCCATGCCTGACGAAAGTCAAAAGGTTGATACAGCAGTTGACCCGGTTTTGCCTTCAGAGGCTCCATCTTCTAATGACACCATCATGGAGGAGGATAAAGACGACACCGTCCAAATTCTCTTCATCAGCACTGACTCTGATGATCAAGGGGGCAATGCCACCATTCCTTTATCGCAGGAAGGAAGTTCATCAAAGCGCTATCCGGCCGTATATTCAGTCCCACCACCAAGCAACCTAGTTGTGTCCTTTGATTGGAACCAGCTAGGCAGACCCCGGTTGCCAGCTAGTATACCATTCAGGATTATTTGTCAAATATACACAATGGTAATGGCTGGCACTATCATTGATGAGGGGGCATCTGTGAGTATCCTTTCCTCTATTGCTTGGAAAGCACTTGGTTCGCCAGCGCTTTTACCTGAGATGAGAAATCTATCAGGTTTTGATAAAGGAACTAGTCGACCTTTAGGGATCCTCCCCAATGTGCCTATAACATTGAAAGGGAAGACTGTTCAAATGAACGTGATGGTCATTCAAGGACCCTTGGATTATAACCTACTCCTTGGACGAGACTATATATTTTGCATGGGAGCTGTAGTCTCCTCACTCTTTAGAGTAATGTGTTTTCGGTATGAAGGAAGAATGGTCAAGCTCGTAGACCAACTTTCGTTTCCCGGATCACGCATCGCAAATAGTCATGTGCCATCCCTAAATGGTCCATTCATGCAAGAAGTG
The DNA here is from genome assembly GCA_031772625.1 of Pinus tabuliformis. NCBI lineage: Eukaryota > Viridiplantae > Streptophyta > Pinopsida > Pinales > Pinaceae > Pinus > Pinus tabuliformis. The sequence continues at coordinate 516,784,897 of CM062805.1, read as the reverse complement.
TCTCAACCCATGGTCCGTCCTCCTGATGAGCGCGAGTAATCCGGGAGGATATGACTGGAACCCAGGGGGCTTGCATCCTGGTCTGCTTCGGCAGGAAAACTTTGGGTATAGGGTAGGTTTCCGCGGGAGAATATGACTAGTCCGTACCCCGTCCGTGGTTGGAAGAGGGGTTGTTCTAGAATAGGATTCTTTTGTCAAAGTTACGTGTTTGGCACCAGAGTCATTCACCCTTGTCTATTTCGGTAGACATTGCCGAGGAAGTGTTTTGTTTGAAAGAGTAACGAGACAATCTTTGGGTAACCTGAAAGAGGTAAGCCTCTCTCGTTAAAACAAATGTTTTGACGGAAGAGATGTAGAGGTAACCTTGAAACTCTCTTTTATACCCAGGGGCATGCAAACCTTTTGGAGTGCAAGCAAGGGGCGACTATTTATTTTTTAAATTTTTAGGTCCTCCCTTTAAACCTGTAGGTCTAACCCTTTAAACTCGTAGGATTAGTCGTTTCCAAACTTGCATAAAGAAAGGATCAGGAGCAAAGCTTAGTGAGATGAAACTCCATAAAAAATAGAATCTTGATGAGACACTCTTATCAAATGATTGGGTAATCGAGTAGTTTTAGCATAAAGTTCATGCTCGTTAAAAAATAAACGCAAGATCCGAGCAGTTTTAATGCGGTCTTCATGCTCGTTAAAAAATAAATATAAGCAGTGAGCAATGTTTCCTCCAGTGTTTAAGCTCATTTTTAACTAAAAGATGAACCTATCCCGGTAAATAACCACTGTGAATGTAATATCATCAGCCGTTAAAACTTTGGTCATGTTTGCACCTGCCACCTCCACTTTTCATTTGGCCGATCGTTCACCTCCATATGATTGTTTACCCATTTTGAGGAACAGTTGTGAAGAGTGATTTCACCTAGCCATCCTTGTGACACTACCGTGATTGGAAAATTCCAACCTGTACCTGGAATCTGCTGCTATCCCTGTTTATCACTCGTTCCTCAAAAGACGAGTCTTCTTTAAGCTCTTTTCAATTGACTCGTAAAATATGAAAAGATTGCTGAGTTTTGGCCTTCCAGCTCGTTAAAGGACACGAAGAGCTATCCCTCCTCTAGATTTTAATCTTTTTGGACCTAAGGGATTATTGCACAAAAAGTTCGAGCGCTTGTTTTATTCAACTCGTTAAAATTATCGAAAACTCATCCCTTCTGTATTGTTTTATACTTTTTCGGACTTAAGGGATTAGATGACGAAAAAGGAATTGTGGAGTTGACTTTATGTACCTTTTCAGACTCTCTAAAAATGAAAAGGACTGAGTTATCCTTGTCGTTAGACTCGTTAAAATTATTAAATAGCGACAAACTTGTCTTTAGACGAGAACGAGTTTCACTATCGCTAGACTCGTTAAAACATAGCGATGGGCTTGCCCGAATGGCAGGTTATAGAACAAGCATATGTTATCTTCCTCAAGCTTGACAAAAATAAAGAGGTACTGGTCAGCAATGACTGGGGAAAAATTGGGAGAAACTGAAGAGAACTTTGATGGTAGCAGGTCGCTCTTGAACATGACACTTTTCCTCCGTACCACAATCGGGTTGGGTTGTGTCATTCACCGGTCACATCACCATGGTCTCGCCATACCATCCATATTTGGGGTAATGCTACCGATCCATCGCATCAGTGTCGCCATATGTTCAAGAGAAGTCGTTCAGAAAGAGTAAACCGGGTCCCATCCACTGCCATACATTATCCTTCATCCATTCATGACCGCCACCCTGAATTATATGTCACAGATCATTTTCACCTCCATTAAAATCATTAGCTCCGTTCCGTGTCACTGATGTGGGATTCATCAAGGCCCTCCTTTGACGGATCGCTCCTTGTCGACATCAGCTCATTATCCAAGGAGTTGATCTAGGAACAACCCCTTCAGTACTTTGAAGCTTGCATGCCTCAATGGCAAGTTTCTCAGTTTCGGCGACAGGTATACATCAATGACCTTTGACCAGAAGATTTTGCGTGGTGTTCAACGCCAAGTCCTTTATTCACACCACGTGAATTGTACTGCAGTACCTTGAGGGTCATTATCATTATCGGTGATTCCTCTCGCGCTTGTTAACGGTTTACATCATTGACCAGTAACCAAGCGATGTCTTTCCATGTTTGACTTCAGCGCAATTCTCACATGGATCGACTTGTACTTAGAGTGAAGATCGAACGAGTTTGAAGACCCCGGATCTAGTTTCATCCATCCGGGCTGCGATATATATTCAGGAAAAATAAAGACATTTGACACGTACATCATTGCAGCAAATGATCATCCTACTCAAAGGATGATAATTTCGCCAAAATTATCAGTCTACCATCAGACGATCATCTATTCTATGTACAAAAATGAATTTATAAAGCTGAACATGGGAATGCACGCCTCAGCTAGATCATGAAGGCAGTATGAATCATAATGTATTGTATTGTATCTTATTACAGGTCTCCTCCCAGCAAATGGATGAACTTCGGACCCTCCTGGATAAAGCATTTCACCCGATAAACGACCTCATACTTTAGGGGGCAACTGTTATAGACATTTTTGTGCCTTACAACACTGAGCATGAAATGTCCATAATCTAAGGGATCCAAAGTCCCTAAACATGTTGTTATTACCCCTAGAGGAACAAGGCTAACTAACCACAGCAATTCACAGAAGTTCTCCACCTGAAACCACTCAAAAATAAGTCAATTTAGGATCATGTCAACTGCTCCACTGAGCATCTGCGCTGAATGTCAACTACTACACTAGCTACCTGCGTTGAATGTCAACTCCAACACTAGCTACCTGCGCTGAGCGAGTTTGGACATGTGGCAGAGTCATTCCTCAAGGTGTCAATGCTCAGGAAGCTTCCAAAATGACACTTGCCTCAGGGAATTCGACTGGTGATGAGTAAGAGGTTCCAAATCTCCAAGTGGAAGCAAGAACCTCCAAGTGGACTCAAGAACTGAGAGAGGGAGAGGACACTAGTCAGATCTCAAGCTGACTCATCCTCTCTCCAAAATAAATATATATAGATCTCTCCTCCATGGGATCTAGGAGGCTGGAATTTTGTTATTGCAAAGAATTGTTGTTGGTTTGTGACTGGAAATATTGGGTGCTTAATGCTTTGAAGGGAGCTGAAGAAGGAATTCCATTCTGCTGGGAAGGAGATGCTGGATTAGAGCCCTATGGGTTGTATCTCTTCCTGAACCCTGTTACTTATCAATAAAGCTATCTTGGTTTGCTCCTATATGCTGGTGTATTTGTATGATACATTAGTGTATTTGATTTGCTTCTAATCCTGAATCATTTATGAATATGAATATATGCCTTTTTGTTATGTTCTTCTCTTGTCGCAAGTAGTTGTTCTCTTGTCACAGGTAGCTGTTCTCTTGTGATCTCGTGGAATCAAGTAGCTGTTCTCTTGAGCGAGCGAGGAGGCAAGTAGCTGTGAACATCCAAAGAGAAGAGGATCTAGATCGAGGGACAAACGGAAGACAACGGTAAGTCTATCGATCTCCTCTCTTTCATATTTCATAAAGGAAGAAACCAGTGTAGCTGTATTCCTTTGTTGCTAAGGCACTGTCACACCTTAGGTGGATAGGATCGTCCTGCATAGGCATTTTTCCCCACAACAGTGAGACTGTCCTTTGGTGGGTTAGTCAGGCGGTCGGCCTGCCCGTGTAGAGCTTCAGGTGACTGCCATTTACTCTGCCTGGGAAAGGTTCTCCATTCAGCTTGGAAAGCTAGACCACATCCCCATCTGTGACTTCTTGGACTACATATGGCCCCAACCAATGCATTTGGAGTTTTCCAGGGAATTTCTCAAACTTGTTGTCATATAGTAATACTAGATCATTTTCTTTGAACGTGCACATATTTCTATGGCGATCATGCCAAGCTTTTTCCCACTGCTTTTGGACCTGCCGATGGAATCCTTCCAGAAACCGTTCCTCCTCAAGTTCTTCCAGTTGCACAATCCTTTCTTCTAGAGCTCCACGGTCTGCCATGCCTGTCGCTGTTGGGCTCCAGTATTGTAGCAATAATTCTACAACTCTAGGAGCTTCCTATCGCTAATTTTATCAACCCGGTAGTTCGTACAAACTTGGAAGCGACGGTGCTGTATGCACAAGTATTAGCTCTTGTCGCAGCTGTCACTTGGTCAGCTGGCACAAGTCTGCTAGGGCTCAAGCCAACTTCTATATGCTCACAGAAGAAGCTTTATGACTGATGGACGAAAGCTAACTCAAAGGAGGCTAATCTATTAGCAGAAAGAAACTGAAAGCCAACAAAGCATGAAAACCCTAGTAAACCCTAATTTGACTAGCTAGGCCCTTACAATGCAAAACTGTGAATGAAACTTCTACCAATGATGCCATTACTTGCAGTGAGCTGAAATACATGCATCTAAGCTACTTGCATATGAAAAGACATGTTTTTGTATTTTTTCATTAAGTGGTTAGATTTATTGTGATGATGCTTTTGATTAGGGTTTGATTGTGCAGGAACGGTTCGAATGGAAAGAAAGCATGGGCAAGGTCAGGATGGCTAGGAGAGGTCCCAGAGGGTCTCTAGCATTAGTCCACAGAAGTCTACCATGTTCGGATGCTCAGCAACCGAGTTTGCAGGCTTCTACAGGAAGTCTGCAGGGGATCCTACAGGAAACTCAGGGGTTCTACAGGAAGTCTGTGCAATTCTACAGGATGTTCGATCGTGGGAGTTTTGGGAGATGGTGAAGTGATGGAGTGGTGTGGGAGGATAGGTGAGATGGAGATGGAACTGGTGATGGCTCAGGAGCAGAGAAGTCAGATGGAGAAAGAGTGCATGCAGTGGGTTGATGGCTGGAAGGATGGGATCAATGAAAGGTTAAGTACATGGAGCTATGTGAGTAATGGGAGAGCTGGAAGGTAAACGAGCTGAACAGAGGTCGGTTGAGTGGCTTCAGGTGTGGTTGAAAAGAAGAGGAAGGTAATGGAATGGTGTGGAGCAATGTAGATGAAACAAATTGTCTATGAATGTCACCAAAAACGAGAACTCTTTAACCTTTGTTAACTGTGCTATTTTGAACCAATGACCAGCAGTGCAATTTATGAAAGAAACTCGTGCATGGAAGTGAAATGGAGAAGTAATGATCAAGACCAAAGTGCATGGATGGATCTACGACTAAAGTAACTGTTGCAGCTTGCATGGACGTGAAAAGAACTGCGTTTCTTTTTGGTGGTTGATATGGACTTCACCCCAATCCCTAAGCAGAGATGGCAGTGATCTCTAACAACCTTTTTTTGGAGCTCCAATGAATTATAACTATCCTCTTCTAACCTAAATAACTGGAAGCAAATTCACCATAAACTAATCCTATTCAATCTCATAAAAAAACTAAATCAGCAGACTGTAAATTCGAATTGCATGTCAAAGTAAAGAAACGAAGTGCTGGAATGAAAGGCAAATAACATTACAACACCGAGGAGATATATTGCTCTCAGGTTGGGCCCTAACCTGAGAGCTATAGCTCCCTTAGAAACTCAGAATGAGATCAAAATCTGCGTACCTTTATTCATAACCAAAAATCTGATGTCATGCCAAAACTAGCTTACAAAAAGAACCAACATCGAGCTGTAGCTCGTACTTCGAAATTACAAGAGTAATGCAAAAGTTCAAAAAGCTCCTATCAAAGGCTACGGCCTTAGTATTTATGCAAAATGATAGTCCAACAGGTTTCCTTGATTTGTGGAGCTCGGCTGTCCAACTGAAGGTTAAACTGCTGATCCTGTAGAACAGTTGTAACTGCTGTTCCTGTAGAACGGTTGGCTGCCTCAAAGCTCGGTGGGGAGATTGGTTGGAGCTCGGAGCTATGGTGGGAATCACGAGGAAGGTCCCCAAGACTGTGGACATCCTCTCCTAAACCAGCAGTGCCACCTTACTGTCTCGTTGTCTCCTTTCTCGTGGTCTTTGCTCCCTTTTAATGCCAAAAACCTGAAATCATCATGTATTAGTCACGTAGATAGAATGCCTACCCTTCTTCCTACAAACAACATGAATAAACCAAGAAATGAATGCATAAACAATAAACGATGAATGGTTTGAGCAAAGCAAGTAGGCCAAATGAGCCCAAATTGTACCAAAAATTGGGGCTCATCAGTCGCCACTGCTATACGCAAACTAGGTGCAATGTATTCCATTGCCATGATGGATTCTGTGCCATAAACTAACCGAAAAGGTGTCTAGTCCGTCAACTTCTTGCACGTTGTTCGGCATGCCCATAACACAACAGGTATGTGTAAATCCCAATCATTTCACTTCGCATTACATACCTTTGTCAATAAAGTCTCCAAAATTTTGTTAAATGCTTCAACGGTCCCATTTTCTTGTGGGTGGTACGGTGTACTTTGTTGATGGTATATTTGGAATTCCTCCATAAGCGCGCTGACAGTTTCATTCAGAAAGTGCATCTCGTGGTCGCTCATTAGAATTTTTGTACATCCAAACCGTGTCAACACATTCTCAAACAAAAATTTCGTAGCTGTAGTGGTCGTGCAGTCTTTAACTGGTTGTGCTTCCACCCAACAGGTCAAGTATTCTGTCATGGTGATGATATAGCGTGTCCCTGTCTTTCCTGGAGGTGTGATAGGCCCCACAAAATCGATTGCCCATTTCTCGAACGGTTGTAGTGTCACCTGTGGCTTGAGCGGCATTTCATCCCTTCGCGATGGTTTCCTAGTCCGTTGACATATGTCGTAGGCCCGAAAGTACGCTTGTGAGTCTTGATGTAGAGTTGGCCACCATAGTCCGGTGCGAAGAATCTTCTGTGCTATGGCACGTCTTGCATAATGTCCTCCAGCAACCCCCCCATGTGCTTCGGCAAGGATCTATCCTCACTCGAATTCAGGTACATATCTGCGTAGTATTTCATCGTTGCCCATTTTGTAGAGATGCCCTGCAATAACAGTAAAGTCTGTTGCGCATATCACCAATTCTTTCTTCTGGTGAATGGAATATCCTTGCAGCACAGTTCTTGTGGTTAAGAAGTGGATTATATCCTCAAAATGGCCATCTGCGACGCGCACTGCATAAAGTTTTGCATGACGTAGACCTTCCTCTAAGTTTGTGGGCTCTTCACCGTTCTCAGTTCAAGACAGGTGATCTGGTCTTGCGTTTAGGCATCCCAATTTTATGACAACTTCGAAATCATATTCTTGAAATAATAGTAGCCAGGACCATTTGTTGGCTTGTAGGACCTATCCTAGGTTTAGAAGTGGTTTAGCCAAACAAATTCTGCACTACCGACCCTTTTAGCAACAATTCGCAGAGTGCAGACTGAAGTCTCACCCAAGGTAGTATGGGAGGGTGCTGAAACTAGGTTTCCACACCCTTGGGATGTCTTGATGTGGACTAGCGGGGGTCGTGAACCCTCTGTGGCCTTGCGCCCCTTGGTACTGTTGATGGGCTTTCGCGTAGATCAGTATAGATGTGCTTTCTTAATAATGACCTTATTATAGATGTGATCTTCTTCTTACAATATTTAAGCAAACATTTAACAATATAACCCAGTACGCGCAATCATAATTCTTAAAGACAACCATAAATTTATAAGTTAAGGCATAAACCATAATATAACTAGTTCCGCAAATTTTCAAAATCATCACAATATTTCAGAACCAACTTATCTTTATTAATATCTTGATTCAGTACAATCCACTTCCTGCCCTACGTACACAGCTGCAGGGGTCCATGCACACAACTGTGGACTCTATCAGACCTCCGCGCACACAACGGTGGAGCCTCTATCCAACCACTAACACCCACGACCTGGACATATAGACTCAAAAACCCATAACACTTCCACTCTATCACAACCAAAACCTACTTCTACCCTTAGAGACTCACTCTATTTATACATTCCCATGGTTTGTGGACCATGGGCAGGCCGACTCACTTCCTATTATTTTATATTATTTTCAGGCGCACAACCCTTTGACTCGATCTCTTACATTCCACGCTCCACGCACTTCACGGAACTTTTACAATATCATTAACCTAAATCACGGGCTCTAAACCCCAAAACCATTATGCGGGGCCTCCGCTACCCAACATTTCTCAACTCTAAAATGCATTTTTTCTAACCTTAGGGGAATCCAAAAATGAAGAAAATATGTTGAATTCCAATATTAAAACCCATTTATTACATTATCTCTATCCCAAGTCCATGTGAATTGAGCTATTACAAGCTCTTAATCGCACCACACATTCGTCTACATACTTTACTACAAGAATTAAACACAAATGTACAAAAATGATGGAATTTGCCATGCTCGGGTTCTTAATTAAAATTGACTTTACAAGTGCAGGTTTCTAAAGACAACAACACACTGGAATAAAATGTGATTGCAGTAGTTTACCATATACAAAAAGAGAAATAAACAAACACAAAGACATCTAAATGAATTGCTCATTAATGAAATTTGACATACATTAAATTGGCTCGATATATAATGTGGGCATGTGCATCCCAGGCCTCTTGACCTCTACCTCTTCTCCTCCCGCTAAATATTCTCCTCTCTTTTACTTCTCTATACCTCCACTGCACTCCACTTCTTCTCAAACACTCATTTCTTTAAAAATAAATCTAACATTGGACAACCAAGAATCACAAGATGAATTGCTTTCCCTTCTCCACAAAAATAAGGGAAACTGAAACTATATTTACATTAGGAAATATTCCTCAAATTTATTATAAAAAAAAACTCACTTCCTAATGTAAATATTTACAAAACATTCAAAATTACCCCCATAATCACCATTTGACCACCCCATCGCATTGGAAAGCTCTATTTTTGTCTTCATCGAATTTAGTGTCCCATCTATGCACCTGCATCAAAATTGGACGTTCCTTAAAATTGATAATGTTTTTGAAACAATTCATGAAAATAAAGGTAATATACATGTCTAACAATTTGCCAATAATAATATTTTTTCAATTGGAGGGATCACCCTTAGGCTATTCTTCTATGGATGCATCTCAACTCCATTGATCTTTTCCTCCATTTATCCCTCCATTTCTCTTTTCTTCTCTCTAGGATTTTTTCCTAATGATGGGTCATGGTACTGACTCAAAACATCGAAAACTCAAAATGAATACTAGTGAGTTGCAAGAAGCTCTTCTTTTCTCTGTAACAAGTCTGCTACTTGTCACCATATCAATTCATCCTCCTCGTATCTTCTCTTCACTAGGTTCTTCCCAGTAAAAACTCTTCTTGAGCACTCTTATTCCTCATATTTCAAAGTTATTGGTTGTTACATCTTCAAGTATGCACTCTTCTTAATTTTTAGAAAATTTATTTTGATGTTGGGTTTTGTCTCCATTTATTCATCTAAGAAATTTTCCTACTCCTCTTTTGACATAGCTTACTTTTTACGGTGGATGCTACCAATTTAGTCCTGCAAACATGGTTCTTTTAATGACAAAGTGATCTGGTTTTCTCAATATGGAGGCACTCTCTAGCTACAATGACTAATCAGTGCTAGCATAAATGATAGGCTATATGATTGTTTTCTCAACTCTAAAACACATTTTTTCTAACCTCACGGGAATCCAAAAACAAACAAAATATGTTGAATTCCAATCTCAAAACCCATTTATTACATTATCTCTATCCCAAGTCCATGTGCATTGAGCTATTACAAGATCTCAATTGCACCACACATTCCTCTACATACTTTACTACAGGAATTAAACACAAATGTAAGAACAAAATGATGGAATCTTCCATGCTCAGGTTCTTAATTAAAATTGACTTTACAAGTGCAGGCTTATAAAGACAACAACACACTGGAATAAAATGTGATTGCAATAGTTTACCATATACAGAAAGAGAAATAAACAAACAGGAAGACATCTAAATGAATTTCTCATTAATGAAATTTGACATACACTAAATTGGCTAGATATATAATGTGGGCATGTGCATCCTAGGCCTCTTTCCTCTACCTCTTCTCCTCCCGCTAAATATTCTCCTCTCTTTTTGCTTCTCTATACCTCCACTGCACTCCACTTCTTCTCAAGCACTCATTTCTTTAAAAATAAATCTAACATTGGACAACCAAGAATCACAAGATGAATTGTTTTCCCTTCTCCACAAAAATAAGGGAAACTGAAACTATATTTACATTAGGAAATAATTCCTCCAATTTATTATAAAACAAAACTCACTTCCTAATGTAAATAGTTACAAAACATTTAAAATTTCTCCCAGAATCACCATGTGACCACCCCATCACATTGGAAAGCTCCAGTGTTGTCTTCATCAAATTTAGTGTCCCATCTATGCACCTGCATCAAAATTGGAGGTTCCTTAAAATTGATAATGTTTTTGAAACAATTCATGAAAATAAAGGTAATATACATGTTGAACAATTTGCCAATACTAATATTTTTTCAAGTGTATTTGATTCTAACTATGGAGTTAATGATGGATGGTTTCCCAAGGGAGTGAACCATCCCAAGGTTGAATTAAAGAAGTTTTATGGACCATATGTCTTTACCTAGTTACACCAAATATAGCAATATTTTGAATTGAATAATATTATGGATGACAAGCAAAGGATTCACATGACACCTTTTAAATTTGATATAAAACCATATCAACAGTATTGATGGATAGTTTAAAGGAATCCTAATTATCATCATTATAATCGGGGTTTATTTACAAGAGACTTAGAAGCAAAATATGAAAAATCTTGGGAACATTTTTTTTTGTCAATTAAAAAGAATCAAGCAATTTGATGATATTAAAAACTACAATTTAGAATTTCAAGATTTGGATACAAAAGTGGATAACATAATCCATGCAAAAATATTGGAATCCTACATGGGTCATTAAAAGAAGGCATTAAACACAAGTTTTCTCCTAAAATAACTAGAAAATGTGTATGGAAACTGTGTGATTTTCCAATCATATTCAAGCCAAGATAAGGCTACATACCAGTATTCTATGGGGCATACCATACCTGAACCTACTAGAATATCACAAAAAGAAATGGAGGAAAGAGAAAAAATTATATTATTTGGTTGTAACAATAAATCATTAAAAGCGCATAAATTTCAAGAATTTATTTTTTCATCTTTGAAAATAACGATGAAGAGGAATTGGAGGGATCTACACAAAGAAGTGAGGACGGACTTGTGAACATAAAAGAGCATGTAATACATATTAAATTGCGAATGACATTGATTTAGATAGGTGTGAGAGATTTTTTTTCATGCATTGGAAGGTTTTTCAATTATTTGGACTCTAAATATTCTTTGTTACATTAAGAATTATAGGGTCGTAGTGCTTATTGACTGAAAAGTCATTGATAAAATATTGACAATGCCTCAATTGTTTTTTATATCTAGTGACAAATTATCAAGTTTTAGTCATCAATGGGGTATTGATCGTGTGGGAAAATTTCACAACATTAAAATGGGTATGGGAGAACATAAATTGGAAAGCTCAATGTATGCCATTCCAATTAGAGGTGTGAATGTTGTTGTAGGGATTAAAAGGTTGAGAACATTAGGTGTGATTTTTAAAGATTACAATGAATTATTCATGATATTTGAATTGGAAGAAGTTCAATATGAGCTGGGATCTTTTCAAGCTGTCATCTCTTATAAAATGGAAAAGCCCTTAAAAAAGGGTATAAATGGAATTGTGCTAAAACTGTATTCTATGGAAGTTACAAAGAAAGATGAAAATATTCTTGAGGAATTAAAAGGAAACTTGGAAAAGAAATGTAGGGTCTTCCAAGCATTTCCTAACAGTCTTCCTCCATCTAGAGATCATGAGCATCAAATTGAATTAATACGTGGAATGACTCCTCCTAATTCCATTTTTTTGATGATCAATAGATTCACGAAATATGCACATTTTTTGTGGAGATTAAAGTATATACATAACAAGCCAAATAATAGAAGTCTTCGTGAAGGAAATTCATAGATTCCATGATATTCCTATGGTAATAGTAAGTGATAGAGATCCAAAATTCATAAGTAATTTTTGGAAATATTTATGGAAAATGAGTGGAATAACTCTAGCAATGAGTTCAACATATCATCCACAAAGAGATGATGAAAAATAAATAGTAAATAGACGTTTAAAGGTTTATCCACAATGTTATTCTTCATATAATAAGTCTTAATGAATAAAGTGACATTGTCTGGGAAAATAGTGGTATAATACTACCTATCAACTATTTAGTAAAACAACCACATTTTGAGGCTCTTTATGGATATTTGGGTCCTAGTATATCATATTTTTATAAGGCAAAAGTAATAGCAATAAAGTGTCATATGAATAAGACTAACAAAACTTTAAAAGTTCTTAAGGAAAACATTCAAATGGTGCAAAATAGGGCAAAGCACTAAGTACATCAACATTAAAGTGAAAGAAAATTTGAAGAGGGTGATTGGGTATTTTGAGACTAAAGTTATGGGCAATCTATACTCAAGCAGAAGAAGAATAATAAATTAGCTCTAAAATTTTATAGGCCCTACTGTTGAAAATATAATTTCAACGCGCTATGTATGCAACCTAAAACCACCAAACAAAACCACAAAACTGCCCAGGATCATATCGCACCACCATCCATGAAAAGTGGTTTCCGTATGGTTGTGCTCCGATGCGTTTTGGTGAAGGCACGTGGGTCTCACCTGACGTACTCAACTTTGACCCATCGGGAGATATCATTCACTCATGTGAGGGCTTCCGATATCCTTCTCGTCCGTAGGATCTGCTCCCGTATTTTCGTCCGTTGATCCATTGAAGCTGCATACAAACCAAGGTCAAATCATATTTTGCGTGGAGTAAATTAAAAGCATGGTTGACCATACGTTTTAATTAATGAACTGTCATATGCGTAGGTGAAGTTTTAATGTTTCTTTTATGCGGGAGGTATGGGCATAAATTTTATGTGTGTTATATTTTAAATCGAGCGTTGACCATATGTAGTGTAAAAAAAAGAAAGGCCACGGTAATATTTTTTTGTATCATGTTTTATATGGCAAGCAAAAAACATATATGCTTGCGTCTTGCTCATTGTAATTTTTTTTGAAAGGGGAAACACACTGCAGTGTGTAGAAAAACAAGAACAGGGCGTGATTTTTTTTTTTGGCATGTATTGCACACGGGAGTAAAGAGAAAACTGGTTTTTACGGCAGTAAGAAGAACCAGAGGGTGTATGCACAGCAGTGCACAAATATGTTGTAATGTTTTTGTGTGGGCATTGAAAAACAGAGGTGAAGGAAAACCATGTATGGTTTTGCAAGTGCATAAAGAAAATGGTGGAGCGTAAGTTGTTTTACACACCAGTGAATGTAAATTTTGTTTTACAGCAGTAAGCTCATGTAAACTTTTGTTACAACAGTAAGTTGTTTTTCACAGCAGTGAATATGAAAATGATTTTACAGTGGTAAATCCCTCTCAGAAAAAGAGGATGTATTAGTTTCTTTTTGTTTTAATGAATAGAAATCTTTTATGGTGGTGAAATCCTCTGTTACTCAGTGAAATTTTTTTTAAGCTGTCTGTGTATAAAAATCCTGTGGAGGTAAAACAGAGCATTGCCTCTGTGTTTAGTTTGAATCTTGGTTTTGGTATTTTCCCCATTAAAAATACCCAACAGTGGTATCAGAGCTAGTCCAGGCTCTTTGAAGACTCAAAGAAGCTGAAGGAAGGTGTGGTTGCAGCAGTCAAAACTTCTCAGGCAGACAGAAGACTCAGACAGCGAAGGATTCAGGTATTCCCCAAAAGCATTTCTCTTGTTATTGCTGAAGACAGTCAGTTTTAAAAAAAATCACAGTCAAGGATTTAAAACCATAGTTCAAGATGCAAGGAATGGCAAGCACAAGCATGGGTATGTTCAACACCCAGCTCCCACACTTTAATGGGAAGAACTATGACTACTGGTCTATAACCATGAGAGCTTTGTTCATCGCTCAAGATATATGGGAACTAGTAGAATATGGGTTTGAGGAACCAGCAGATGAAACTGAGTTCAATGCATTAACTCAGGGAGAGAAGGATCAGTTGAAGCTCAATAGGAAGAAGGATGCAAAGGCCATTGTCTTGTTGTATCAAGGAGTGGACCAGAGTATATTCCCAAGGATAGCAGCAGCTACAACATCACATGAAGCATGGCAAACTCTCAAGACAGCCTATCAAGGCATGGAGAGAGTGAAGACAGCAAAATTGCAAATGCTGAGAAAGGATTTTGAAAACTTGAACATGAAGGAGTCAGATAACATTGACTCATTCTTCACTCATATGATTGGAGTAGTCACACAAATGAGAACTCATGGAGAAACAATTGAAGATAGAAGAATAGTGGAGAAAATATTGAGAGTCTTACCCTCAAGGTTCGATGCCATAGTCACAACCATTGAAGAGACAAAGGATCTCTCAAAATATTCAGTTGATGAGCTACATGCATCACTGATAACACATGAGCAGAGGTTGAGTAGGAATGAAAACTCATCTCTAGAGCAAGCCTTCAAGACCCAGATGTCCTTTGGAAGAGGAAGAGGTCAAGGAAGAGGAAACAGAAGAGGAAGAGGCAGAAGCCAGAACAGAGGAGGAAGGAACAGCTCATCAAATGCACAAGGAAGAGGCAGCAATCCAAATCAGAACCAAGGTCAAGGCAGCAGCCAACAAGGAGGACAACATCAGGCTCAAGGACAAAGGTATGATAAATCTAATGTTCAATGCTATTATTGCAAAAAGTATGGACATTATGCTAGTGATTGTAGAAAGAAACAACATGATAAGAACAGCAGACAAAATGCCAATGTTACAAGAGAAAACAGCAGTCAAGACAATGTCCTGTTAGCTTGTAACATGGCTGAAACACATAGTGAGGACATATGGTTTTTAGACTCAGGTTGCAGCAACCATATGACCGGAAACATAGCCTTCTTTTCTGCCCTAGATAAAAATGTGAAATCAGAAGTCACACTAGGAACTAATAGTAAAGTGTCTGTTATGGGAAAAGGAGAAATAAAAATACTTTCAAAGCAAGGAGAAAAGAAAACCATAGCAGATGTATACTATGTCCCCGGAATGAGATGTAACCTCTTGAGTGTTGGACAGCTTGTCCATAAGGGGTACAATGTTTTCTTTAAAAATGATGTATGCACCATCATGGATATACCACCCAGCAAAAGATGCATTGCTGAAGTGAAGATGACAAGGAACAGGATGTTCCCCTTGAGGATCAGGGCAGATTTGAAAAACAAAAATGAAATTGCAGCAGTTACCCAAGAGGCTTTCCAAAGCGTGCCAAAGGATGAGAATTGGTTGTGGCACTTGAGATTTGGTCATCTCAATTTTGGAGGTCTAAATTTGTTGAGTAGGAAAGGAATGGTAAAGGGATTACCATTGATAGAGAAACCGGACAGCCTATGTGAAGGCTGCATTTTGGGAAAACAACATAGAGAAAGTTTTCCATCAGGTAAGAGCATAAGGGCAAAGGCACCCTTAGAGATCATCCACTCAGATTTGTGTGGACCAATGCAAGCTCCATCATTAGCTGGCAGCCTATATTTCTTGACATTCATTGATGATTTTACAAGAAAGACATGGATATATTTCCTCAAGAACAAAAGTGAAGTGTTTGTGAAATTCCAAAATTTCAAAGCACTTGTGGAGAACCAAAGCGGGCTGCACATAAAAGTATTGAGAACTGATAGAGGAGGTGAGTATATCTCCAATGAATTCCTAAAGTTTTGTAGAGAAAATGGAATACATAAACAGTTTACAGCAAGGTACACTCCGCAGCAAAATGGAGTTGCTGAAAGGAAAAACAGAACCATCATGGATATGGCGAGGAGCATGCTAAAGGCAAAGCATTTGCCAAATGAGTATTGGGCTGAAGCTGTACATTGTGCAGTTTATATATTGAACAGGTGTCCTACAAAAGCAGTGATGAACAAGGTGCCAGAAGAGGCATGGAGTGGGAGAAAGCAAGGAGTCACCCACATGAGAGTTTTTGGGTGTGTGGCCTATGCACACATACCAGATCAGCTAAGGAGGAAGTTGGACAGCAAAGGGGAGAAATGCATCTTCATTGGATACAGTGATGAATCCAAAGCCTACAGGCTGTACATTCCATCTACCAAGAAGTTCTTTGTCAGCAGGGATGTTCAATTCATTGAAGAGGAAGCTTGGGATGGAAGCATAGAGAAAACAGTGAATGTCAAGAGTTGTTTGTCTCATGATGAAGATGAAGAGGAAGTGGCTGAAATGAATCCCCAAACAGCAGCGCCAACACAAGGACAGCAAGGGACACCATTGAGGACAACACAAGGACAGCAAGGTACACCATTGAGGATCAATGAGAGTGCTTCTCCAAGTACACCACAAGGAGGAAATTCAAGTGCATCTTCAAGCACTTGCACACCAAGTGAACGAGGTAAGAAGTTTAGAAATCTAAGTGACATTTATGATGAAGGAATGAATTCCTTGTTTGCATTATATTGTCATGTTGATGATCCTATTCATTTCGAGGAAGCAATTAAAGATAGGAAATGGATAGAAGCTATGGATGAGGAGATTAATGCCATAGAGAGAAACAAAACATGGGATTTGGTAGAGTTACCAAAAGGCAAAGAAGTCATTGGTGTGAAATGGGTTTATAAGACCAAGAGCAATGCTGAAGGTAAGATTGAAAGGCACAAGGCAAGGCTGGTTGTCAAAGGCTACAAGCAGCAGTATGGGAGAGATTATGAGGAGACTTTCGCCCCGGTTGCAAGAATGGAAACCGTGAGAGCAGTGCTGTCCATAGCAGCTCAAAACAAATGGAAAGTCTACCAAATGGATGTGAAATCAGCATTCCTAAATGGAGTGTTAATGGAAGAGGTCTATGTGGAACAGCCTCTCGGATATGAGAAGAAAGGTGAAGAGCACAAAGTGTGCAAATTGAAGAAAGCTCTTTATGGGCTGAAGCAAGCGCCAAGAGCATGGTACAGCAGGATAGATTCATATCTATTGGAGAATGAATTTGAAAAATGTGAAGGAGAACCCACAGTCTACATCAAGGAAAAGGATGGTAAAATTTTGATTGTGGTCTTATATGTTGATGATGTGATTTTCACAGGTAATGATGATCAGCTCATTAAGAATTTTAAATCAGTCATGAAGGATGAATTTGAAATGACTGATATGGGTTTCTTGAGATACTTCTTAGGCATAGAAGTAGATCAAAATGAAAAAGGAATTTTTATATCTCAAGCAAGATATGTAAATCAAGTTTTGGGCAGATTTAACATGGAAGAATGCAAGGCAGCCATCACTCCCACAGTAATGGGATTAAAACTCAGCAGAGAGGACAGCAGCAAGGATTTTGATCCTAGCCTATACAAAAGTATTGTAGGCAGCCTTATGTATTTAACAGCAACTAGGCCTGATCTAATGTATGCTGTTAGTTTGATTTCCAGATTCATGGAGAGGCCAAAGGAGGCACATTGGCAGGCAGCAAAGAGAATTTTGAGGTATGTCAAAGGTACCAAAATGTCTGGAATTTTATATAATACCTCAGAACATTCAGATTTGGTTGGTTACACTGATAGCGATTGGGCTGGAAGTGTAGATGATCGGAAGAGCACTTCCGGTTATGTTTTTCATATGGGTTCAGGAGCCATTTCATGGGCTTCTAAGAAGCAGTCCATTGTAGCATTGTCTACAGCAGAGGCTGAATATGTGGCAGCTACAGCAGCAGCATGTCAAGCAGTGTGGATGAGAAGAATGTTGAGAAGCTTAGGCCAAGAGCAGGCAAAAGCGACAGTGATATTTTGTGACAATAGCTCAGCTATTGCGTTGTCAAAGAATTCAGTGTTTCATAAGAGAACGAAACACATTGATACAAGGTTTCACTACATCAGAGAATTGGTGAACAATGGAGAAATTGTCTTGGAACATTGCAGGACTCAAGATCAGGTTGCGGACATCCTGACAAAGCCACTGGATCAGAAAAGCTTTGAATTTTTGAGGAAGTGTTTGGGTATGACCGAATGCCCAGCAGTTGAAATTAAAGGGGAGTGTTGAAAATATAATTTCAACGCGCTATGTATGCAGCCTAAAACCACCAAACAAAACCACAAAACTGCCCAGGATCATATCGCACCACCATCCATGAAAAGTGGTTTCCGTATGGTTGTGCTCCGATGCGTTTTGGTGAAGGCACGTGGGTCTCACCTGACGTACTCAACTTTGACCCATCGGGAGATATCGTTCACTCATGTGAGGGCTTCCGATATCCTTCTCGTCCGTAGGATCTGCTCCCGTATTTTCGTCCGTTGATCCATTGAAGCTGCATACAAACCAAGGTCAAATCATATTTTGCGTGGAGTAAATTAAAAGCATGGTTGACCATACGTTTTAATTAATGAACTGTCATATGCGTAGGTGAAGTTTTAATGTTTCTTTTATGCGGGAGGTATGGGCATAAATTTTATGTGTGTTATATTTTAAATCGAGCGTTGACCATATGTAGTGTAAAAAAAAGAAAGGCCACGGTAATATTTTTTTTGTATTATGTTTTATATGGCGAGCAAAAACATATATGCTTGGGTCTTGCTCATTGTAATTTTTTTTGAAAGGGGAAACACACTGCAGTGTGTAGAAAAACAAGAACAGGGCGTGAATTTTTTTTGGTATGTATTGCACACGGGAGTAAAGAGAAAACTGGTTTTTACGGCAGTAAGAAGAACCAGAGGGTGTATGCACAGCAGTGCACAAATATGTTGTAATGTTTTTGTGTGGGCATTGAAAAACAGAGGTGAAGGAAAACCATGTATGGTTTTGCAAGTGCATAAAGAAAATGGTGGAGCGTAAGTTGTTTTACACACCAGTGAATGTAAATTTTGTTTTACAGCAGTAAGCTCATGTAAACTTTTGTTACAGCAGTAAGTTGTTTTTCACAGCAGTGAATATGAAAATGATTTTACAGTGGTAAATCCCTCTCAGAAAAAGAGGATGTATTAGTTTCTTTTTGTTTTAATGAATAGAAATCTTTTATGGTGGTGAAATCCTCTGTTACTCAGTGAAATTTTTTTTAAGCTGTCTGTGTATAAAAATCCTGTGGAGGTAAAACAGAGCATTGCCTCTGTGTTTAGTTTGAATCTTGGTTTTGGTATTTTCCCCATTAAAAATACCCAACACCTACAAGTAATAGATTACTTGTAGGATTGAACAAGTGGTGTATGAGCTAAGTTGGCCTTCTACTCACACTATAAGTTTTTTCATGCATCTTTCCATTTACACTATAAGGTTTTTCATGTATCTTTCCTTAAAACAAACTTATAAGATTATATAAAGAAGGAATTTGATTTTTGAACCAAAATATGAAAAAACACAATAAAACAAAATAAAATCTCCGTATGGAACTAAAAAATAAGAAATAACTTTGATACCCCTTATTATCTTCCTTAATGATGAAGATGAATAATAAAAGATAGAATTATATAATAGAAATTATCCTTCCTTTATTTAATGAGAAAAACCCTTTAGTGTGTGAAAACATCCTACAATGTTCTATTTGACAAATATTAAACCCCCTCATCCAATACTATAAAATAATAAATTCATAATTAAATTCAGAATAAAAAAATATGGTAAAAAATAAATTTACCTTCAAGGGATATATTTTAACAAATCAAGATCTTTTCTGTCTCTTTCCAAAAACTCCCTTTTAATCAAATCTTCAATCCGCCTTTCAATATCCATGAAATCTATCTTGAATAGCCCTTCCAGTTCCTGAGCACATTCACTCACAAGTACTTTGAGATGTAAAATCTTTGTTGCCTTCATAATCCGTACTATCGATGCATCAATAAGAAAACGTCTGTCCTTATGAATATCCTCAGATACCTTTTTCTTCTCGGTCAGTAGTGGCATTGGAAGTTTTATCTTCCCTCTTTTATCCGTAAAAGAATGATTGATTTCACAATCATCAGATACCGTTACCGTGGTTGTATCTGGAGTCTTGAGAAGAATTTTATACTTGTCACATGCCAGGGAATGTAGGAGTCCATCAATTTCATCCTCTGCCAAATTCAGCTGCTGTTTGATGTTGGAATAACTCAACTTTTCAGAGGCATTGAACAACAATAGTATTGCTGTTTGGCAAGTTGTTGCTATCAGTTTTATTGATCTTATATCAAACTTACCAATTATGGTACATGATCCCATGGAATATATCCATTTAAGTTTTTGATGTTGGGCCTCTGCAGAATAATAGTCTGTAAATGCCTCAACACATCTAACCATCTCTGCAGGTAAGTTAATGTGAGGGCACTTGTATGTTGGCCAAAAGTTAGTTGTCAGCACTGCAGCTGTAAACTCTATTCCAAGATGTATATTTCTATTATTTTTAACATATTTTCGAATTTGCTTTGCACCTTTTGCGATCTTGTCCAATCCGTAAGCATGCTAGCAATCTGTGACGTTAATTGACCTCCACATTTCTGTTTCAGCTTTGACAATATGCTCTGTTCATGACCAACATTTGCAGTTTTGCCGAACAGAATTCTGCGAGTTAATTTTTGCCTGTAGGACTCAAGAAACATATCTTTATCCCAGATATACTGTACAAATTCCACCACATTTTCAATTATATCGTCCCCGCTCAACTTTTCATGACTGCTATTCTCTTTAAGTACAGTATCACATAGTGTAGCCAGCCATTCTGCACTGGTACTTCCTGCAATTCCTTTATTACAGAACACCTCAAATACCTCTTTCAAAGCCGTAGAAAAAGCAACGTTCTGTTCAGCATATTTCATATAATGGTCACGTAATTCTATGACCTTCTTCACAAATGCAGACACTTCCTGCAACAATATTAAACTTTTATCCATTCTCCCTGCATTCTGCTTTAGCACAGCATCTTCAGCTTGTTTGACAGGTGGTGTTACTTCACTAGTAACATGCTGCTTAAAAATATTTGCAATTGATTCCCAGCCATTGGGTACTGTATCAAATAAACTCCCCATCATAAAAATATCGTCATATCTATGTTCCCTGAGCAAGGCGAGGCATCCTGAATGTGCATCCTCAAGAAGATATGTCATGTAATTGGAAAACAGTACATTTTTCACTTTGTTTAATACCTTTTGCTCGCTGCTCCCATGCAAATATCTGGCAACTATTTTCTTCTCGCTTATGAGAGATTCATCCACCCTTGACATATATTCAGCATAGGAATTTTCTAAAATCCATGAAGCAGCCTTCCGAGAATAGAAATCTCCAGTATGTTCCAACAGGGCCACTTCAAAATCGTTTGTATAGAAATCCATGTCAATCTCCACAAAAATGCCCACAACATCCTTCAAAAGAGTCTCATTTCTAACTGGCTCTCCTTCACGCTCTTCATCAATAAGACCAAACAATGCATTCTTCACATTCATTTCCCGGAAAACCAGGTCTCGGAAGTACATGATTCCAACTTCTCTGACTGAAGGAAAACGATGCATAGCGGTGAAGTAGCGATCTAAATATTCGAAGAAAACGACCATCGAACGGAGCATCGCCTGGAAAATTTTCCAGCGTTTGATAAGTTGTTTCAGCAACAATTGATCATCTATCTGTTCCCTCAAAGCCGGTAAAACAATTGAGGTGATGTACTCTTTAATCGAATCCTTGTATCTATCATAGAGTCGTCGAGAGTTTGATGCTTCCTTGTTAACGTGGTCACTGCACATATTGTAGACAATAGTGTCTCGTCCACAGTCACCTGGCAGTTGAGATCTGCTTTTTCCAACCGGGTTCTTAGCTGTAGAATAGCTTTATAAACAATAGACCAACCTTCTTCCAGATCAACCCTATTGTTCTTGGCCCTCTTCACAATAGCCCATCCTTCCTCCGCGTACATGATACTGCCACTGCTCGTTGTCATTTTGAAAGCAAAGCCAACTCTTTTCTTGAGGAGCGAATACTCGGTGATCAGAAGTTTGACAACACACTGTGCGCTGCAGCAGACTGAAGATGGAGAATCCGTTTGTGATGAACGACTGCTGGCAACTTTGCATTTATATCATCCTAAGGGTAGGTTTTGTGGGCCGCTCATATGAATGTATAACGGTCACGTAGCCCGAGGAGTGCCCCTTTGAGTCGGCCTTTCAGCTATGAGCATTTTTGGGAGCTTTTGCAGGTTCATGATATTTATATATATTTCCTTGTTCCTTGCAAATAATATTTTAATTTAGGTGGGTCTAATGGGTAATAATTTAATATTTTGAAATTTTCTTTTTGGGTGGGTCTAATAGGTAATTGTATACTTCAAAACTAGAGCGGGGCAGAGTATGTATTCATAATATTTTGAAATTTTCCTTTATTAGTGACTGTTTGCATTTTGAGTGGGTCTAATGGGTAACAACATGTGTTTCTTCCTAAGAGGCCACACGTTCAAAACAACGGGTAGAGTATGTATGGGGAGGTGGGTCCCTTGTCCCACAAACAAAGGGGGTCTCATACACCAATTTGGTGTCTGGCTTGGTCATGACCTTAAAATTGGAAAATAATAATAATAATAATTATTATTTTTAAACCATTTGTTAAGAATATTGCAAATTATTTTAAGAAGATATTTTCATATTATTTTTAATTAATTGAAGAAAATCGTTAACAATATTATATAAATCTTAATATATAACTAATCCAGTCAATATATATAACCGTTATGGATCTATCAACGGTTAAGAGGGATCCAATCTTTTTTCATCTTAAAATAGGTTTGCAGGTTTGACCCATACTCACTTTTCGGTAAATCCAGAATCAAGATAGATCTAGCCTAGTTTAATTACTAATTATAATTATAATTTTTATGTTTATGTTTATGTTTATTTTATATTTACTTTTATATCTCCACCATACTAAGTTGGGACGGAAAGCACCTCTAGATGCAATAATTTTATATTGATTATAATTATAATTAATTTTATGTTTATTTATTTTATTTTTATATAACTATTAATTATTTTATTTTATTTTTACTTTTACATCTCTACGGATGGAGAGCACCTCTCCACACAATAATTTTATATTAATGAGAACAGTCATATAGGAGAGATATTTCTTATTAACATAATGAACGATAATTGGTTCTCAATCTTTATGGAGCATCCACAAGGGACTATGTGCTTGTTCTATTTTCAATATACTGTGAACCTTATGTAAAAGAGAGATTACCCACAAAGTACTAAGGTCTTTTTCTACAATATATCACAATCCCTATTTTTATGAAAATGGCGGAATCCACAAGTGATTGGGGAACCCTATTAGAGGGCATCCACAATGGCGCCTCCTACTAGTGGGGACTGTGTGCATACTCTACCTCTAATATACCATGATGCATATGATTATTAAAATGCAAGAACTAATAATGGTTGATTATTCATATGCTAATGAGATCAACATAAGGAAATATGCTTACTCCACTGGAACCAAGATCCTTGTGGTTATTGAAATGGGGTGTTTGTAAGGGAGTGGAGCCTTCTATTAAAATAATGATTGATTATTGCTATGTAATAAGGGAGCATCGAAAAAAGATCGATGCCTTTCACTAACATAATATACGTGTTTTGATGAAAATAAAGGAATCCATAAGGATATGGTGCCTCCTTTTAACATAATGGTTGATTGGAGGCATGATGAGTATTTGCCAACTTACTCGCTACAAGGATTCTATGACATGTTATGGGGATACGTTTTCCCCTTACACTTTATTGATCAAGCACTAGATGTCCTGGCCTATGAGTAGTACTTCTCATTCCTAAATGTGTTGGTGGGTTTAATGAAATTCAAGTTAGCATTGATGAACAAGAAAATATGACCTTCACCTATCCTTCAGTCACATTTTATTACAAATTCCTTTCACTACAAGCATGCCACCTTGTAGCACATGTTTTTGTAGAGTATCCCCAAAAAAATATCCTTTGTCTATTTAACCCAGAGGTAGCTACCAAAGGTAAGTGATAAAAGGTTTTTTTAGAGCTTCCATTTTACTACTTCTTAATCATATGCACAACTAGGTGCGCCTTAAAAAGGAACACAATGGTGCATATATAATACGACACATTGATGCCTGTTATTATTTTTTGGTGTGAGTTAGGTAGGGATTGTATCAAACTATTATGAGTCTATAGCTACTACTCTATCATTTGTAAAACTAGACTAGTATCATAGACATATCCCTTTTGTCAAAATTATGAGACCAAATGTAGTATAGTGTTTATATAATTAACTGAGTTTGATCCTATCATAAAATTAGTAATTAAAACAAGACTTAAACTGGAAGCAAGTCCAACATGCTTACTTAATCATAAAAACTAAAAATCATAGAACTTGAAACATGGTTTAAGCATTGGGGAGTCCATCTAGGTGGTACTAAATCATGTTCCTTCTCATTGCTATTATGGAACCACAAGTTAGTCATTTTCTAGGTGAGCACTAAGAATTTTTCAATTAGCTTGGAAAGTTGTCTCTATAGGGCATCCAAATTCCATGCCAATCAATATTTCCTACTAAACTTCATTGTGCTCTAGTAGAAGTTTTCTCATGATGGTTTTGATCTTTGAGTAAATATCCACTATTTTCTTGATTCTTGCTCAGCCATATTAAAATCCTTTCTAACTACACGAGAGGCATGCTCCCAATAGTAGGCTACTAAGGCTTCTACATTAGCTTGGTCCCATTGACTAATTAATGAATTAGAACTAACCTGACCATCTATCCATACCTCACAATTTTTTAAGGTGACAACTACATGGAGATGGGGATTCTTGCATGGGGTATGGGTATTGTTCAACATCATGGCATTGATGTGATTATTATTATAAAATACTATAATATCATTTTTTTTATTTAAAACATATGAAAATACCTAATGGTGCTCCAAAATAAATTGAGAGCACTAATGAAGTTGAGAAGAATGCACTAAACCAAGATAGAACTTTTTTTTTTATTATTCAATTAAAAAAAATCAATTTTAAATGCCATAAAAAATATCAATGCACTTCACTAACATATTGCCGCAATGTGTATAAAAAATTAATGCACCACATAAATTAACGTTACACTCGATAATACTATAGCACCATTTTTTTACAATATATAAAAGATTTCCATAAATGTGATACAAAAACACACGTGCACTGACGCATTTAGGAACAAGAGTACCACATGTTTTAGAAATTCACTTGCAAAATATAAATATAAAATAAATATAAATATAAATATAAATATATATATATATATATATATATATATATATATATATATATATATATATATATATATATATATTCATAAATAAAATAACTTATTGGTTTGTCTTGTCATGATCAAATTTCAATATTAGCATATATAGATTTAAATTAGAAAACATCATAAATATCATTTTTCAACATAGTTAGCCTTTATAACCAATTTAATACTAATTTGAAGCGTCCTTATATAACTATATATTAGTTTAGAAAGTAATATATTTAAACTAGAATATTGAAATACCTACATTATTAATGTACCACTCTAGAAACTATCCTATTTTTCTTTACTGGCTTCCCATCTAGATTTACCTCCTAGCCAATTGGGAATATCCTCTAGCTCCCTAGTTCTAGGAAACTTCCACAAGCTTCCTAGCCCTTTTGTTCCCAAAGTGCTTAGAACCATCATCAATATGTCCAATATTGTTTCTTAATTTCTATTTCTTGTCAAAAAATTCCTTAGCCCCAACAAAATGATCAACCCACAACCTATCACATCTCCTTTTCTTATATCATCCCCCTCCACATCCTTTTCCCTGAGATAACCTAAAATTCCAAAATACCTTGGGCTCCTCGTAATTATATCACCTAACCTTACTTTAAATTAAGCCTAAATACTAAAATATTTTGGATATCCTTATACATTATCTTAAACAACAATCATTTCAATCAACATAAAGGAATCAAATCTATATTGAATTATCATAACATTAAAGTTATTATTATTTTATTTTTTTTACAAAAGATAGGAAATTTTATTTATTCCTTAAAGAGAAATGACTAAAGCATGTAGATGAGGTGTATAAGCTTTTTGCACTAGAGCTAGAAGTACATAGATGTGATGTTAACCAAAGAAACATCTATTCTAATATTGGATTATCATAACACAAGCTTCTAAAGTCCCTAGAATTTCCAAAATTTACATTTTGAAACACAAAACTAGCATAGAGAATATTGCTCAAAATAAGATTCCTATTACAAAATGTGTCAAAGCCTTCCATATCCTAAGGACCTATTACATAATTGTTGGATACATAGTAGTATATGGAGGATGGGAGGCATCTGTATTCTCAATACAAAATTGTTCATTCAAAGAAGAATAGAGAGGATTACCATTTTTGAGACCCATGGGCTCAAAAACAATTCACCAAGAGTTACCTAGACTATAATTAATGAGTTTTAAAGCCACAACTTCCAACACCAACCCTACACTTCATATATAGGAGAATTGCTAACCAAACCTCATTGCCAAAACCTATTGAGCATTCAATTTCCAATAGATGATTAAGTATTCCTCCCAAATCTTCGTGAAATGCACTCAAACATTCCCCATGCACTATTTCATGTAGCCTAAAAATTGTTAAAATCCATAGCCTATATACAATAGAGAGTGCTATAAAGAGAATAAATTGAAATTGGTTTATTTCCCATTTTCATATAGAATCACTTGTTGCCAACTCGTCCTTGTCTTGTATAGCTAGATTGCATAAGAGGTGGTCATCAAACTGAGATTCGACCATTAAATGATCCATGGATTGAGTATAATTAGTCCCAACCATGTTGTGTTTGATGATACCACAACAATTATTTCTTAAGGTGGTACAAACATAATAAATGATGAAGAAGAGAGTATACTTGTGGGATGATATGTTGCCTTCATGAAAATTTAACTACTCTATCTTGCTCGTGATGATTCCAACTAAGTAGACACAAGGATGTATAAAATTTCTATAGGATAGGTTGTGTGACATGTTTCTCATTAAATATAAACTTCCCTTTTTACTTAAATAATTTTCTATATTTTCTTGGGAATTAAGCATTTGGTTATTGCTCCCTTGAATGTGGAATAATTATATTTGGAAATACATGTAATCAACTAGAGATCTAATTTTGATGAAAATTGATTTCATTCTTATATTGTTGACCCGAGTTCCTAGCTACAAGTGTCTAAGAATAAAAAGTGAATCATATATGATGGTGAGATGTTAAGGATGGAGAGAGTGGGTTAAAATACTACCCTCTAAAAGTGCATATGTTTCGACTAGATTATTTGTCCTCACCGCTAAATTCCAAGTGATCTTTCCTCCAATTTTTCCTTTGGAAAGAAAAACTACAACACCCCCTCACAACTTCCTCCTCTAGATTTCATTTCAAGACACTGTCAAGAAAGATAATATGAGAGTATCTTGATATCTATCATTTAAATAAATCCTCTTTGATTGAAGATAACACTAGGATTTTGATGGCATAATAGGAGGAACCAAACTTGATGAGATATTGAGATTGTATGAGTGTGACCACCATGCTTTCTCAAAACAATCCAATGAATAATAATGAATCAGAGAAAGTTTGTGGGAGAAAAAGATCAATTACAGGAGAAGAGATTTATTTACTATCCTTCTAGGAAGAGGAACAAGCTAGTTGAATATAACCTTGTTTCATGTAAATCACCTTTGAATTGAGGACTTGGGGACTACAAACCAAAATTTCATGAAATTCATCTTACTTGAACCTCTATAATGATGATTCCTATTTACGAGTATCTCTACAATTTCTTGTAGGGGTGACTTTGTAAAAAAAAATATTTAAAAGAGAAATTCCAAAATTTCTTAGAACACTTACAATTTGTAAAGATGTGTTTTGTATATTTTGAAGCTTCAAGGCATAATGCACTTTTCTAATGACCTTTGTATGCCACTTTTTAGAATATTTTATACTATTAAAATTTTAACTTGAACCAACATCCAAAATGAAAGTTGACTATGGGAGGGAATTATTGAATATAATTTTTTTCCAAACAATATCTTTTGGTGGAGTGCCCATTTGCAACAACTTCCAATTATGTTCCATTTTTATTGTGTAATTTTGAAATCACTATCATCCAATTTCGGTAATATTTGTATATTTTGGGGCATAACCTACCAATGAAGATTTTAGAGTGGTTACTACTAGGAGTACATTAACTGGTATTTCAACTAGATTCTGGCCACTTCATACACCATGAGGATCCAATGTCGATATATCAACTAATGGTATCTTCCATTTATTATCAATCCGATATTTGAGTGGATTGAGGGTGGATTTTTTTTCGATAAAGGAGGATTCCCCATGATAATATCTAACTAGATTCTCACTTTCAACCCATTCACAAGATTTCATGAAAGATTTTCTTAGATATGAATTGGGAAGGCCTCAACAATATTCCAGATTCAAGAGCCATTTGTGTCAATAAATAGATGGTTTACACATCTTTGATGAGAGCATATGAAGTAGTTTTTGACTAATACTTGCTTCCACCATTATGAGACATCAGTGATCATGTGTCAAGGTATTTTATACGACATTTATATATTGGTCAGATGTGGATCTTTGATTCCTAGGCCACATGATGTGGTTGGACCTTGAAATGCTCTATAATAACCTTTGTAATTTCTTCAGAAAAATAACCAAAGAATATGCATTTAATTCTAAACTTAGTACACATATGGATCTTGCAAGTACCGTGCACTATATATGTAGGCTACACTCTCTATTTCCATTGTTTTTTTTTTTTTTTTTTATGGTTGTAGTATCAATGCTACTTTTGTAGAGGGAGTATCGAAAATTCACAAGGTTTGCAAGGATATACAAATTTAGAAGTAGAGTAATTAAAACTACTTGCACTAAATTAAACATACTTGTAGGCAAGAAAACACACTTGTAGGAAAGTGAACATGCTTGCAAGAATATAAACATGATAGTAGGAAATTAAAAGAAATTGTAGGAAATTAAATACTCATGATGATAAGAAACATGCATGATGAAATGAAACATACAATATGGAAAAGAAACAAACATGTTGGAAAAGAAACACACATGATGTGAAAGAAACACAAATGCTAGAAATAAAAGAAGCGTGACTTGCCAAAATGAATGTGTGGCTTGTGTAGACTCTTTCTCTCAACCACCCACATAGATCATCATCTAACCAATAACAATATGTCAATTGTTTCAACTTGGATTAGAAAATGCAGTCACTGTGTTATTGATTTGTAAGACATAAAGGAATACAAACCAAGATGAGATACAAAAATTGGAAATAATTACATAAATGGATAGTCAACTACATAAATAAATAAACACAATCTCAAATGAGCAATATAATTGCATGAAAAAATTGAATCGTTTAAGAAAAAAACTAGTCACATAAATAAATTAAATATTTTTGTTTTTTTGTCTTTTTGTAAGGCTGATTTGTATTACTTCATAAATTTAGAGTACATTCATATCATCATGTTGTTGTTACTAGCTTTCCACTTGGGAAACTAGATTACTAACATAACTATAGGTGTTTTGATGGAAAAATAAACTAGTATTATTTGACCCAAATATAATTATCATACAAAATTGGGTTGAGTGCCTTGAAGTTTGACTGAACCAAAATCATCATTCAATATCATAAAAGTGATAACTGGACACCTAACTAGTACTGGTAAATAAAAACAAGAAATTAAACAAGTGTGTCATGTAAGAGTTAATTTCTAGGGAAATCCATCTAAATGGTTTCTAGAGGTCTAGTTTCCACTTGAACTGTAGTAAACATGATATTAGCTTGATGATTAGCTAGGATGTTGAGCTTTTGGTCCAATATGTTAATTTGCCACTAGATTTCCCTCAATTGGACTTGCATCTTTTGTTGAGCTTCCCTGATATCCTTCAAGATGTGTGAAAAACCAATATTTATTTACTACTAAACATCCACGGCATGAAAATACTTAGCTTGTTAGGTATGGGAGTAACTATTGTCCAAAATATACCCTCCTAGTTATCCTAGTAGCTCCACATTTGATAGATTTTGGGGCCTCAGATGAATTTCCTCCTTTTCCTCCTTTAGTTCCAATTGGAGAACTAGTGAGGTGTTAATGAAGAATCATTCGAAAGCTTCCTCCATAACCATATAGGCACAAGTGGGTGGGCGTAGCCCCATGGGACACTGACTACATCCCCTACAACCCCAATAGTTTGCTACTACTTTGCCTTGTGCACATCTACCCCTTGTTATGCTACCAGATGAAGTATGAACCATATCAAATGAATACATGTAAGGGATGAAAGTCAATGTCTAGTTGCCTATAGATATCACCAAAGTCCCCAATCTAGCCTTATGTTCCTCTATATTAGATTTTTTCCAGATTGAGGAGAGGTTTAAGGAGGCCTAATAATGCATTCAGTTTCTTTCCAAAAAAATATTTCTCAATTCATGCACATGATAGGGTTGAATTTCATTTAGAGAGACCTCCCATATTTCTTCTTTTAAATCCCTAGATCAAAAATAGTCTTGATATTTAGTAAGGAAGGCTTCTTTCATTTGATCCCATGAGGTTATGCTACCACCTCCTAGTCCCATGAACCATCGTAAGGCTGCTCCCTTTAAGGTATAAGGAAACAATTTCAATTTTTGAGGGTCAGTGGTATAGTCATAACCTCAACATAAAACATAAAACTCAAACATAAATGCGTCAGGATCCTCAAAATCCATTCCATGGAAATTTAGAAGATTTTTAACGGGATAGCCTTCATTGGTGCATTATCCTGCGCGTTCGACAATAGGATATTCTATGGTTGAAGTTTATGTTCCTAGTGTTTTATTTTCCAATTGGTTAAAAACCTGCCAGTAATGTTCAGGAATTTCGTGATTAGCAGGTAGTATATGGAAAGTAATATGCTGGCTAGGTTTTGGACCTTGAGTATGTCTGATAGCATTATTCAGATTAGGAACTTTAGGTTATTTCCTTACAATACGTGTTGAAGGAAATTCTAACTCAAAAATGCGTGTGTATAGATCATTCGTCTCACCTTCCCTGTCTCTTAAATTGCAAGAATTCCCCTCACTTTTACTTGAAGGAATGAGATACCTAACAAATGTATCTTGAAAACTTTGCTCAGATCCTACACTATTGTGATTAATCTCAGCATGAGTTGTAGCGGATGACCCTACTACTCAAGGGGCAATAATGGAACCCTTCCTAGATGTTGTTCTGGGACCTATCGATGCTTGATACTTTGATTTTCGAATGATCTCATCTATAAAGATTGTTCTTCCAAGCCATGTCTTCTGTTGGGTCCCTATAATACTAGTGATTACCCCATTACTATTGTAGTTATACCCCTTATTTATATTGTTGTGCCCCTATTACCCCAATATTGTTATTTCTGTGCCCCTTAGAATCCCTCTATTGTTATTTTTGTGGCTTTATATTATTATTGTTAGGTCGGCTGGATTATATTGTGACTCCTTAGACTCCTATATATAGAAAGGAGGTTTTGTCATTTGTATCATCCAAGAATTGTTCATTTATGTAACGTAAAGGAGGTTGCCCCCTCGAAGAGGCTGAATTCTAAGGCGTTGATCTTTCTTTTCTATATTTTCTTGAGCTGGTTTCATAACATTTGGTATCAGAGCTTTGGATTCTAGGGTTTCGCTGCTCCAAACAGGTCATCGTGGCATTTTCGCTATAACTTTTTTTCTGTGACGTTTCAGAAGTCGCCAAAAAAACCCATTTGAGAAGACATTGCGCTGAACCTTGGGTCCAAATTTCAGAGCATTTTGCGTGATATTTTCGGAGATATGATCTGAGGAAGTTGGTCTTTTTGCAGACTCCTGAATTACATTTAAAACAGGTGACTTGGGGAAAATCATCATAACTTTCTTTCTGAGCATCGGATTGAAATTTAGTAAGAAGGTACAGAAAGAGGACGGACTTTAGTTTTCTTGTATATATTTTTCAGAGTCAAAGGTTGGAACAGTGACACGTGGCACTTCATACAAGTTCGCTCTACTGAACTAGTCTATAATCAGGTCACTGCGGGATATTGTGAATAACTCTCTTTTGGAGAATCCAATTTGGATCAGACTAGTGGCATTGGAAAGAGGACATAGAAGGCTACTACAGGTAACAGTTTCAGAACTGGATGATTCGAAATTACAGAGATACATCAGATTCAATATCAGGCTTCTACAAAGTAAAAAAAAGGTGTGTAGTTTTTTTTAAATTTTTGCATAAGCTTGGTTTGAAGGAATTCAAAGGGCATAGTAAAGCATTATTATCGGTAACTGATGCCCTGAGGAAAGAAAATGCAAACACCTAGTAAGGAACCTGAAAGCTCTAGCATGACTCATGAAGAGGAAGAAATGCTACATGATATATCAAAATTACAAGAACAAGTGCAACAAATGTCACGCTCACAAAAGCTAACAGATGCTAAGATAAATGGCGTGGAATCTAAGATAAATGGCATGGAATCTAAGATAAAGGGCATGGAAGCTAAGATGGATGATCTGAAGATAGATTTGAGGACAGATTTGAAGACAGACATGGCAGATTTGAAGACAGATTTGACAAATTTTCTACAAGAAATACTTACTAATGGTGAAAAGGTTGTAAAGGAAACTCATGATGTGAACAAAAGAAATGTTAATCATGATTCCATAGACTCTAATGTTGGATCTAAGACCCACCATATTCCAAAAATCGATATGAGGAAGTTTGATGGCAAGGATCCCGCCACATGGATATTACAGATGGAGCAATTTTTCGATCTCAATAATGTGCAAAACACACAAAAGGTACGTATGGCAACTTTATATTTGGAACCAAATCAGTTTGTATGGTATCAATGGCTTTGCTCTCGTAAACAATTTATCACTTGGGCAATTTTTACGGAAGAATTGATAGCACATTATGAGGATACAAAAAGCAACACTTTTTTTAGCCAATTGATAAGTCTCAAACAAAAGGGTTCAATAATGGAGCACATTGAGGAGTTCCAAAAATTGAACATAAGGGTAAAAGATATTCCAGAGGAGCATAGGATTGATGTGTTCATAGGGTCTTTAAAGGATAATATCCAACATGATGTGCGCCTTTGGGAACCTGATTCATTAGAGAAGGCATTCAGGTTAGCAAGAAAAATGGAAAGCAAAATTATGGCAACTAGGAAGCATACCATTCACAACTATAAAGACGGAAGTGTTGTTGCCCATAGTCTTCCACAACCTACAAGGTTGACACCACAACAATTGGAAGAAAAAAGAGCAAAAGGGCTTTGTTACAATTGTGATAGCAAATACACAAAAGGTCATAAGTGTGCTGAGAAGAAATTATTCTACATAGATTGTGAAGAGGAAGAAGAAAAGGAGCAAGAAAGGTCAAAAGAAGAGGATATATTCCAGGAACAAAGCCTAGATGAAGAAAAAATAAATCCGACCATATCTTGTAATGCATTGGCGGGAATTACCACTCCTCAAACCATCAAGATAGAAGGACAAATCAAGAAGAAAAAGGTAATAGTGTTGATTGATTCAGGAAGCACCCACAATTTTATTCATTGTAGGGTAGCAAAAGAATTGAATTGCTTCCTATATCCAGCACCAGAGTGTCAAGTGATGATTGCAAATGGAGGAACAATAAATTGTTCTGGAAAGTGCCATAATATCAAGCTATCCATGGGAGAATATGTATTGACTAGCCCAATGCTTTCCATTCCAATGGGAGGTGCTGATGTTGTACTAGGAGTCCAATGGCTACAATCCTTGGGTACAATAGCTTTTAATTTTCAAGAACTTTTCATGAAATTTTCTGTGGAAGGAAAGGAAGTTGAATTAAGGGGTATTGCAGGGAAACCAGGAAAGATAATCAGCTCTAATGGCATGACAAAGCTTCTAAAAAAGGAGCAAAGAGGTGTAATTGCACAATTATGTTCGCTAGATGTTTCCACATTGGAATCATCTATTTCTCCAGATCTCCAAAAAGTCCTGGACAATCATTCCAAGGTATTTGAGACTCCCAAAGGTCTCCCACCTATGCGTGATCATGATCATGCTATTCATCTGATTCCAGGAAGCTTTCCTCCAAACATCAGGCCGTACAGATATCCATATGTCCAAAAAAGTGAAATTGAACATATGGTTGCAGAAATGCTAGAGGCTGGTATAATTCAACCGAGTCAAAGTTCTTTCTCAGCTCCAGTAGTATTGGTGCACAAGAAGGATGGATCATGGCGCATGTGTCTAGATTATAGGGAGCTCAACAAGCTCACTATTAAAGATAAGTTCCCCATTCCTGTCATTGATGAATTACTGGATGAATTGCATGGATCAATTTACTTCACCAAGTTGGATCTTCGTTCGGGATATCATCAAATCAGAATGAAGATTGAAGACATTCCGAAAACGGCATTTAGAACTCATGAGGGTCATTATGAATTTTTGGTCATGCCTTTTGGCCTTACCAATGCACCTTCAACATTTCAAGGTTTGATGAATTCAATTTTCAAACCATTCCTTAGAAAATTTGTGTTGGAATTTTTTGATGATATACTAATCTACAACAAGTTTTGGAAGGATCATGTTGAACATGTTGACAAGGTGCTACAACTATTGGAGGAGAAACAATTATATGCAAAAAGATCCAAATGTTTCTTTGGAGTCCAGGAGGTGGAATATTTGGGTCATATTGTATCTCATGAAGGAGTTAAGGTAGACCCTAGCAAAATTAAAGCCATTAAGGAATGGAAAATCCCCACATCCATAAAGCATCTGCGAGGATTTCTTGGGTTGACAGGGTATTATCGCAAGTTCGTTAAGAATTATGGGAGAATAGCAGCACCTCTAACAACATTATTGAAGAAAGATTCATTTTCATGGACTCCGGAAGCAACAAAGGCCTTTAAACATCTTAAAGAGGCAATGTGCCAAGCACCGGTCTTAGCTACACCGGACTTCACAAAAACCTTTATTGTGGAATGTGATGCTTCAGGAAATGGAATTGGTGCTGTTCTAATGCAAGATGAAAGACCCATTGCTTTTGAAAGTCGTCCAATCAAGGGAAAACTTTTAAGCAAAGCTATTTATGAGAAGGAAATGTTGGCAATACTCCATGCACTTAAGAAATGGCGACCCTACCTAATGGGAAGACACTTCAAGGTAAAAACGGATCATGATAGCCTTAAATACTTTTTAGAACAAAGATTATCCTCTGAAGAGCAACAAAAGTGGGTCACAAAGATGTTGGGTTATGACTTTGAAATCATCTACAAAAAAGGGAAGCAAAATGTGGTGGCAGATGCACTCTCAAGAAAGGATGAGGATATGGAAGCATTGTTGTGTGCCATTTCTATTATCCAACCAGATTGGATAAACGAAGCAAAGGAGGAATGGAAGAATGATGAAGAAGTGTGGGCACTTATTCGAAAGCTACAACAAGATTCCAGTACTTCTGATACATTTAGCTGGAAAAATGATTCGTTATGGTACAAAGATCGCTTATACCTCTGTAAGAATTCCCAGCTAAAACAAAAGATTCTTATGGAATTGCACACTTCTCCCTTAGGAGGGCACTCAGGATTTTTAAAAACTTACCACAGGGTTAAGAAGGAATTTTTTTGGGATGGCCTTAAATCAGATATTCAAAAGTTTGTGGCGAAATGTTTGGTTTGCCAACAAAATAAAGTTGAAACAATTAAGACACCGGGTCTATTACAACCTTTATCCATTCCAAGCCAACGTTGGGAGGAGGTTTCAATGGATTTTATCACAGGTTTACCCAAGTCTGAGGGAAAGAGTGTCATCATGGTGGTAGTTGATAGACTTACCAAGTATGCACACTTTTGTGCATTATCACATCCATTTAAAGCCAGTACAGTTTCTACTGCATTTATGGAAACAGTTCAAAAGCTACATGGAAACCCAAAGATTATTGTAAGTGACAGAGATCCCATTTTCACTGGAAATTTTTGGACAGAATTATTTTCTTGTCTTGGTACTCAGTTAGCTCATAGCTCATCTTATCATCCTCAATCTGATGGACAAACTGAGATAGTAAACAAATGTTTGGAAGGATATCTTCGTTGCTTTGTATCTGATAAACAGACACAATGGGTCAAATGGTTGCCTCTGGCTGAATGGTGGTATAACACTTCCTTCCATACAGCAACAAAAATGACCCCATTTATGGCACTTTATGGGTACCAACCACCATCAATCACATCATATTTAAGAGAAAATTCTAAGGTTCAGGTAGTGGAACATCACATCGAACATCAACAACAAGTCCTCCAACTCTTAAAGGATAACCTCGTGTTGGCACAAAATAGAATGAAACAACAGGCAGATCAACATTGCAGTGAAAGAAGTTTTGATGTAGGTGATTGGGTATTCCTACGGCTACAACCATATAAGCAAATGTCCCTAAAGCAAGCTAAGAAGGATAATAAATTATCACCAAAGTATTATGGTCCATACAAGGTGTTGCAAAAGATTGGTACTATGGCATATAAATTGGAGCTTCCTGCAGCTTCTCGATTGCACCCAGTTTTCCATGTTTCATGTTTAAAGAAGGTTATAGGCGACAAGCTCCCAGTTCAAACAATATTGCCAGAACTTGACGAGGAAGGAAAAATTATATTGGAACCGGAAGCAGTCACAGAAACAAGAACTCGACAGCTACGAAATTGATCAATTTCGGAGTATCTTATCAAGTGGAAGAACTTATCCGCTGAAGATTCCACATGGGAGGATGAGAATTTTATGCAGAAGTATCCAGAACTGCTCAAGCGTTGAGGACAACACTTTTTTGAAGGAGAGGGGCATGTTGGGTCCCTATAATACTAGTGATTACCCCATTACTATTGTAGTTATACCCCTTATTTATATTGTTGTGCCCCTATTACCCCAATATTGTTATTTCTGTGCCCCTTAGAATCCCTCTATTGTTATTTTTGTGGCTTTATATTATTATTGTTAGGTCGGCTGGATTATATTGTGACTCCTTAGACTCCTATATATAGAAAGGAGGTTTTGTCATTTGTATCATCCAAGAATTGTTCATTTATGTAATGTAAAGGAGGTTGCCCCTCGAAGAGGCTGAATTCTAAGGCGTTGATCTTTCTTTTCTATATTTTCTTGAGCTGGTTTCATAACATCTTCCCTTGGGTTTTGGTTTTTTTTGAGGTAATTTTTTTTTATCTATAACTATTTGATTTGTAATCCTAGGATTTTTCCTAGTCATACACACTAAAGGATCTAAATGTATCAGCTAAGGGTAGGTGTTCACACAATATTTTTATCTAGTGCATGCACAGGTTCTTAACTTCCGTCTTTAATACCCAATCCTTCAGAGATATGATTAGCACTTATTTGACAACCTCCCCGACAATGACACCAAAATGTTGGGGCGTTTAGCTATTCCTAAAGGACCAACTAATCTCTACACATTAAATCATCATCCCGGAGTTTCGTCTATTTATTTCAAGGCTATCCACATAGTTTTTGCAAGAGACAATGCTAATATGATCTAATTTGTATGATCCTAATGAAAATTAAAAGCATGTAAATAAAAGGAATAACTTGGACTTGTTGAAAGAAAAAAATCACTCTTAACTTCTAGACTTCAAGCTTAAACAATAAAAACTTCTAAAATAATCGAAGAATTATGTCTCTTACCAAAAACAATGAAGTAATCCAACTAAATACAATGTTGTTTCCTAAGAAACTGCGTCTACAAGAAAGGAACAACACTATGACTAGAAATGAATCTACAGGAAATGATATCAAATATTCATAATTAACAATTCTACGTTAATCATAGGAAACAACAAGGAAAAATAACAATCAAAGAACCAATTGCATTAAATATAACTCTATAATATTCAATTATAGTTACTGCAAAAACTCATACTTTAACAACAAATCTAATAAGCAATTAGATCTAGAAAATGATTGAATAAGTGTAGAACAAGAACTGAAAGAAGAATAAAAATTTAATAATACAAGAAAGGATAGTATTAGTTCTAGGACTGGGCCCAAAATCGTTGGAAGTCAACTACCTCGTAGCTAGCTCAATGAAATAAGTTAAGATCGAACCTCAAAAGTCTCCATTAAATTATAATGAGTAAATTGCAAGGAATTTCTGTAAAAATTTACAACATAGATCAAAAGGACTGTAGCTCAAACTCTCTTACTGAGGTTCAATTCCTCATTTTTATTTATAAACGAGTCTATTTTCAAATAGAAAAGTGGTCTTGAGAATTTGAATATTCTCAGGATGCTTTATTCAAATTACAAAAATATCCAACGTTTCCCCAGAATAGCAAAGTCAAGATCTCTTCCCCAACTGATCCATCCACGATAGAAGTCAAAATCGTTCAACTGGTTATAATTAAACCAAACAACTCCTCATAATTTGTTCTTCCTCGACTATTCCTGGGAACAACAACCGATATGATATCCATGTTCAAATAACAATTCAAATCGTAAGTAAATCACGCTTTTTGTAATTTAAATCAATTCTTAAAGAGATAAAATGATTAAAATCCGTTGACTCCTTTCTAAGATCTATATCTCACGAGTTATCACATTATGCACAAAACAAGTCTTATAAAACAAGAATACAAATAAGAAATAAGATAAGAAAATTGTATCAATTACGAAGCCTAACAATATGCATTGTGGTTTTGGCTGGAATTCTCCCTCTTGTTCCACATGCAATATAAACCAATCAATCACATGATCAACATCCTAGACATACTTCTTAATTAATGAAACATGAAATACATCATGTACTTTCATTGTGACAGGCAGTGCAAGTCCATAGACCATTGGTCCAATCCTCTCAAGAATCTCAAAAGGCCCGTAATGTCAAGGTGTCAACTGGCACATGCTCCAATACTAAAGAAGTTCCTCTTGGGATTTTTGTTCAAGTGGACATGCTCCCCAACCTAGAACTCCTTAAATAACATATGTTGATCTGCATAAATCTTATGCCTGTCTTGTGCTACCTTTAGATTTTTATTGATAACCTACATTTTTTGTTCCATCTCTTCCAACATATCTGGTCTAATCAATACCTTATTCACTAGATCAGTCCAACTTAAGGGAGTATTACAACTCTTCCCATAAAGTGTCTCAAATAGACTCATCCTCAGTGTCTCTTGATACCCATCATTGTAAGAAAACTCCACCAGTGGAAGATATGCTTCTAACTTCTGATGTTGATGCATAACATGCATTCTCAACATGTACTCAAGAATATTTTTGACCCTTTTTGTCTATCCATCTGTCTACGGATGATAAGTTGTATTTAAGGCTAACTCTATCCCCAAACCTACAAATAACTCTTTTCAAAACTTGGAAGTGAACTTGGCATCTTTTCCTGACACAATCTTCTTATGAATACCATGTAAACTCACTATCCCCCAAATGAAGACATGTGCTACCTTGATAGATCAATTTGTAGACTTCACTGGAATTGAGTGAGCTACCTTAGTCAAATTGTTAACGATAATCATAATAGAATCATGCTGTCTAGATGTCCTCAGAGAACTTGTAATTAAGTCCATGGAAATGACCACCCATCTCCACTCTAGAATTGTGATTAGTTGCAATAAAGTACCTGGATGCTTACACTTTGCTTTTACCTACTGATAATCCAAACAACTCGCAACAAACTCAACCACCTCTTTCTTCAAATTTGGCCAATGGTAGAACTTCTTAACTGTTTTCAATGTCCTTTGATATCTCGGGTGACCAAAATATGGCTTGACATGAAATTACTGAAAGATAAGATTCTTGAGCTTGTTGTTGTCTAGCACATAGATCATGTCCCTAAATATGACCAAACCATCTCTTTTGATATGATAATCCACATCATGTTCACCTATACCCTGCTATTGTAACCTATTCTTATGCTATCAATGCTTGTCATCCTATTGTCCTCCCTATAAGATCTGCCCCTGTAAGTCTGTCCCATATGAAATCATTGTTGCAATGTGATTTAATTGCACTCTCATACTAAGAGGATATGCAACCTTGTTCTCTTTACCCTTAATGTACCTAATTTTGAAGTAAAACTCACTAAGTGTAGCAAACCACCTAGCTTTCTTGGAATTTAGATTAGGTTGGTCAAACAAGTACCTTAACCCATTGTGATCGCTCATTAAAACAAACCTCCTACCAAGAAGATAGTGTCTCCACATATTCAATGCATGAATGATCCCTACCAACTCAAGATCATGCCTCACAAATTTCTTCTCGTTCTTATTCAATTTCCTTGACTCATAGCATACTACCTATCCCTCTTGCATCAAGACTCTACCAAGTCCTCTCTTGCAAGCATCTGTACATACCACAAAATATTTATCTAGATCACTAATCTTTAGAACTGGAGAATTTGTAAACAACTGCTTGAACTACCCAAAACTCATTCCTCTGTCCATTCAACCTTCTTTCCTTTTCTCTGCAAAGATGTAATAGAATAGGAAATCCATGAGAAGTTCCTGATGAACCTCTTGTAGTAACATGTTAATCCCATAAATTATCTAACCTCATCCACATTCTTAGGTGCTTGCCACTCCATGATAGCTCTAATATTTTTTGGATCCACTGCTATACCTTCCTTGGAAACCACATGTCATAAGCAATAAAATTTTGTCTCAAATAAACTGCACTTACTAAGTTTGGCATACAATTGATTCTCTCTCAATAGTCTTAACAATGCTTCCAAATTTTCAGCATGCTCTTCCTCATTATTAGAATATATAAATATGACATCAATGAATACTATCACAAACTTGTCCTGATAAGGATGGAACACACTATTCATCAAACACATGAACATAGTTGAAGCATTAGTCAAACCGAAACGGACCACAACAAACTCGCAATACCCATACCTAGTTTGGAAAGCAGTGTTGTAGATGTCCTCTTATTTGTTGCATACTTGATGATATCCTGATCTCAAATAAATCTTCGAGAACATTATTTATCCCTTCAGTTGATCAAACAAGTAATCAATCTACGACAAAGGATACTTGTTCTTAATCATCACCTTTTTCAACTGCCTGTAATCAATGTATAACTTAAGAGTACCATCCTTATTCTTCACAAACAATATTCGTGCACCTCAAGGTGACACACTTGTCGTAATGTATCCCTTATCAATCATTTCCTTCATCTGCAACCTCAGTTCCACCAACTCTAGAGTGATCATCTTGTAAGGTGCCTTAGATTTTGGTGTTTCTGTTGACATCAAATAAATACAAAATTACACCTCCCTATGAGGAGGTAACTCTAAGATCTCTGTTATAAATACATCTTGAAACTACTACAATACATGGTATCTCTTCAAGACTTCAACATCCTCAACCTCCTTCCCTTTATCACTAGAAATATGAACTGCAAACAATATACATCCTTTCCTACTACCGTGCTTTGCCTGCATAGCTCTAACCATTCTCATTAATGTAGGCTTCTTCTTACCCTGCAAGATTCTCTTCTCCTTGTCATCATCCAAGCACTCAATATCCTTATCATAGCAATCCACCTTAGTCCTACGAATGTAAAACCAATCCATACCCAACAACATACTATATGATCCCAACGGAAGCACATTTAGATGCGATGATGTAGACATATCATTCAACAAAAATGCACAATATCTTACCTAATGATGAACTCTTTTATTGGTACCTATAGCCAATTGAACTAACCAAGACTCTTCATCCACTTCTTTATTTAAGAAACACTTATCCACAAGGAAAAGATTGATATAACTATAGTTAGGTCCAAGGTCAATCAAAATAGAAACAACTTGATCACAAAGCTTACCTTGTATATCAATAATAGATGCCTGATGATCAACTTTCCTATTATCTAATGCTGCAGAAATACATGGAATAATCTATCCAACATCCCCAACTGTTTATGCTTCTTGATGATTCAAAATTATGCAAGAACACAACATAATATAGATATAAACATAAACACAAAGATGTAGCAGAAATAAAACTTCATTTCATTAATATCAAAGAACTAAAATATGCTTACATACATAATGGAAATAAACTAGCTCGGGCGATGGTATCTTATCTTTGAAAAGAGATGTGGTGGCTACATGCCTCTGAACTGTGTTACAATGACACTCGAAGGCCTATTTAATATTTAGAAAAAATGGAAATCCCTAAACATCCAAAACATAACCCTAGGAGATGGAACACCAAAACTCTGGGCCTCATTTGTCTAAATTGTTACATCAACCTCTTGGGATCGTAACTTTGCCATACGATCTTCATTTGATGCACACAATAGCTCATTATAAAGATCTATCTTAGGACTACAAATTTCGAATGAAAACATGAGTTGAATACTCATGGTTTCTTTGCTTTCCCAAAAAAACGTCGTTTAGAGCCTCAAAACTAATCCAGAAGTTATGAACCTGAAGAAACTGCCAAAAATAGTGAATAGTGCTACAATCAAGGAAACTGAAAAATTGAAAGAGACCATGGTGGGGCTCCAAGTGTAATAGGTTTGTGGCCACCAATATCCACCTGGATCAATCCTCCCCCCTTAGGAAGAAATGGTCCCCATTGTGTTGAGTGCCACCATGAGATGGGGAAACTTCTGCTAAAATTGGTCCTTGGTGAGCCACTTGCCTCGGTGCAAGAGTTGGCCATCTTTGACAACTTGATATAGTTGGATATTCTACTGGTGAATGTTATTGATCTATGTGTCCATGATTCAATGATTTGTGGCTTTTTCTATGCATTCTGGGTTCAACTCTATTGGTGTGAGTTGTTCTGCAATGTCTGATGTGTCCAATAATGGTGGGAAGTATGGTCGAAGATGGTCGACATTGAACACTCGGTGTAGGAAAAGTAATGGGGGAATGTTGAGCTGAAAATCATTGTCTCCCTCAACCTTGGTAATGGTTTAAGGCCCATATCGGAGTGATTTAAGCTTCCGATGGGCTCCGGTAAGGCGTTCTTTCTACAAATGTAACGAAACTTTGTCGCCCACCTGAAACTTATGTGGCACCCGATGTTGATCATGTTACTACTTGTACTTGGCATTTGAATTCTCCAAGATGTTTTGAACCTGTTGGTAGATGTGTTGGATGCATTTAATAAATCTGGTTGCTTTATCATCCTCAGACAATACATGTGTGGACTTTATTTGTGTAGTTGCATGAGGCATGGAAACATCAATCAGACACAATGGCTGAAATATTAGGCCCACTTGAAAGGGAATGTGACCAGTCAAGCTATGGGTAGCTTTGCTATAACTATGTTGAACATAGGGAAGAATCTCATCCCAGGTTCATGGATGCTTGGAGTTGTACATGCAAAGTATGTGTACTATCATCCTATTAACAACCTCCATCTGGCCCTCAATCCGGGGATGTAGTATAGTCATCTTGTTGAGTTTTGTGTCCAATAGTGTCCATAGGATCAAACAAATGTGCTTAGGAACCTTTCATCTCGATCTGATATAATCGTCTGTGGGATCCCAAAATGTACCCACGCTCATTCAAACAAGAGTTTGGCAGTGTCGTCTCCTATGATACTCTTCTTGAAGGCCACCAATATAGCCATCTTAGAAAATTTGTCCACGACCACAATTACACAATCATTACCATGCTTGGTAGAAGGGAGGCCAGACATATAGTCCATGGAGATGGATTCCCAAGGTTGGTTGGGAGTAGGAAGAGGAGTGTATAGGCCTTGCTTCTTTATGGTTGGCTTGGTGATGGCCCAAGAAGTGCAAGATCTGATATATTTCTGAACATCTAGTTAGATTTTTGGCTCATAAAAATACTTTTGTACTACACCCATAGTTTTCTCCACACCAAAGTGTCATGTGACTTGACTGTAGTGCACCTCCCAAATCAGCGTGGCATGCTCGCTTGGAAGAACACAAAGGTGGGCCAGGTAGCATAGTAATGCATCCTGGAGGTGGAAATCATGAACTTTCTTGCCATATACTAGAATTTTGTATGTGGAGGTGAACTCTGGATCCTTTTTTATAGTTGCGGCCATCCAGAGGTCTCATGCCCACAAGAGTTCAGAATAGTAGCTAGCGCTGCAATTGAGGGCTAGCCTAGGCAGTCTACAACAT
Source organism: Pinus tabuliformis (assembly GCA_031772625.1). NCBI lineage: Eukaryota > Viridiplantae > Streptophyta > Pinopsida > Pinales > Pinaceae > Pinus > Pinus tabuliformis. The sequence continues at coordinate 516,740,656 of CM062805.1, read as the reverse complement.
GATTAGTAGTGCCCTTTTGTATTTAATGTTTAAGTGGAGTTGTTGCAGATATGTATACCACTTCTGATGGTGATCATTCTACAACTTCCCTTATGTATGTATAAACTGAAGAGGTCGTTGATCGGTGTGGATGACCGTCTCCTTCCCTAGAATGTAATTATTCCATTGTAGCAATTCTGTAGGATGGAATACAAATTTTTATCATAGGTGGGGTACCTTTGAATTGTATGGAAAATGTCTCACTATGATAGGCCACTGCATACCCGTGTTGGGAGAGGAATGTGTTGAAAATAACAATAAGAAATGTTAAAAATAACATCTAGAAATTCTAATTTAATTTGTCCTTGAATTAAATTGTGAATTAAATTGTAATTATTTTCTCATAACAACTTTTAATAGTTAACTAAGTTAATTTGACTTAGTTGGATCAGTAGATTCAAGTTCAAATTATACTTAAAGTCATGCAGAGTGATCCCTAAATTTTAGGGGTCCAGGTTGAGTTCTTTGGAGTTGTAAATAGATAACTTAGTCTAATTGAGTTATAGTAAGTTAAACTAGTTCTAATTGTTGGAGGAACTAGTAGAGGTCTAATAGTGAGTTGGTGCACCAGTTCATCCTCAGTGCCACACTAGCTAACTGAAGATTCACTCAAGAATAAACCATGCATTTCAGTTCAGAGGAAACCCTAGTTGAGTCTAGAGTGTAGGGACAGTTTACTATTAGTTGTATAATTTTCCAAATTGTGCAGATGGTGCATGCAAGCAGTTGAGGACCTAATTTTGGATTGTGTAGTTATGGAAGAAGGATTTCCCAATTAAATATGGGCTAATTCTTCTAGGAATTGCACAAGAACGTAGGGGCTTGAAGGACAGCAAAATATGCTAAGTGTTGGCTTAAGATAACTTGTGAGGAGAGAGAGAGATTATACTTGTACAGGAATTGTTCAGGAGGAACAAGAATTGTATTTTCTCCTCATATCTTCTAGTTAATACAATATAGATAGTTGGGTTTTTGAGTAGTTTCTTTCCCTAGAGAAATATTATGTTATGTGCCATTGATATTCTTCCTCTTTTTGTGTATTATTTTCATCGATCATGTTTGGTTTATGTTGAGAAGAGTAGAGTAGATTATTGTCTTATGCTTTAGTATATCACATGAGTTGTTGAATATACAAGTAAAAATATACATGGTATCAGAGTTGAAGACAATATAGAAGAGGGTATTTTGAGTTTGTTGTGCAGGTGAAAATCAAATTTGCAGTTCATACTTCAGAGTCGACAGTATGGATTTCTACTATTTGAGACTTGAGTATGCCTTGGATGGTAGCTCGAATTAGCCTGGAAGTATAGGATGGAAGTAGTGTTGGAAGATAATGGCTCAAGGAATTCATTGATCAAAAAATTCTTCAGCCTCCAGCATCATATGCTAAAGATATGGTTGAATGGAGAAAGTGTGTGGCAAGGGTGAGGCGGATTATCCTTGAGGCAGTTTGGGATCAGATTGTCTCAAGTGTTCGCAATAAGGAAACACCATACTCAATGTGTAAGGCATTGACAGACCTGTTTTAGAATAGTAGTGACCATAGGAAGTTGACTAACAGAAAAACTTTGAAAGATCAAGATGGAGAAGGGCGACTCAATCCTGAATTACTTGATCAAGTTCAGTAATTGTCGGGATGATCTTAGAAGTGTTAGGATTATTGTTTTTAAAGTTGATATGGCGAGCCTAGCTCTTCTAGGACTTCCCAAGAGGTTGCACAATTATCAAGGCTCCGTCAATGTGAGGGAGAAGTTACTAGAATGGGAACAACTGTGGTTGGATTTGGTACGAGAAGAGTTTTGACGGAACACCAGAGATGGGACCTCTTCAAAAGAAGTGGAAGAGGACGTTTCATTAGTTGACAATGGAAAGAAAGCAGAGGGAAATAAGTCCCAAGGCAAGGTGGGAGGAAAGAAGATGGACTTTTCGAAAGTCAAGTGTTTTCAATGTCACGAGCATGAGTAATATGCCACAGATTTCCAAAGAAGAAAGAAAGCAAGAAGGAGCCTGGAGTAGCTGCAACAGGTGAAGCTCTAGCTTCACAATTTGAACTTGATTTCACTCTCATTTGAATGCATGGGCAACACTATAATGGGAAGCGTGTGATATCCTTACAACAGTGCCTCGTTCCATATGACAAGGAATAGATATCACTTTAGTTATTTTTGAGGAGAAAGACCTCAAGAAGAACATAGAGTTTGGAGATGATGGGAGGTATAACACTACCATGATAGGTATAGTTACCTTTCAGAAGGATGTTGAATCCCCTCTCAGAATCACATATTTGATGTATGTTCTAGGACTAAAGGATAATCATGTTTCCGTTGCGGTATTGGAGGATTGTGGCTATGATGTAATTTTTAGTAAGGGAAAGGTTTTCCTTAGACACATTGCCACGAAATAGGTGAACATACCGGTGTATGAGTAGAGAACCTATATTCTGTCGAGTTTGAAGATGCATGCAAGGCCTTGAGGAGCAAGGAAAAGGTTGGAGACTTAGTGGTTGAGAGGGAGAGTGAATTACCTCTCAACATTCAGTCCCAGAAGAAGCCTTAGAAGTAGTCTAAGAAAATTATGGAGCAGACACAATTAGATAAGCAAAGAGGAGACTGAGTTGAGAGATCCACTCAAGTAGAGAAGAAGCAACCTTAGAAGCAGGCTCTGAAAGTTGTGGAGTATCCACAACTAGAGAAGCAGAGAGGAGACTGAGTAGAGGCATCCACTCAAGTAGAGACCTCTAGCAAGGGGAAATTTCTAGCTAAGTGGGCAGAGGGAGCACATGCATCCATACCTCTGGGTGAGAGGTGGGGCGATGTGAAGTGATAGTCCTAATAGGGCATCAATTACGCAAGGTCCATTGAGATGAATTGTCTCTTGGATCATACCTTGCGGGAGCCCAAAGTACATAGTAACATGATGGATTAGTGGTGGTTGATGTAGTTAGATATCAGAGTGATAGAGGCAGAGGCTAGTAGCAGTCAAATACTGGAGAGCACAGAGTAGAGTTGACAACAGTGTAGATAGGCAGAGTCAGTAGAAGCACAAAGTTTCAGTTGACAGAGGTAGAGTTAGTAGTAGTCAAAGACTTTGGTGATAGATGCATCATACTGATTCGGGTTGGATTATTTTTCAGTTTCAAGGGTTGTTGTAGAAAAAAACATTAGAGAGAAGTGTTGCATGCAAAACATTTGAAAGGTTTTAGATCAGGATAGAGTTGAATTCCTTTATTGTTGAGAAGGAGTGTTGAAAATAGCAACAAGAAATGTTAAAAATAGCATCTAGAAATTCTAATTTAATTTGTCCTTGAATTAAATTGTGAGTTAAATTGTAATTCTTTTCTCATAGCAACTTGTAATAGTTAACTGGGTTAAGTTGACTTAGTTGGCTAAATAAATTCAAGTTGGAAGTCTATCTAGAGTCATGTAGAGTGATCCCTAAATTTTATGGGTCCAGATTGAGTTATTTGGAGTTGTAATTACATAACTCAATCTAACTGAGTTATAGCCAGCTAAACTAGTTCTAATTATTGGAGGAACTAGTAAAGGTCTAGTAGTGAATTGGTGCACCCGTGCATCCTTAGTGCCATAAAAAATAACTGAATATTCACTCGAGAATCACTCATGCATGCCAGTTCAAAGGAATACCCAGCTGAGTCTAGAGTGTAGGGATAGTGTACTATCAATTCTATAATTTTCCGAGTTGTACATATGGCACATGCAATCAGTTGAGGACCTAACTTTGGATTGTGCAATTATGGAAGATGGATTTCCCAATTAAATATGGATTGATTCCTCTAGGAATTGCGCAAGGAAGTAGGGGCTTGGAAGGTAGCAAAATAGGCTAAGTGTTGGCTTGAGCTATCTTGTGAGTAGAGAGTTAGATTATACTTTTGGATTTCAGGCATTTGTGGTTCATTTCTTTTAAGTTGAGTCTCGGAGTATCCACAGTAATAATCATACTTGTCAACGTTTCAAATCCCAACAGGGATCCATCATTAGGATAATTACTGAATGATGATAGAAGAAGAGCTTAGTGAGAGAATAAATAATAATAAGATAATTTGATTTAACGAAATGAGGTCAACTATTAATTTTTTAAAATTTTTAATTTAATTTAATTTAATTTAATAATTATTAACCATATTTAAAGTTTTATTATAATATTTATAATAATTTTTTTTTTTTTTTATTGAGTTCTTTGGAGTTGTAATTAGATAACTCAGTCTAACTAAGTTATAGTTAGTTAAACTAGTTCTAACTGTTGGAGGAACTAATAGAGGTCTAGTAGTGAATTGGTGCACCAGTGCATCCTTGGTGCTACAATAGATAACTGAAGATTCACTCAAGAATAACTCATGCATGTTAGTTCAAGGGAAGACCCTGTTGAGTTTGGAGTGTAGGGATAGTGTACTATTAGCTGTATAATTTTCCGAGTTGTACATATGGTGTGTGCAATCAGGTGAGGACCTAAGTTTGGATTGTGCAGTTATGCCAGAGGGATTTCCCAATTAAATATGGGTTGATTCCTCTAGAAATTGTGCAATGAGGTAGGGGCTTGGAAGGTGGAAAAATAGGCTAAGTGTTGGCTTAAGCTATCTTGTGAGCAAAGAGTTAGATTATACTTGTGCAGGAATTGTTTAGGAGGAACAAGCATTGTATTTTCTTCCCAGATCTTCTGGTTAATGCAATATAGATAGTCAGGGTTTCAACATTTTCTTTCCCTCGATAAATATTGTGTTATGTTCCATTGATATTATTCCTCTTTCTTCTTATTGTTTTCATCGATCATTTTGGTTTCCACTAATAATAGTAGAGTAGATTCGTGTCTTATGTTTTAGTATATCACATGAGTTGTTGAATCTAAAATAAAAAATCTACAAATTGCACCAATAGCATATTCATAGGCATCTATCTCAATTTCAAATGGATGTTGCAGGTCTGGCAATGTGAGTACTAGTGCAGAGCAGAGGCAATGCTTCAACTCAATGAACTCCTTCTATTGGGACTCAGACCAAGAAAATTTTTCTTTCGCTTCACCCTTGATAATCTAACTTGAAGACCAAGTGATATGGGAGAATCCCAACATGGATCTATGATAAAAATTTGCAAGGCCCAAAAAGTTGTGAAACTCTGTTAGATTGGTTGGGGTTGGCCAATCCCAAATGACTTGAACCTTAGCCAGATCCACATACATGCCACACTCATCTATGATGTAACCCGGATATTAGACTTGGTTCATGCCAAAGGTGCATTTATCCAATTCAGCACACAATTTGTACTCTTGAAGGGTTTGAAGGACTTGTCAAATGTGTTGCAAGTGTTCTTCCAAACCCTTCTTGAAGATGAGGATGTCATCCAGATAAACAACCACGAATGAGTTGGTGAAGGGCAGTAAGATGTCATCCATTAGCCTCATAAAAGTAGCAGGGGAATTTGTCAACCTGAAGGGCATAACCAACCATTCAAAAATTCCTTCCCTGTATTTGAAGGTGGTCTTCAATACATTTGTGGACTCTATTGGAACTTGGTGATAGCTCGACTTCAGATCAATCTTGCTGAAATACTTGACCCCCTTGAGTTCGTCTAGATGGTCATCAATTTGTGGGATTGGATACCTGTTCCTGGCAATGATTTTGTTTAGTGTCTGATAATCAATGCATATCCTAAAGGTCCAATCCTTCTTCTGTACGAGTGCAATTAGGCTCGCACAAGGAGAGGAACTTGGTCGGATGTGCCCTTTTTGTAGAAACTCCTAGATTAATCGAATGCTTGACCTGACAGTGCAAGGGTACCCTTGTGGGTGAGGAGAAGATGTCCTTGTATTCTTCCATGACCATATGTACCTGCTTTTGCTATGTGGAGGAACCCTTAAAAAAAAAATTGATTTTTTTTATTCAATTTATTTGCACATCGGTGCATTCAATACTCAAGTGCACGGGTGCATTTATATAAAAATCGCACCAACATTTCTGGGGTGCCATATTTTTTCAATTCACTAACATGATTAATTTTTTTTTTTGAAATCCTAAAACTATGTGATTTTTTTTTTAATGCAACAATGTAGTATATATTTAAAAGAGAACCGAGATGATGTGATTCATTTTTTTTTCTAAATTCGGGAAATAGTTGCATACTGGTGCATTTTTATGCGAAATAATACTACTATGATAACATTTTTTTTCGGGAATGTCGGAAACATGTGTAGGTATTATTTAAAGGCATCAGTGCGCTTACTATTTAAACGAACTAGTGAACTTTATTATTATTGGCACATTAGTGGGGTTTAAAAGTTATCTGAAATTTTGTTTTCATATAAAATGGCATATTAATCTCAAATTATTCTTTAGGACGCATTCACATTAATTACAATAGTTCATAGTATACATTTTCCACTTAAAGACACCTTATTCTTGAAAAATGGTTTCAAAACTATATTGAAATTCAGATTCTGGTTATATGGTCGTTGAGATTAATTTTAGATATTCACACAAAATTGTATTTCTACTTTTTCTCAAATACAGGGACAAAATCTCAATAATATCAAATAGCCAATTCTTCAAATTCCAACACATTCCAAATTGTTGATCGAATCCCTTCATGGATTTCTCCCTTTCTGTCTCGAGTAAGTTCAAATTGATTATCTAATTGAATTTATTTATTTCAATCCATGTCAATTTGAATAAAAGTATATGAAAATTATTTTCAAGATCCAAATTTAGAATCGAGTTCAGATGCAGAAAATAATACTCCATATTATTTTCAAAAATGTCAGAAGCTCTTGTCAGGAGCAACATATCACAAGCAATTGGTAGATGAAAATGGATAGCCTATTCACCCTACTAATTGGAACATGGAATCTTCTAGCCACAATCTTGGATCAATGCAGTATCCACCTAGATCAGTCCTCCCCCTTAGGAAGCAATGGTCCCCATTTTGTTGAGTGCCTCTAGGAGATGGGGAAACTTCTGCTAAACTTGGTCATTAGTGAGCCACATGCCTTGGTGCAAGAGTTGGCCATCTTCGACAACCTGATATAGTTGGATCTTCTGCTGACGAGTGTTCTTGATCTATGTGTCCATGATCCAATGAGTCATGGATTCTTTTATGCAGTCTGGGTTTAACTCTATTGGTGTGAGTTGTTCTAAAATGTTTGATGTGTCCAGTAATGGTGGGAAGTATGGTCGAAGACGGTCTACATTGAACACTACATGCAAGCCAAGGAATGGGAGAATGCTGAGCTCAAAAGCATTGTCTCCCACAAACTTGGTAATGGTTTAAGACCCATATCAGAGTCCTCTAAGCTTCTAATGGGCTTCAGATCCCTCTAGTTTTGATATGAATTTTTCCACATTTTCCTGAAGTTCATTCTCTTCCAAAATGAGCAGTATTCTAGTATTCCAAGATTGGAGATTGAGGGCACCATCCAACCCGTCTTCAACTCTAAGATATGGTGCCATTTTAAAGAAGGGACTGAAAAATCAATTAGTTTGTTGATCTTATCTCTAAAGTTGACTTCCCAATTATGATCTTGGATACTTTTCTCTTTAGTGGGATGTTCTTTCAACAAGGCTATAATACCATGTTGATTTTTCTACAATAATGAAAAGCATAAACTAATATTATTATCTTGATAATTACTTTCCAATGAATTTAGAGAATACAAAATTACCCTATGAAAACTCAACCTTGGGAAAACCCCAACAACTCCTTCTAAGGAGAAATTGTTCTTCAAAAATATTTATAGATCCAAGAATTCGTGAAATTTGTGCCACAAATTCAAGCCCAAGATAATAGTCAAACTTGGTCAAATACTAGCTTAGTCAATGTTGGTAAAATCTATAAATATTAGAAAATCTAATTTTGGTCAATATTGATCAACAATGTGAAATTCAGCCTGATGTCAACTCGGTCCTACGATCAAAGGTTTATGGTAAACCGTGATCAATTATGGTCGACTGCAACTTAAATATGCTGTCAAAGTCCCCTTTCTTATGTGGTTAAACTTGCCCCTTTTTCAACACCCAAAATCAGTCAAACTCAATAGGATCTTGATTAAACAGAGCAGGTCAAAATTGGTCAAATGTCAACCTCTTTATTTTGGTTAACCTTTAGATTTCTTCCTCTTTGAATCTGCAAACATGGATTAAAAAATAGAATAATGTGTGTTGGTCAAATTGATCCAAATGTGGAGGTCACATTGTGTTTTTATATTAGTCAAATTGGTGAATTTTTTACCAAAATTCACAACCCTTCATTGTGGGGCCAACTTGACTTTGGGGCCTACATAAAGCCCAAAAATACATAATTTTAATTTTTTATGTCGATAATTTTCTTTTTATTTCTTAGGGGCCTTTTGGCATGTGAGAATACCTCTTGATGCTAAAAAAAATCAACATATTACATATTTTGTTCATTATAAAATGAGGTTTTCCACTCGAGGAGGACTATAATTATTTGTTCATAAGAAGCAAGGTTCATACATTTGGTACCAAAGCATACCAACTTAGGGTTTTGATACTTCGAACAAGCCATCTTGGCATTATTTCTATAACATTTTTTGGGAGGTTTTAGGGGGTGAAATTTAGACCATGTTGTGGAGAAATCTCATGCAAAATCTAGTTAAAATTTTAGATCTTGGTTCCGAACAATTTCAAAGATATTGTTATAACCCTATTTACCCACATATGAGTAAACTACATTTGACTTTGTAATGTTGACCTTTATGCATGTCCCTTACCTTTGATTTTGACTTTGCTTTATCATTTACACTGGCTAGCCTTGTGAAAATTATGTAATTAGCTTGAATATTTGTGCATAACTAGAGTAGTTTACGCTAATGAGCCCTTAGAAACTAGTGTAGATCTTGGTTGTTCTAGAATTTCTTATTATCAAGGAGATCACATTGATGGATCAACTTTATGAATTGGAAATGGGCAAATTATTCTAAAGGTTTCTTAATTTATTCATTCATTTGCATAAATTACTCTTGTTGATTACTAATTAACTTGTGTAAATTCCTAAAAATTAGGTTTTTTGAGGGTTTTTCCATTAGATTTTGATATTTTGTTTTAGTTTTATTTTTGTGCCCTCTGTTACATTTTAGATCCACTTTAGACCTAGTTTGGATATTTTTTTTTGAATTCGATCTATTTGGTTTTCGATTTTAAGTTTTCTTTTGAACCTGTTTTTCTTGGTTTTGGGGAACTTTTCCTCAATATCTTATTGTTACTTTTTGTATCTATATTCTTAGCGTTCCTTACATTTCATATCTACCTCATATCTAGTTTAGAACTCTTGTTTTGAATTAGATCTACTTGGTTTTTAATTTTAGGTTTTCCTTCAAGTTGTTTTTCCTTGTTTTGAGGGGCTTACCCTTGACATCTTGCCTTGGTTCTTTGGATCTATATTCTTGTTGTCAATTATAGTTCAGGTCTATCTCATATTTGAATCAAGACTCTTACCTCTTGTTGAATCTAATCATTTTCTCATTTTTTTGGGTTTCTATTGGAAGTATTTTGTTTGGATTTGCTTGCTCTAAGTGGTCCTTTTACTTTATATTTGTTATGGTTGTGCAAATTGGGGCTAGAAATGTCTAGTTGAACCTTCTAGATATACTCATATTATCATATCCAAATATTTCTCTTGGATTTCCATTCATTCCTTGTCTTTTCCTTGAGTTAGGGTTAGGTTTTGCTGACCATTATAGATCATTGATTATGCTTCCTTTTGCTATCCATTGAGCTGCAACCTTGATGCTTACTTTGCACTTACTTTTGCATATTACAAGCCTTATTTTGTTTTCTTTTTTGTGATAATTTTTTTTCTTTTTGTGATATTTTGATTGCAAATCCAAGTTTAGATATTTTGAGTGCTTTGTGTTCCATTTTGATCTCTTTTTTGAGTGAGTTTCTTGGATTATTTTTTGGGTATTTTTTCTTATAAGATTAGTGAATTTCAAAAGAGCGATTATTAATATAGTGTAAGGTTTCTATTTTCATTTGAAAAGGAAAAGTCTCTCTTTCCTTTTCTAACTAGAGTTCATCTAAGGGAAAATATTTTTTTTCATTTTCATATAATGTGCATTAGGGATTGGGTCTTAAGTCTATTCACACCATCTTGGTTGCATGATGCTACCTTGTTGAGTAAAAAACCCCCCTTAAAATTAATGTTTAGTAAAATATATTTGAGAATTTTTCTTTTTCATTAGTAGCACACCAAGAGTAGCATATTCTCGGGTCTTGGAATAGGGGTATGAGGTTAACTACTGCAAGACCACAAAAAAATGCCTAACATCTTGCCTTAGAGAGGGAAAATTCACTTGTTGTTATGCATTTCTTAGGAATCCTTCCTAACAAGAGGTCATGCACGAGATCACATTGAGGCCAATAGAGTGATATACCCCACTTCGTTTGTCTTGGTGGCATAGTTTACCTATTTTGGTGTGTGTTATTAGAATTTTTCACTATAATACTTGGGGACTCACCTGGAAGGAATACATCTCGATTTGAGAAATATATTAAGTGGTTTTGGGCTTAGTTTCGTTTTCCTTATGTGTGAATCTGACTTAATATGATTCCCCCAAGGAGATTTCTATTAGTTATAGCCCTAGTGGCCTTTCCTTGGTAGTTGACAATGGTGATGGTGAGGGGGATGTCCTTGTTGTACCGAGGATAAATGGTCAAAATCACTTGGTCCTCTTAGGGGATGCTCCACTACTTGTGAGGGTACTTGTGCCTGTTCTAAAAGGAACTTTAAGAAAGTAACTAACTTAATTGCTCCAACCATATCTTCACTTTCTACCTAGGCTCGATGAACCAAGCTCTGACAGAAGGAAGGTCCCTTCTCTATCTCTATTTGTTTTTGTTTTCTCATCTCAGGGGTGTCTTAATTGTCTTAATTTTATAATAAACATATATTCACCATGGATGAAAAAAGACTCCAATGTTCACATTGATTATTAGGCCTTCATACTGAAGAGGTAGGTCCACCACTACATAGACGAACGATAATTCTAGCAACAAAGGACTCATTCTATACTAAGTTTGGGGAGATAACCTTGGTCCTAGGGAGGAAGATCTTGTTACTGTTTAGGAATTTGAAACAAGTCCTTACTTACGACACGTAAACCCACCTTTGACTAAACCTCCCGGTTTGGTTTTAGTGTAGTTGAGAGCTTATGGCACTGATCCCTTTGTTTTCTTATAATGTGTATAATAAAAGAACTTCTTCTTCTATCGGGAATATGGGTCCATATTTAGCACCGCTTAGTGTGGCAAGATCCTTACCTCCTACTAAACCTCTCACTTATTCTTGGGGCATTCCACTAGTTAAGTCTATAACCCCAATAAGTTTTTAACGTTTTTTTTTGTTTATGACTTCCTCTAGATTTGTGTTTGGAGTGGGGGTGAACCCTATTCAATCTACAGTAGCTACGAAATTCACTCCTAGTTCATCTCAACTTACGATTTCTACCTAATTTTAGCACATGCATTTCTACTGCTGGGAACTTATTAGGAGGGTATTTTGTGTCTTCCAACTAGGTTGGGAGTAATTATGTTTTTGGTAGTAACTATTAGCCCTGGAATAGTTTAATGTTTGGAGGGATGTCTTACTCTAGAGGTTCCTTTTCCTTTGGGGGGCTAGTATACCTAGGGGAAATTTCCCCATTAGTCCCACTATGCTTACGGTAGTGCTTCTACATAGAGAGGTTTTTCCTCTACTATTGGGTACAACCCTATAGGAAATGAAGCTTTTAGGGGTTCTTCATTCTTTGTGGGTACTTACCCTTGGGACAAAATTCCTTACACTACATCTAAAGTCTTAGCATATTAGTACACTAAGATGAACTATAACCTTGGTTTACAATCGTCTTCTTTTAACTATGCTATGGGGGCGCCATATGGTCTTTTAGGGAGTTACTTCCCTTATGATTCATTTAGTCAACATTAAATTACTTTTCTGACATGTCTTGATTTACTAGATTTGGATAAGTTGATAAATGAACTCATCAGTCATGATCCTAGGTGGCCACCTATGTCGACCAAGTTACCATATGATATTCCTAAGTTTGAAGGGAAGCTAGTAGAGAATCCTTCCACACATATCACCACATATCATTTATGGCATTCATCTAACTCTTTGATCGATAATTCTATAAGGTTGAGACTCTTCCAAAGAAACCTGAAATCCTTCCACACATATCACCACCTATAATTTATGGTGTTCATCTAACTCTTTGATGGATAATTCTTTGAGGTTGAGACTCTTCCAAAGAAACTTGATCAAGGATGCTGCAAAATGGTATATAAATCTCAATCGAGCATCCTATGGTGACTTTGCTTCCTTGGATTTTAATTTCTTGAACCACTTCTAGTTACCCACTAGGCAGAATATTGGAATGAATTTTTATTGAACTTCAAACAAGAAGTTTCTACTCGTATCTTTGACCACATCTATGAGTGGCACAAATGCAAAAGGTTAGTACGAACTAGACTTCCAAATGATGTTCTTAGAGACTAGTTCACTTGATCCCTTCTGCCTCCTATAGCTAAGGATGTCATTATGATTATTGAGGTAACTGAGGAGCATGAAATATTACATGCTCAACACCATGATCTGATTTACTCTCAGTTTATCACTTCATATGAGATCATTCCCAATTCTCCTTAAACTTCTATAGATAAAAAACTACCTAAGGTGGAACCACACTTTAATTATGTTATTGGTTTCGATTCTTTTGATATTGTGAGCCATCTAGTTGCTCAAGTAGGTTAACTTGGTTGTCATGTCTCAAGCCTCAACAAGGTCAACTAGTTCTCAACAAGTACCTTCTTGTAAGTATTCCATCGAGGTTCTCACAATGAAGTCCATAACACCTATGGATCCTCATCAACCCGATAGTAAGTAGAAAAAGAATAAGAAAAAGAAGAAACCTGCTCAACAGAATAACCAAAACCAACCTAATGAGGGTGGGGGCACAAATGAGAATCATCAAAATATTAAGTTTCCTTTTGGGAATTGTTAGAGAGAACACTTAAATCATGAGTTCCCTCGTATGGATGAAGTGCATCACATTCTTGCACCATTGGTATCCATCCAACAAATTGAAGTTTTGACCCATCTATTCCTCGCCCAACCACAACAAAAAATGTTGCGTAAGTGCCTCAACTTAACCTCGAGGGAAATTGTGGGGAACCCTTTTATCTGACTAGAAACAATGCACCTATTTACATGATCAATGAACAAGTCAACTTGTCTAGGAGAGAAAAATCCTATGACCCTCCTGAGTCGAGTTCTGCTCCTAAGGATTTAGTCATCCTTATTGCTTCCACTCGACCTCTCATACTAGATAAGACTATGGAACTCGCATTTCAACCCATAAGTGTGTTATCTGTAATTCAACACATAATATTAATGTGCAAGCTGACCAAAATTATAGTATTTTTGAGGAGCTAGACCAAGTACCATGTGCCATGTTTGCTTTGAAGGTTTTCTAGAGCTATCCTATGCAGCCCAAAGCCTTGTTGATCGCTATTAGAGGGTTGGATTCCTTAGAGTTTGTTTTGATAATGTTTGACATTGGCACCCTCATTATAAGCTCTCCCATTTGGTAGCTTTTTAGATTATGGTGTGTATCTTTCATAACAACATATATTGTACTCTAGTGAATGAAGGGTCTTCTACTTGTGTCATTAATGCATAATGCTAGAAATCTATTGGTTCTTCAGTACTCACTAAGTCAAGTACTGCATTATATGCCTTTGATAGACACAATTTCATGCCCTAGTGTGTTCTATAAAGTTTTCCATCGAGCTAAGGGGAAATACTACCTGTGTTGATGTTGAAGTTGTCGATTCTCCCTTAGGCTATAACTTTCTCATTGGTCGTAATTGGTTTTATGCCATGTTTATTTTCATTTATTTGATGTTTCATGTGCTCTATTTTCCCCATGAATGAAACATTATCATGATAGAGGAATTAGACTATTGTATCCCTTCGACCATGACTACCACTACAAGAAATTTTGAGTCACTCATTGGAGATGATCTCGGAGATTATGAGAATTTTGGTATAGGACTATTTAATATCTAATCTTTTATCGGTGTCTTTCCTTTAACCCCACATGACATTCCTTCTTCTTCTATCACTCCTATGCACATGGTCACTTTCAACACCTATGGACCCCATCTATTTCTTGACCCTTAGGTGGTGCCTTCTCCTTTGGATGTAGATTAGTTTGGTGAGCATATGCCACCTTGACCAGAAGAGGATTCTTGTTTGGTAGTCTCATTAGTACCTCCTAACACTCGTCATAAACTCCATTCCAATATTGATTATGGTTAGGATCCTTTACCCAAATAGGTCGTTACTCCTCCTATTCCACGATTTCCTCGATGATGAGCCTCCTTCTCAACAAGTCATATTGGAGGTCATGGATACTATTGGTAATCCTATGAAGATTATGCCTCTTGATGCCTCTAGTATCCCAAATTCAGAAAAGGTAGAGATTTTCAATAAAAATATTGAATCGACCCAAGGGGGATTTTCTTGGCCATCCCTAGAAGTGTTAAGTATAGACCGAGTCAAGTTTTGGGTTTCTAATGTTGAACTTACCAATAAATTTTCCAACTCATCTCTTCTTGTCAATGAGGGTCTTGTATCCCATTTATGTCTTGATATTCCTTATCAAGGAGGCACACTAGCCCATGAGACCACTCACTTTGTATGTCCTCAGGTCATTCCTAATAACACTATGGTACTAGGTTTTTCATGGTATCATCAACCTTTAGGAATCGTGAAATTCGATTTTTTATGGCATGGCCCCATCATGGTGCACCATATGGTACCTCTACTCCTTGATGAGTTCATGTATGGGAACCCTTGGCCTATTCCCAACAATGGACACACCTTGACGTGACCTGTTACACCAAGTTACTCTTGTACATATTGCACATCAAAGTATGTGTGATGTTTTTCTCTAGTTTTGGTTTGTTGTGTTGTGCAAGAAATTTTTTAGTACATCACCTATGCAAAAAAAATCCAAAAATAAATTATAAAACTCAAAAAATCAAAATATATGGTTATGGTTTTACCTAATCCATGTTTTATTTCTTTTGTTATGTGTTTTAACCATGGATCTAGTCTTTCTAGATGGATTTTACAAGATAGGGTGGCGTTTTTATTGTGACATCCACTGGACCTTAGGTGCATTTATTCAGAACCTCACATATACAGGTAGGTCTCTCATTGCCATCTTTGTTGCATTATTGACCATCCTTGCCATCTTTATTGTGCCTTAGGTTTGAACCCATCAAGTTATGATATTAGCCCATATTTTTATGTACGATGTAACATGGTGGTAGAGCTTATCTATACATGAATGTCCTAGATTAGAACTCTGTTCCATCTTGGTGTCCATGCAGAGTTTATTTATTACCTTTTGAAAATTCTTCCTTTTGACTTACCATGACTTAAGTGATGAATCTCATTTTTCTGTTCTTCGTCATCTTCTAGCCTTACCTTGGAAGGATTCCACACTTTATATAACTTGTTGTTTCTACATATTTTTAGCCTATTTTATGCATGGTAATAAGCCTTGGTTTCATTTCACCACCATTTTCATCCTCTGCTTAATTCGCTTGGTGTTCTTACCCTTTCACGGTGGGGCCTCTGTGATGAGTGGTACTATTTTCCAACCTCTTTGCTTCCTTATTGTTATGGAAATTCCTTAAGCTTGGAACTAGTTGCTACCCTTTATACCACTTGTTCCTATAGGACGAGCTTCCTTTATGTCCTTATGTTCATTAAACCTTTAAAGGCATTGATTATCCTTTTACCTCTTTTTTGGGCTTGTTAAAACTGAATGAAAACGGAACTATTGAGCTTACTTGTCTTCACTTTCATGCTCAATAAACCATGAAGGAGAATAAAAAGAGAAATAGGAAGGGGAATCATTCAATTGAGTTATTATTCAAAATGGAAGCATTAGTTGCATTGCCTTTGAACATGGCATCTGTTTGAGTCGTTACGCAACTAGTTCACAAAATAGAAGAATGAGATATATCAACAGCTTCAAAAGTAGCCCCTTTGAGGGGAAACCTCCTTTACATTACACAAAGGAACAATTCTTGGGTGATATAAATGACAAGACCTCCTTTCTATATATAGGAGTCTAAGGGGTCACAATATAATCAGAGCCAACATAACAATAATATTGTAAGGGCACAACAATAACAATAGTGGGCTTCTATGGGGCACAATAATAACAATATGGGGACAACATGGGCACACCAATAACAATAAGGGGCTACAATGACAATAATAATAAGGGAATACACTAGTATTATAGGGACCTAACATGCCCCTCTCCTTCAAAAAAGTGTTGTCCCCAATGCTTGAGTAGTTATGGATGCTTCTATATAAAATTATAATCCTCCCATGTGGAATCTTCAATGGGTAAGTTCTTGCACTTAAGGAGATGCTCTGAAATTGATTGATTTCATAGTTGTCGAGTTCTTGTTTCAGTGACTAATTCAGGTTCCAATATGATTTTTCCTTCCTTGTCAAGTTCTGACAATATTGTTTGAACAGGGAGTTTGCCACTTATAATCTTCTTTAAGCATGAAACATGGAAAACTTGGTGCACTCAGGAAGATGCATGAAGTTCCAATTTGTATGCCATAGTACGAATGTTTTGCAACGCCTTGTACGGACCATAATACTTTGGTGATAATTTATTATCCTTCTTAGCTTGCTTGAGGGACATTTGTTTGTGTGGTTGTAGTCATAGAAATATCCAATCACCTACATCAAAACTTCTTTCACTGCGATGTTGATCTACCTATTTTTCATTCTATTATGTGCCAAAGTCAGGTTGTCCTTTAAGAGTTGGATAACTTCTTGTTAATACTCGATGTGATATTCCACTGCTTGAACCTTAGAATTTTCTCTTAAATATGATGTGATGAACGGTGGATGATATCCATAAAGTGCCATAAATGGGGTCATTTTTGCTACAGTATGGAAGGAAGTGTTATACCACCATTCAACCAGAGGAAACCATTTGATCCATTGTGTTTGTTTATCAAATACAAAGCAATGAAGATATCCTTCCAAACATTTGTTCACTATCTCAGTTTTCCCATCAGATTAAGGATGATAAGATGAGCTATGAGCTATGAGCTAATTGAGCTACCCCCATGCCATATTCCAAGCATTAATGTGGGACTCATAACCAAACAAGCATGGAAGCTACTAGAGTTCTCTTCCTACACCGTGAGGAATTTTAGAGCCTCCTAGTCTCTTAGGATTTACCATAATCTACAGTCTGATCCAGGGATCACTAGCCCTACACCGAGACCCACTCTTCAGGATTTACTGTACATTCCATTCCAGGAATACTAGGCCCAACAGAGAGTAATCCACCTCTTGGCTTTATCATATATCCCACCATTTTTCGGAAAGGATTCCTAGGCACACAATCTTGGAATTACCACATCCCACTATTTGGCTCAGGGTTTACTAGGCCACTAGATTTACCGTTGATCCGGATTTAAACAGGAACGCAATAGATTACAGAGATAACCATAAATACAGAGATGCAATAACCATAAACACAGAGATGCAACGGAAATAATGCTTCATTTCATTAATGGAAAATACTGAAATATGCTTACAACCAGAAATGGAAATAAACCAGCTAGGGCGATGGTAGCTTATCTCTGAGAAGAGATGTGTGGCTACATGCCTCTGAACTGTTCCGAACTCTGTTACAATGAGGCTCGAAGGCCTATTTATTGTTGAGAAACAATGGAAAACCCTTCACATTCCAAAACCTAACCCTAGAAGATGAAACGCCAAATTGTGGACCCCGTTTGGGTAAATTGGTACATCAATTTCCCGGGGTCGTAACGTTGGCATACGATCTCCATTTGACGCGTACAATAGCTCGTTAGAAAGATCTATCCGAGTACTACCACTTTGGGAGGCAACATGGTCCATGGACCCAGACCCATGTTGCCCCAGATTCCCAAAAAACATCGTTTAGGGCCTCAAAACGGCCCTGGAAGTTCAGGACCCGAAAAACTGCTAAAAATAGTAAACTGTGCTACAATTTAGGAAACTAAAAAAGCTGAAAGAGACAGTTGTGGGGGTCCAAATGGGATAGGTGGGTGGCCACCAACATCCACCTGGATCATTCCTCCCCCCTTAGGAAGCAATGGTCCCCATTGCGTTGAGTTCTTCCATCTGCTGAACTTGTCCTGCAATCTCTGATGTGTCCAGTGATGGTGGGAAGCATGGTCGACGATGGTCCACATTGAACATTTGGTGCAGGTGAAGGAATGGAGGAATGATGTGCTCCAAAGAATTATTCCCCATAGCCTTGGTATTGTTGTAAGGACCATGTTGGAGTGGTCTGAGCTTCAGATGGGTTCTGGTAAGGCGTTCTTTCTATCGATGCAACCAGACTTTGTTGCCCACCTGAAATTTGTGTGGTACCCATGTGGGTGAGGAGAAGTTGTTCCTGTGTTTTGTCATGACCGTATCCCTTTGCTGCTGCTGCTGCATGGAGGAACCCTTTGCAGGGGTCATGGATGTAGCAACGATCTTCCCCTTATTTTGGGAGTGAACCAGACAGATGAATTTCCTGGTCTGTGATATGAGCTTGCTGCCTTTCTTGGTAGTGATCAAAGATGTGGCGGTAGGTGGGGCTACCTCCGGTATCCTGTATAATGAATTATTCAAAGAAATAATGACAGCATGAGGCCTTGACTCATACACAACATGTCGCCTCCACAAGTATGGTTGGCCTAATAATACATCACAAACATCTAGAGGTGTAACATCGCACAATACCTCGTCTGTGAAGGGCTTGATGCTGTAGGGAAGGCGACACTGCTGGCGAACTTTGAGATCTCGTCCTTCATGAAGCCACCCGATACTGTACAGCTGTGGGTGTGGTGTAGTCGGTAGGCCCAACCGCTTCATGACCTCTGCTGAAACGAGGTTCTTTTGGCTGCCACTGTCGACAATGAATTGTAGCGGTGAACCCTTCACCCTCATCTGTGAGTGGAAAAGATGCTCCCCTTCCTCTAGATTTTTGGGCTCATCTTTCTGGATCTTGGCGGTGGCAACAATGGCGCTGGGATCCGCATCAATGATCTGCTTCTCTTTTCCATTCCCCTTGTCGGGTTCTGGCTCAGGGTCAGAACATGCATCTGATTCAGAAGCCTTCAACTCCGCCACCAGCGACTGCTTGGTCCGACACTCACTTGTGTTATGAGTGGGACTCTTGTGGAACTCACACCACTTTCTTGTGTCCTTCTTCGGCTTCGTGGTGTTGTTCTTTTCTTGCAGCTTTGACGGGTTGTCTTGGGTCACCCCGCCTTGGCTTTGTCCTTTGGGCTTCGGATTTGCAGATCCAAAGTCTCGCTTCTTCTGTTTGAACTTTTGCTCGATTTTGACAGCGTATTGGTATGCTGTGCTGAGTGAGGAAATGTTCAAGAACCCCATCTCTTCTTGGATGTATCTGTGTAGGCAGCCGCAGTATTTGAGTACCAGATGCAGCTCAGAATCTTTGATACCCAACTGCGTGCGAGGGGTATGAAAAATGTTTGTGAACTCTGATACATCTTTGTTTTGTCCCTGCCGCAGTGTGGTCCATTTGATGTATTTGTCCTCATAGCTTCCGACAGGGTAGTATTGCTCCTTGATGGCATCCCTGAAGTCATTCCAAGTGGGTGCGGCTAAAAATAGTGAGCCTATACTTTCATCCTTCTGCTCGCAGTAGGTTTCCCACCAATCCTTGACGTGGGGGGCTGCTTTGAGAAGAGCGAAAACAATCTTTTCCCGATTTGAAAATTCATGAACAGAAAAATACCCATCTAGCAGATTTAACCATTTATCTACGACATCTGCGTCTATTTGACCCTCGAATATGGGGATTTCAAAATTAACTTGTACCTTGAAGGGTGTGGCATTTCCAGATTTGTTGTTGGAAGCCGATGCGTCGCCTTTGGGTAGCCGCTTAAGGATCTGTGCAAAGCTATCCATCATCGCGTTCCTTTGCCACTCGAGCGCTTCTTTGAGCAAGATTTTGATAGGATCTCCTGCCCCCTCATCTTTCTTCTCATCTGCCATGGGAGGCCGTTGGGATTTGCGAGGCTGGTCTTGCAAAGGTTCGACCAGTTCAAGCCCTAACTCCTTATATCCCGACCTCATTGGGGACATGCAAAGAAAAACAGAGAAAAAGCAGACCGCTCTGATACCACTAATCCAGATTTAAGCAGGAACGCAATAGATTACAGAGATAACCATAAATACAGAGATGCAATAACCATAAACACAGAGATGCAACGGAAATAATGCTTCATTTCATTAATGGAAAATACTGAAATATGCTTACAACCAGAAATGGAAATAAACCAGTTAGGGCGATGGTAGCTTATCTCTAAGAAGAGATGTGTGGCTACATGCCTCTGAACTGTTCCGAACTCTATTACAATGAGGCTCGAAGGCCTATTTATTGTTGAGAAACAATGGAAAACCCTTCACATTCCAAAACCTAACCCTAGAAGATGAAACACCAAATTGCGGGCCCCGTTTGGGTAAATTGGTACATCAAATTCCCGCGGTCGTAACTTTGGCATACGATCTCCGTTTGACGCATACGATAGCTCGTTAGAAAGATCTATCTGAGTACTACCACTTTGGGAGGCAACATGGTCCATGGACCCAGACCCATGTTGCCCCAGATTCCCAAAAAAACGTCGTTTAGGGCCTCAAAACAGCCCTGGAAGTTTAGGACCCGAAAAACTGATAAAAATAGTAAACTGCGCTACAATTTAGGAAACTAAAAAAGCTGAAAGAGACAGTTGTGGGGGTCCAAATGGGATAGGTGGGTGGCCACCAACATCCACCTGGATCAACCGTGATCAACATTTTGGTTTAGGTCACTAGGCCATGTGTTTTTCATTTTGTAGATCAGCTCACTCAACTTCAAATCCATCTGATAATCCAACTCAACCAAAGTATGGGAACCCATATCATTAAGGATATCCAAAAATGGCAAGGCTAGGGTGAAAACATTGTCACACCTGGAAAAACCCATGCCATGATAGAAAAGAACTAGATGCAATACCATGCATGCCAAATCTAGCAAGGAAATCACACATGAAAATCAATACTTGCAAAGGATCATGTTGTAGCTACTTGATCCTTCTCTTCCTTGCTTGCTCCTCCCTTCTTATTGCTTTACTTTTCCTTTATTTCTCCAATGCCAAAGTGCTCCAAGAAAACTCTAAGTGTCCAAGAGTGAGTGAGAGAGAGAGAGATAATAATGAGATATCTCCCAAAACTGAACTAACAAAAGGTACCAACTAATCCCCAAAATCCTTTTTATTAATGAGGCCTTTATTTTCTTCATTTTCCATTATTTTCCTCATCACATGCAAATATTGACCTTTCACCTCCCTTTTCTCCTAATTTCCATTATTTTCATTAATAAATGTGCCAAAAATGCCATTTTACCTTTCCAAAGCCTTTGCCTTTGCCTTTTCCAATTTCCTTAGCCATAATAAACCAAATGAACACCCACTAAGATGGTTTTCCCAACATTCAACTTGGAATAAGTGTTCCATCAATCATGGTTATATTTTTTTAAACTTTTATTACATGGAATTTTAACGAGGACTATTACAGTATTAATAGTATGCATGTTATTCATGTTGTTTTAATACTTCTTTATAAATGCTCTTCATGCCAACTTGATCCTACAGGAAGTATTTTGGATGCTTGTATGTTTGTTTCATATGTGTAGGAGGTTGGAGACTAAGAGGCGAGGCATCCCCAAAGCTAGTTGCATCAACTGACTACTGGATCTACATTTGATAAGTGTGTCATTTCATCCTCCTCTTCCATATTGGTGTTTATATGATGTAGATATTATCTTGAAATTCTAACTACAAAGGAACTAGTGAGTCCACTGGGGAGTCTAACCTATTTTTGTTTAAATCTTTCCTTCTCTTTGTTTTTTTGGTTTTATATTGCTTCCATTATGTTCTCTGTGGTTATACAACGTTGTCTATGTCTTTGTTTGTGTTATTAACCTTAGATCTATTCAAATCTCATTTGATTTTTCCTTTTCAAGTTGTGTTTCTTTGTCTGTGTGCGTTTTGAGCTCAATACATAGCATAGAATAACATTTACATTGGTTTCATACAATTCACTTGTGTAAATTATTTTTGTTGATTACTAGAACTTGTGTAAATGCCTAAAAATTAGGGTTTTTCCATCAGATTTTGATGTTTTGTTTTAGGTCTATTTTTGTGATCTCTTTTACATTTCAGATATGCTTTAGATCTAGTTTGGATCTTTTGTTTTGGATTATATCTATTTGGTTTTTGATTTTAAGGTTTCTTTTGAACTGTTTTGCTTGGTTTTGGGGCACTTTTCCTCAATATATTATTGTTACTTTTTGTATCTATATTCCTAGTGTTCCTGAAAATTTAGATCTACCTCATATCTGGTTTAAAACTCTTATTTTGAATTATATCTACTTGGTTTTTAATTTTAGGGTTTTTACTTAGGTTGTTTTTCCTTGTTTTGAGGGGCTTACCCTCTACATCTTGCCTTGGTTATTTGGATCTATATTCTTGCTGTTTTGAGGGGCTTACCCTCTACATCTTGCCTTGGTTATTTGGATCTATATCCTTGTTTTGAGCTCTTTTTCAAGTGAGTTTCTTGGATTTTTTTTGTGTCTTTTTTCTTGTAAGCTTTGTGAATTTCAAAAGTGTTATTATTAATATAGTGTGAGGTTTCTATTTTCATTTGAAAAGGAAAAGTTTCTCTTGCCTTTTCTAACTAGAGTTCATTTAAGGAAAAATATTTTTTTTCATTCATAAAATTTGCATTAGGGATTGGGTCTCAAGTCTATTCACACCATCTTAGTTGCATACCGCTACCTTGTTGAGTAAAACCTCCCCCCCTTAAAATCATTGTTTAGTAAAATCTATGTAGGAATTTATATGGTAAATTCCTTAGACAGAACACCAAAGGACACCGCTCACAAACAGATCACGTGATCAATACACCAGTATTGTTGACGTGCCCAGAATTAAATGACACCTTAAGAACATAAATATAAAAAGATAATGATGATACGAATGCAATTTCTTAAACAAGGGCTTCACTGGACCTATACTAGCCATGATAGGCATTTCGTCAAACATATCACAAATATGTAACTTCTAGGTGTAAACAACAAATTTAATGAAACAAGTCTCATACTTATCTGAGAATCGCTAAGAAGCATTGTTCAAGAGTGAGAGAGAGAGAGAGAGAGATAATAATGAGAGATCTCCCAAAATTGAACTAACAAATGGTACCAACTAATCCCCAGAAGAATTTCTATTAATGAGGCCTCTATTTTCTTCATTTTCCATTATTTTCCTCCTCACATGAAACTTTTGACCTTTCACCTCCCTTTTCTCCTAATTTCCATTATTTTCATAAATAAATGTGCCAAGAATGTCATTTTACCTTTCCAAAGCCTTTGCCTTTGCTTTTGCCTTTTCTAATTTCCTTAGCCATAATAAACCAAATGAACACCCACTAGGATGTTTTGCCCAACGTTCAACTTGGAATAAGTGTCCCATTAATCCTGGTTATTTTTTTAAACTTTTATTACATGGAGTTTTCACCAGGATTGCTATAGTATTAATAGTATGTGTGTTATTCATGTTGTTTTAATACTTGCTTGTAAATGCTCTTCATGCTAACTTGATTATGCAGGAATTATTTTGGATACTTGTATGTTGGTTTCATATGTGTAGGAGGTTGGAGACTAAGAGGCGAGGCATCCCCCAGGCTAGTTGCATCATTTGACTACTGGATCTACATTTGATAAGTGTGTCCTTTCATCCTCCTCTTCCATATTGGGGTTTACATGATGTAGATATTATCTTGGAATTCTAACTACAAAGGAACTGGTGAGTCCACTGGGGAGTCTACACTATTTTTGTTTAAATCTATCCTTCTCTTTGTTTTTTTGGTTTTATATTGCTTCCATTATGTTCTATGTGGTTATACAACCTTGTCTATGTCTTTGTTTGTGTTATTAACCTTAGATCTAGTCAAATCTCATTTGATTTTTCCTTTTCAAGTTGTGTTTCTTTGTCTGTGTGCATTTTGAGCTCAAGGCATAGCATAGAATAACATTTACATTGGTTTCATACAATTCACTTGTGTAAATTATTTATGTTGGTTACTAGTTAACTTGAGTAAATGCCTAAAAATTAGGGTTTTTGAGGGTTTTTCCATCAAATTTTGATGTTTTGTTTTAGGTCTATTTTTGTTACCTCTTTTACATTTTAGATCTACTTTATATCTAGTTTGGATCTTTTGTTTTGGATTATATCTATTTGGTTTCCGAGTTTAAGGTTTCTTTTGAACCTGTTTTGCTTGGTTTTGGGGCACTTTTCCTCAATATCTTATTGTTACTTTTTGTATCTATATTCCTAGTGTTCCTGACAATTTAGATCTACCTCATATCTGGTTTAAAACTCTTATTTTGAATTATATCTATTGGTTTTTAATTTTAGGGTTTTCATTTAGGTTGTTTTTCCTTGTTTTGAGGGGCTTACCCTCTACATCTTGCCTTGGTTCTTTGGATCTATATTCTTGCTGTCAATTATAGTTCATCTCTATCTCATATTTGAATCAAGACCCTAACCTCTTGCTGAATTTAATCATTTAATCATTTTTGTTTATTTCCATTGAAAGTATTTATACCAAAATATTTCTGTTGGATTTCCATTCCTTTCTCATTTTTTCCTTGAGTTAGAGTTACATTTTGTTGAGAATTATAGATCATTTCTTATGCTTTCTTTTTCTATCCATTGAGATGCAACCCTAATGCTTACTTTGTGCTTACTTTTGCATATTACAGGCCTAATTTTCATTGATTTTTATGATCTTTTTATTGCAAAGCCAATTTTAGATATTTTGAGTACTTGGTGTTCTCTTTTGATCTATTTTTCGAGTGAGTTTCTTGGATTTTTTTTGGGTCTGTTTTATTATAACCTTTGTGAATTTCAAATGTGTTATTATTAATATAGTGTGAGGTTTCTATTTTCATTTGAAAGGGAAAAGTTTCTCTTGCCTTTTCTAACTAGAGTTCATTTAAGGGAAAATAAATTTTTTTATTCATAAAATGTGCATTAGGGATTGGGTCTCAGGTCTCTACCTTGTTGAGTAAAAAACCCCCCTTAAAATTACTGTTTAGTAAAATCTATTTGAGAATTTTTCTTTTTCGTTGGTAGTACACTAAGAGTAGCATATTCTAGGGTCTTGGAATAGGGGTGTGAGGTTAAATACTCTAACACCACAAAAGAATACCTAACATCTTGTGTTAGAGAGGGAAAATTCGCTTGTTGTTATTCATTTCTTGGCAATCCTTCCTAACAAGAGGTCATCCACAAGATCACATTGAGCCCAACAAAGTGATATACCCCACTTTGTTTGTCTTGGTGGCATGGTTAACATGTTTTGGTGGGTGTTATTAGCATTTTTCACTATAATACTTGGGGACTCACCTAGAAGGAATACATCTCATTTTGAGAAATCTATTAATGGGTTTCAGGCTTAGCTTCCTTTTCCTTGTGTGTGAATACAACTTAATACTGTTCCTCCAAGGAGATTGCTGTAGGTGGTAGCCTTAGTGGCCTTTCCTAAGTATCTTACATCGGTGATGGTGAGGGGGATGTCCTTGTTGTACCGAGGATAAATGGTCAAAATCACTTGGTCCTCTTAGGGGATGCTCCACTACTTGTGAGGGTACTTATGCTTGGTCTAAAAGGAACATTAAGAAGGTCACACAATTAATCTATCCAACCATATCTTCACCTTCGTCTTGGGCCCTGATGAACCAAGCTATGGCAGTAGGAAGATCCCTTCTCTATCTCTCTTTGCTTTTGTGTTCTCATCTCAGGGGCACCTTAATTGTATTAATTTTATAATAAACATATATTCACCATGGTTGAACAAAGACTCCAATGCTCAAGTTGATTATTAGGCCTTCATCCTGAAGAGGTAGGTCCACCACTACATAGACGAAGGATAACTCTAGCAACAAAGGACCTAGGCCATACTTAAGTTGGGGAGATAACCTTGGTCCTAAGGAGGAATATCTTGTTACTATTTACAAATTTGACACAAGTCCTTACTTACCACACATAAACCCACCTTTGATGAACCCTCTTGGCTTGGTTTTAGTGTAAATGAGAGCTTATGGCAGCGATCTATTTTCCTTTTTTTCTTATAAGATGTATAGTGAAATAACTTCTTCTTCTATGGGGGAGACTGGTCCCTATTTACCCTTTGTAGTGATAATTTATCCGGCCATGTCATCTTTACCATCACTTAGTGTTGTGGGATCCATACCTCCTACTACACCTCTCACTTCTTGGGGTATTCCACTATTTAAGTAACCCCAATAAGTTTTCAACCTTTGTCTGTGTCTATGCCTTCCTCTAGCTTTGTGTTTGGAGTGGGGTTTAATCATATTCAATCTACAGTAGTTGAGACATTCATTCCTAGCTCATCTCAACTTATGATTCCTTTTAGCACATGCATTTCTATTGCTGGGAACTTATTAGGAGGATATTTTGTTTCTTCCAACTAGGATGGGAGTAACTATGTTTTTGGTAGTAACTATCAACCTTAAAATAGTTCAATGTTTGGAGGGATGTCTTACTCTAGAGGTTCCTTTTCCTTTGGGGGGCTAGTATACCTAGGGGAAATTTCCCCATTAGTCCCACTATGCTTACGGTAATGCTTCTACATAGAGAGGTTTTTCCTCTACTATTGGGTACAACCCTATAGGAAATGAAGCTTTTAGGGGTTCTTCATTCTTTGTGGGTACTTACCCTTGGGACAAAATTCCTTACACTACATCTAAAGTCTTAGCATATTAGTACACTAAGATGAACTATAAGCTTGGTTCACAATCGTCTTCTTTTAACTATGCTATGGGGGGGCCATATGGCCTGTTAGGGAGTTACTTCCATTATTATTTATTTAGTCAACAACAAATTGCTTTTATGACACCTCTTGATTTCCTAGATTTGGATAAATATATATGTTTAACTCATATATTAATTATTTTTATTAATAATAATAATAATAATAATTTAAAATTATAGCCATGTGTGATGTGTTATGAGACTTAGAAACTGTGAAAAGCTAGTTAAATTCATTTGATGGCTATTCTAGTTTACCAACCATTTAGTTTATATAGCTAAGCTAATTTAATATTAATTAGATAATTAACCCTTTATTTCCCAACACATGCATTTTTTATAGTTATTATATAAAAATATTAATTATTTATTATTCTACATCATTATTATATTATTATTTTCTCACCAATATTTATAGAAAACTATATAATAATATCAAATAAATATAAATCTGAGATATTATGAAGGAATATCCAAAAATTAAAACCCTTCTATTTTTTGGGTGGAAACTTAGATATTAAAAAGATATTGTAAAGAATAAATTACTAATAATAAAACTAAATTTTTGCACAACTTATTCTGAAAATACCCCAAATATTTCAATTTCTCATTTTAATCTTAACCTTCTTTTCCCTGTTACCTTCATATTCAAGGGATATATTTTAACAAATCAACATATTTTCTATCTCTTTCCAAGAACTCCCTTTTAATCAAATCTTCAATCAGCCTTTCAATATCCATGAAATCTAACTTGAATAGCCCTTCCAGTTCCCGAGCACATTCACTCACAAGTATTTTGTATTGTAAAGCCCTTTTTGCCTTCATAATGCATACTATTGATGCATCAATAATAAAACGTTTGTCCTTAAAATCTTATCACATCTTTAATCAACTTGTACCTTCTTCTACTGCTTCTACTACGAACTTTGACCTTTACATGTTGTCTAACTGTTCAAACTTGCCAATACTTTAATCAAACATTTCCTCATAACCAAATATACCTTCCTTCTTTCATTTTGTCAATTTAATCTTCTAATTCAATCCCTGGGTGAAATTTGTTGTCTTTAGGCTTCTTATCAAATCTTCATCTGATTCATCCACCACGAAAAAATCCTCATTAACATCGACACACATGTTCTCATCACCCTTAGGCTATTCTTCTATGTATGCATTTCAACTCCATTGATCTTTTCGTCCATTTATCCCTCCATTTCTATTTTCTTCTCTACAAGATTTGTTTCATGATGATGGGTCATGGTACTGACTCAAAACATCAAAAACTCAAAATGAATACTAGTGAGTTGCAAGAAGCTCTTCTTTTCTCTGTAACAAGTCTACTACTTGTCACCCATATCAATTCATCCTCCTTGTATCTTCTCTTCTCTAGGTTCTTCCCAGTAAAAACTCTTCTTGAGCACTCTTATTCCTCATATTTCAAAGTTATTGGTTGTTACATCTTCAACTATTCACTCTTCTTAATTTTTAGAAAATTTATTTTGATGTTGGGTTTTGTCACCATTTCTTCATCTAAGAAATTTTCCTACTCCTCCTTTGACATAGCTTACTTTTTACGATGGATGCTACCAATTCAGTCCTGTAAACATGGTTCTTTTAATGCCAAAGTGCTCTGGTTTTCTCAATATGGATGCACTCTCTAGCTATAATGACTAATTAGTGCTAGCATAAACGATAGGCTATAGGATTGTTTTCTCAATTCTAAAACACCTTTTTTCTAACCTTAGGGGAATCCAAAAACAAACAAAATATGTTGAATTCCAATCTCAAAACCCATTTATTACTTTATCTCTATCCCAAGTCCATGTGCATTGAGCTATTACAAGCTCTCAATTGCACCACACATTCCTCTACATACTTTACTACAGGAATTAAACACAAATGTAAGAACAAAATGATGGAATATTCCATGCTCAGGTTCTTAATTAAAATTGACTTTACAAGTGCAGGCTTATAAAGACAACAACACACTGGAATAAAATGTGATTTCAATAATTTACCATATACAGAAAGAGAAATAAACAAACACAAAGACATCTAAATGAATTTCTCGTTAATGAAATTTGACATACATTAAATTGGCTAGATATATAATGTGGGCATGTGCATCCTAGGCCTCTTGACCTCTACCTCTTCTCCTCCGGCTAAATATTCTACTCTCTTTTTGCTTCTCTATACCTCCACTGCACTCCACTTCTTCTCAAGCACTCATTTCTTTAAAAATAAATCTAACATTGGACAACCAAGAATCACAAGATGAATTGTTTTCCCTTCTCCACAAAAATAAGGGAAACTGTATTTAAATTAGGAAATAATTCCTCCAATTTATTATAAAACAAAACTCACTTCCTAATGTAAATAATTACAAAACATTTAAAATTTCTCCCAGAATCACCATGTGACCACCCAATCACATTGGAAAGCTCGAGTGTTGTCTTCATCGAATTTAGTGTCCCATCTATGCACCTGCATCAAAATTGGAGGTTCCTTAAAATTGATAATGTTTTTGAAACAATTCATGAAAATAAAGGTAATATACATGTTGAACAATTTGCCAATAATAATATTTTTTCAAGTGTATTTGATTCTAACTATGGAGTTAATGATGGATGGTTTCCTAAGGGAGTGAACCATCCCAAGGTTGAATTAAAGAAGTTTTATGGACCATATGTCTTTACCTAGTTACACCAAATATAGCAATATTTTGAATTGAATAATATTATGGATGACAAGCAAAGGATTCACATGACACCTTTTAACTTTGAGATAAAACCATATCAACGGTATTGATGGATAGTTTAAAAGCACTAAGTACATCAACATTAAAGTGAAAGAAAATTTGAAGAGGGTGATTGGGTATTTTGAGACTAAAGTTATGGGCAATCTATACTCAAGCAGAAGAAGAATAATAAATTAGCTCTAAAATTTTATAGGCCCTACAAGATTACTTGTAGGATTGAACAAGTGGTGTATGAGCTAAGTTGGCCTTCTACTCAGGCTATAAGATTTTTCATGCATCTTTCCATTTACACTATAAGGTTTTTCATGTATCCTTCCTTAAAAAAACTTATAAGATTACATAAAGAAGGAATTTGATTCTTGAACCAAAATATGAAAAAAAACACAATAAAATCTTCGTATGGACCTAAGAAATAACTTTGATACCACTTATTGTCTTCCTTAATGATGAAGATGAATAATAAAAGATAGAAATATATAATAGAAATTATCCTTCCTTTATTTAATTAGAAAAACCCTTTAGTGTGTGAAAACATCATACAATGTTCTATTTGACAAATATTAAACCCCTCCTCATCCAATACTATAAAATAATAAATTCATAATAAAAAAATATGGTAAAAAATAAATTTACCTTCATATTCAAGGGATATATTTTAACAAATCAAGATCTTTTCTGTCTCTTTCCAAAAACTCCCTTTTAATCAAATCTTCAATCCGCCTTTCAATATCCATGAAATCTATCTTGAATAGCCCTTCCAGTTCCTGAGCACATTCACTCGCAAGTACTTTGAGATGTAAAATCTTTTTTGCCTTCATAATCCGTACTATCGATGCATCAATAAGAAAACGTCTGTCCTTATGAATATCCTCAGATGCCTTTTTCTTCTCGTTCAGTAGTGGCATTGGAAGTTTTATCTTCC
This sequence comes from Pinus tabuliformis, assembly GCA_031772625.1. Lineage (NCBI taxonomy): Eukaryota > Viridiplantae > Streptophyta > Pinopsida > Pinales > Pinaceae > Pinus > Pinus tabuliformis. The sequence goes on along the minus strand of CM062805.1, from coordinate 516,709,924 downwards.
CTCTTTTATCCGTAAAAGAATGATTGATTTCAAAATCATCAGATACCGTTACCGTGGTTGTATCTGGAGTCTTGAGAAGAATTTTATACTTGTCACATGCCAGGGAATGTAGGAGTCCATCAATTTCATCCTCTGCCAAATTCAGCTGCTGTTTGATGTTGGAATAACTCAACTTTTCAGAGGCATTGAACAACAATAGTATTGCTGTTTGGCAAGTTGTTGCTATCAATTTTATTGATCTTCTATCAAACTTACCAATTATAGTACAGGATCCCAAGGAATATATCCATTTAAGTTTTTGATGTTGGGCTTCTGCGGAATAATAGTCTGTAAATGCTTCAACACATCTAACCATCTCTGGAGGTAAATTAATGTGAGGGCACTTGTATGTTGGCCAAAATTTAGTTGTCAGCACTGCAGCTGTAAACTCTATTCCAAGATGTATATTTCTATTATTTTTAAGATATGTTTCGAAATTACTTTGTCTCTCCTGCGATCCTGTCCAATCCGTTAGCATGCCCGCAATCTGTGACGTTAATTGGGCACCACATTTCTGCTTCATCTTTGACAATATGCTCTGCTCATGATCAATATTTGCACTTTTGCCGAGCAGAATTCGGCGAGTTAGTTTTTCCTTGTAGGATTCAACAAACACATCTTTATCCCAGATATACTCTACAAATTCCACCACATTTTCAATTATATCGTCCCCGCTCAACTTTTCATGACTGCTAAGTACAGTATCACATAGTGTAGCCAGCCATTCTGCACTGGTACTTCCTGCAATTCCTTTATTACAGAACACCTCAAATACCTCTTTCAAAGCCGTTGAAAAAGCAACGTTCTGTTCAGCATATTTCATATAATGGTCACGTAATTCTATGACCTTCTTCACAAATGCAGACACTTCCTGCAACAATATTAAACTTTTATCCATTCTCCCTGCATTCTGCTTTAGCACAGCATCTTCAGCTTGTTTGACAGGTGGTGTTACTTCACTAGTAACATGCTGCTTAAAAATATCTGCAATTGATTCCCAGCCATTGGGTACTGTATCAAATAAACTCCCCATCATAAAAATATCGTCATATCTATGTTCCCTGAGCAAGGCGAGGCATCCTGAATGTGCATCCTCAAGAAGATATGTCATGTAATTGGAAAAGAGTACATTTTTCACTTTGTCTAATACCTTTTGCTCGCTGCTCCCATGCAAATATCTGGCAACTATTTTCTTCTCGCTTATGAGAGATTCATCCACCCTTGACATATATTCAGCATAGGAATTTTCTAAAATCCATGAAGCAGCCTTCCGAGAATAGAAATCTCCAGTATGTTCCAACAGGGCCACTTCAAAATCGTTTGTATAGAAATCCATGTCAATCTCCACAAAAATGCCCACAACATCCTTCAAAAGAGTCTCATTTCTAACTGGCTCTCCTTTACGCTCTTCATCAATAAGACCAAACATTGCATTCTTCACATTCATTTCCCGGAAAACCAGGTCTCGGAAGTACATGATTCCAACTTCTCTGACTGAAGGAAAATGATGCATAGCGGTGAAGTAGCGATCTAAATAGTCGAAGAAAACGACCATCGAACGGAGCATCGCCTGGAAAATTTTCCAGCGTTTGATAAGTTGTCTCAGCAACAATTGATCATCTGTCTGTTCCCTCAAAGCCGGTAAAACAATTGAGGTGATGTACTCTTTAATGGAATCCCTGTATCTATTATAGAGTTCCGGTTTCTCGCGAATATAGTAGACGACAGTGTAAATAGCCATTTTGTCGTCCACGGGCACCTCAAAGTTGACATCTGCTTTTTCCAACCGGGTTCTTAGCTGTAGAATAGCTTTATAAACAATAGACCAACCTTCTTCCAGATCAACCCTATTGTTCTTGGCCCTCTTCACAATAGCCCATCCTTCCTCCGCGTACATGATACTGCCACTGCTCGTTGTCATTTTGAAAGCAAAGCCAACTCTTCTCTTGAGGAGCGAATACTCGGTGATCAGAAGTTTGACAACACACTGTGCGCTGCGGCAGAATGAAGATGGAGAATCCGTTTGTGATGAACGACTGCTGGCAACTTTACATTTATATCATCCTAAGGGTAGGTTTTGTGGGCCGCTCATATGAATGTATAACGGTCACGTAGTCCGAGGAGTGCCCCTTTGAGTCGGCCTTTCAGCTATGAGCATTTTTGGGAGCTTTTGCAGGATCATGATATTTATATATATTTCCTTGTTCCTTGCAAATAAAATTTTAATTTAATATTTTGAAATTTTCTTTTTGGGTGGGTCTAATGGGTAATAATTTAATATTTTGAAATTTTCTTTTGAATATTTTGAAATTTTCTTTTTGGGTGGGTCTAATAGGTAACAGTATACTTCAAAACTAGAGTGGGGCAGAGTATGTATTCATAATATTTTGAAATTTTCCTTTATTAGTGACTGTTTGCATTTTGAGTGGGTCTAATGGGTAACAACATGTGTTTCTTCCTAATAGGCCACACGTTCAAAACAACGGGTAGAGTATGTATGCGGAGGTGGGTCCCTTGTCCCACAAACAAATGGGGTCTCATACACCAATTTGGTGTCTGGCTTGGTCATGACCTTAAAATTGGAAAATAATAATAATAATTATTATTTTTAAACCATTTGTTAAGAATATTGCAAATTATTTTAAGAAGAAATTTTCATATTATTTTTAATTAATTGAGGAAAATCGTTAACAATATTATATAAATCTTAATATATAACAAATCCAGTCAATATATAACTAACCGTTATGGATCTACCAACGGTTAAGAGGGATCCAATCTTTTTTCATCTTAAAATAGGTTTGCAGGTTTGACCCACACTCACTTTTCGGTAAATCCAGAATTAAGATAGATCTAGCCTAGTTTAATTACTAATTACTAACTATAATTATAATTTTTATGTTTATGTTTATGTTTATTTTATATTTACTTTTATATCTCCACCATACTAAGTTGGGACGGAAAGCACCTCTCGATGCAATAATTTTATATTGATTATAATTATAATTAATTTTATGTTTACTTATTTTATTTTTATATAACTATTAATTATTTTATTTTATTTTTACTTTTACATCTCTACCATACTAGGTTGGGATGGAGAGCACCTCTCCACACAATAATTTTATATTAATGAGAATAGTCATATAGGAGAGATATTTCTTATTAACATAATGAATGATAATTGGTTCTCAATCTTTATGGAGCATCCACAAGGGACTATGTGCTTGTTCAACATCCATTATACTATTAGACTATGTGCATGTTCTATTTTCAACGCACTGTGAACCTTATGTAAAAGAGAGATTACCCACAAAGTACTAAGGTCTTCTTCTACAATATATCACAATCCCTATTTTTATGCAAATGCCAGAATCCACAAGTGATTGGGGAACCCTATTAGAGGACATCCACAATAGCAACTCCTACTAGTGGGGACTATGTGCATACTCTACCTCTAATATACCATGACGCATATGATTATTAAAATGCAAGAATTCATAATGGTTGATTATTCATATGATAATGAGATCAACATAAGGAAATATGCTTACTCCACTTGCACCAAGATCCTTATGGTTATTGAAATGGGGTGTTTGTAAGGAGTGGAGCCTTCTATTAAAATAATGATTGATTATTGCTATGTAATAAGGGAGCATCGAAAAAAGATCGATGCCTTTCACTAACATAATATACATGTTTTGATGAAAATAAAGGAATCCATAAGGATATGGTGCCTCCTTTTAACATAATGGTTGATTGGATGCATGATGAGTATTTGCCAACTTACTCGCTACAAGGATTCTATGACATGTTATGGGGATACCTTTTCCCCTTACCCTTTATTGATCAAGCACTAGATGTTTTGGCCTATGAGTAGCAATTCTCATTCCTAAATGTGTTGGTGGGTTTAATGAAATTCAAGTTAGCATTGATGAACAAGAAAATATAACCTTCACCTATCCTTCAGTCACATTTTATTACAAATTCCTTTCACTACAAGCAGGCCACCTTGTAGCACATGTTTTTGTAGAGTATCCCCAAAAAAATATCCTTTGTCTATTTAACCCAGAGGTAGCTACCAAAGGTAAGTGATAAAAGGTTTTCTTAGAGCTTCCATTTTACTACTTCTTAATCATATGCACAGCTATGTGTGCCTTAAAAAGGAACACAATGGTGCATATATAATACGACACATTGATGCGTGTTATTATTTTTTGGTGTGAGTTAGGTAGGGATTGTATCAAACTATTATGAGTCTATAGCTACTACTCTATCACTTGTAAAACTAGACTAGTATCATAGACATATCCCTTTTGTCAAAATTATGAGACCAAATGTAGTATAGTGTTTATATAATTAACTGAGTTTGATCCTATCATAAAATTAGTAATTAAAACAAGACTTGAACTAGAAGCAAGTCCAACATGCTTACTTAATCATAAAAACTAAAAATCATAGAACCTGAAACATGGTTTAAGCATTGGGGAGTCCATCTAGGTGGTACTAAATCATGTTCCTTCTCATTGCTACTATGGAACCACAAGTTAGTCATTTTCTAGGTGAGCACTAAGAATTTTTCAACTAGCTTGGAAAGTTGCATCTATAGGGCATCCAAATTCCATGCAAATCAATATTTCCTACTAAACTTCATTGTGCTCTACTAGAAGTTTTCTCATGATGGTTTTGATCTTTGAGTAAATATCCACTATTTTCTTGTACTAATTATCCATGGATTAGGTGCTCCTAGTGCCTCAAATACACTTCACCACATTCTTTTCTACCTCTACATTTGAAAGAAACAATCACTCAACTCTTGATTCTTGCTTAGCCATATTAAAATCCTTTCTAACTACACGAGAGGCATGCTCCCAATAGTAGGCTACTAAGGCTTCTACATTGGCTTGGTCCCATTGACTAATTAATGAATTAAAACTAACCTGACCATCTATCCATACCTCACAATTTTTTAAGGTGACAACTACATGGAGATGGGGATTCTTGCATGGGGTATGGGTATTGTTCAACATCATGGTATTGATGTGATTATTATTATAAAATGCTATAATATCATTTTTTATTTATTTATTTAAAACATATGAAAATACCTAATGGTGCTCCAAAATAAATTGAGAGCACTAATGAAGTTGAGAAGAATGCACTAAATCAAGATAGAACTTTTTTTTGATTATTCAATTAAAAAAAATCAATTTTAAATGCCATAAAAAATATTAATGCACTTCACTAACATATTGCCGCAATGTGTATAAAAAATTAATGCACCACAAAAATTAATGTTACACTCGATAATACTATAGCACCATTTTTTTACAATATATAAAAGATTTCCATAAATGTGATACAAAAATACACGTGCAGTGATACATTTAGGAACAAGAGTACCACATGTTTTAGAAATTCACTTGCAAAATGTAAATATATATATTCATAAATAAAATAACTTTTTGGTTTGTCTTGTCATTTATCAAATTTCAATATTAGCATATATAGATTTAAATTAGAAAACATCATAAATATAATTTTTCAACATAGTTAGCCCTTAATACCAATTTGAAGCATCATTATATAACTATATATTAGTTTAAAAAGTAATATATTTAAACTAGAATATAGAAATACCTACATTATTAATGTACCACTCTAGAAACTATCCTATTTTTCTTCACTGGCTTCCCATCTAGAATTACCTCCTAGCCAATTGGGAATATCCTCTCTAGCTCCCTAGTTCTAGGAAACTTCCACAAGCTTCCTAGCCCTTTTGTTCCCAAAGTGCTCAGAACCATCACCAATATGTCCAATATTGTTTCTTAATTTCTATTTCTTGTCAAAAAATTCCTCAACCCCAACAAAATGATCAACCCACAACCTATCACATCTCCTTTTCTTATATCATCCCCCTCCACATCCTTTTCCCTGAGATAACCTAAAATTCCAAAATACCTTGGGCTCCTCGTAATTATATCACCTAACCTTACTTTAAATTAAGCCTAAATACTAAAATATTTTGGATATCCTTATACTTTATCTTAAACAACAATCATTTCAATCAACATAAAGGAATCAAATCTATATTGAATTATCATAACATTAAAGTTATTATTATTATTTTTTTTTACAAAAGATAGGAAATTTTATTTATTCCTTAAAGAGAAATGGCTAAAGCACGTAGATGAGGTGTATACTATTTTTGCACTAGAGCTAGAAGTACATAGATGTGATGTTAACCAAAGAAACATCTATTCTAATATTGGATATTCATAACACAAGCTTCTAAAGTCCCTAGAATTTCCAAAATTTACATTTTGAAACACAAAACTAGAATAGAGAATATTGCTCAAAATAAGATTCCTATTACAAAATGTGTCAAAGCCTTCCATATCCTAAGGACCTATTACATAATTGTTGGATACATAATAGTATGTGGAGGATGGGAGGCATCTGTATTCTCAATACAAAATTGTTCATTCAAAGAAGAATAGAGAGGATTACCATTTTTGAGACCCATGAGCTCAAAAACAATTCACAAAGACTTACCTAGACTATAATTAATGAGTTTTAAAGCCACAACTTCCAACACCAACCCTACACTTCATATATAGGAGAATTGCTAACCAAACCTCATTGCCAAAACCTATTGAGCATTCAATTTCCAATAGATGATTAAGTATTCCTCCCAAATCTCCGTGAAATGCACTCAAACATTCCCCATGCACTATTTCATGTAGCCTAAAAATTGTTAAAATCCATAGCCTCTATACACTAGAGCCTGTTATAAAGAGAATAAATTGAAATTGGTTTATTTCCCATTTTCATATAGAATCACTTGTTGCCAACTCGTCCTTGTCTTGTATAGCTAGATTGCATAAGAGGGGGTCATGAAACTGAGATTCAACCATTAAATGATCCATGGATTGAGTATAATTAGTCCCAACCATGTTGTGTTTGATGATACCACAACAATTATTTCTTAAGGTGGTACAAACATAATAAATTATGAAGAAGAGAGTATACTTGTGGGATGATATGTTGCCTTCATGAAAATTTAACTACTCTATCTTGCTCATGATGATTCCAACTAAGTAGACACAAGGATGTATAAAAATTCTATGGGATAGGTTGTGTGACATGTTTCTCATTAAATATAAACTTCCCTTTTTACTTAAATAAATTTCTATATTTTCTTGGGAATTAAGCATTTGGTTATTGCTCCCTTGAATGTGGAATAATTATATTTGGAAATACATGTGATCAACTAGAGATCTAATATTGATGAAAATTGATTTCATTCTTATATTGTTGACCCGAGTTCCTAGCTACAAGTGTCTAAGAATAACAAGTGAATCATATATGATGGTGAGATGTTAGGGATGGAGAGAGTGAGTTAAAATAATACCCTCTAAAAGTGCATATGTTTCGACTAGATTATTTGTCCTCGCCGCTAAATTCCAAGTGATCTTTCCTCCAATTTTTCCTTTGGAAAGAAAAACTACAACGCCCCCTCACAACTTCCTCCTCTAGATTTCATTTCAAGACACTGTCAAGAAAGATAATATGAGAGTATCTTGATATCTATCATTTAAATAAATCCTCTTTGATTGAAGATAACACTAGGTTTTTGATGGCATAATAGGAGGAACCAAACTTGATGAGATATTCAGATTGTATGAGTGTGACCACCATGCTTTCTCAAAACAATCCAAGGAATAATAATGAATCAGAGAAAGTTTGTGGGAGAAAAAGATCAATTACAGGAGAAGGGATTTATTTACTATCCTTCTAGGAAGAGGAACAAGCTAGTTGAATATAGCCTTGTTTCATGTAAATCACCTTTGAATTGAGGACTTGGGGACTAAAAACCAAAATTTCATGACATATTACCTGAACCTCTATAATGATGATTCCTATTTACGAGTATCTCTACAATTTCTTGTAGGGGCGACTTTGTAAAAAAAATATTTAAAAGAGAAATTCCAAAATTTCTTAGAACACTTACAATTTGTAAACATGTGTTTTGTATATTTTGAAGCTTCAAGGCATAATGCACTTTTCTAATGACCTTGTATGCCACTTTTTTAGAATATTTTATACTATTAAAATTTTAACTTGAACCAACATCCAACATGAAAGTTTGACTATGGGAGGGAATTATTGAATATAATTTTTTTTCCAAACAATATCTTTTGGTGGAGTGCCCATTTGCAACAACTTCCAATTATGTTCCATTTTTATTGTGTAATTTTGAAATCTCTAGCATCCAATTTCGGTAATATTTGTATATTTCGGGGCATAACCTACCAATGAAGATTTTAGAGTGGTTACTACTAGGAGTACATTAACTGGTATTTCAACTAGATTCTAGCCACTTCATACACCATGAGGATCCAATGTCGATATATCAACTAATGGTATCTTCCATTTATTATCAATCCGATATTTGAGTGGATTGAGGGTGGATTTTTTTCGATAAAGGAGGATTCCCCATGATAATATCTAACTAGATTCTCACTTTCAACCCATTCACAAGATTTCATGAAAGATTTTCTTAGATATGAATTGGGAAGGCCTCAACAATCTTCCAAATTCAAGAGCCATTTGTGTCAATAAATAGATGGTTTACACATCTTTGATGAGAGCATATGAAGTAGTTTTTGACTAATACTTGCTTCCACCATTATGAGACATCAGTGATCATGTGCCAAGGTATTTTATACCACATTTATATATTGGTCAGATGTGGATCTTTGATTCCTAGGCCACATGATGTGGTTGGACCTTGAAATGCTCTATAATAACCTTTGTAATTTCTTCAGAAAAATAACCAAAGAATATGCATTTAATTCTAAACTTAGTACTCATATGGATCTTGCAAGTACCGTGCACTATATATGTAGGCTACACTCTCTATTTCCATTGGGTTTTTTTTTTTTAATGGTTGTAGTATCAATGCTACTTTTGTAGAGGGAGTATCGAAAATTCACAAGGTTTGCAAGGATCTACAAATTTAGAGGTAGAGTAATTAAAACTACTTGCATTAAATTAAACATACTTGTAGGCAAGAAAACACACTTGTAGGAAAGTGAACATGCTTGCAAGAATGTAAACATGATAGTAGGAAATTAAAAGAACTTGTAGGAAATTAAATACTCATGATGATAAGAAATATGCATGATGAAATGAAACATACAATATGGAAAAGAAACAAACATGTTGGAAAAGAAACACACATGATGTGAAAGAAACACAAATGCTAGAAATAAAAGAAGCGTGACTTGCCAAAATGAATGTGTGGCTTGTGTAGACTCTTTCTCTCAACCACCCACATAGATCATCATCTAACCAATAACAATATGTCAATTGTTTCAACTTGGATTAGAAAATGCAGTCATTGCGTTATTGATTTGTAAGACATAAAGGAATACAAACCAATATGAGATACAAAAATTGGAAATAATTACATAAATGGATAGTCAACTACATAAATAAATAAACACAATCTCAAATGAGTAATATAATTGCATGAAAAAATTGAATCGTTTAAGAAAAAAACTAGTCAGATAAATAAATTAAAGATTTTTGTTTTTTTGTCTTTTTGTAAGGCTGATTTGTATTGCTTCATAAATTTAGAGTACATTCATATCATCATGTTGTTGTTACTAGCTTTCCACTTGGGAAACTAGATTACTAACATAACTATAGGTGTTTTTTATGGAAAAAAAAAACTAGTATTATTTGACCCAAACATAATTATCATACAAAATTGGGTTGAGTGCCTTGAAGTTTGACTAAAACAAAATTATCATTCAATATCATAAAAGTGATAACTGGACACCTAACTAGTATTGGTAAATAAAAACAAGAAATAAAACAAGTGTGTCATGTAAGAGTTAATTTCTAGGGAAATCCTTCTAAATGGTTTCTAGAGGTCTAGTTTCCACTTGAACTGTAGTAAACATGATATTAGCTTGATGATTAGCTAGGATGTTGAGCTTTTGGTCCAATATGTTAATTTTCCACTAGATTTCCCTCAATTGGACTTGCATCTTTTGTTGAGCTTCCCTAATATCCTTCAATATGTGTGAAAAACCAATATTTATTTACTACTAAACATCCACGGCATGAAAATACTTAGCTTGTTAGGTATGGGAGTAACTATTGTCCAAAATATACCCTCCTAGTTGTCCTAGTAGCTCCACATTTGATAGATTTTGGGGCCTCAGATGAATTTCCTCCTTTTCCTCCTTTAGTTCCAATTGGAGAACTAGTGAGGTGTTAGTGAAGAATCATTTGAAAGCTTCCTCCATAACCATATAGGCACAAGAGGGTGGGCCTAGGCCCATGGGACACTGACTACATCCCCTACAACCCCAATAGTTTGCTACTACTTTGCCTTGTGCACATCTACCACTTGTTATGCTACCAGATGAACTATGAACCATATCAAATGAAGACATGTAAGGGATAAAAGTCAATGTCCAGTTGCCTATAGATATCACTAAAGTCCCCAATCTAGCCTTATGTTCCTCTATATTAGATTTTTTCCAGATTGAGGAGAGGTTTAAGGAGGCCTAATAATGCATTCAGTTTCTTTCCAAAAAAATATTTCTCAATTCATGCACATGATAGGGTTGAATTTCATTTAGAGAGACCTCCCATATTTCTTCTTTTAAATACCAAGATCAAAAATAGTCTTGATATTTAGTAAGGAAGACTTCTTTCATTTGATCCCATGAGGTTATGCTACCACCTCCTAGTCCCATGAACCATTGTAAGGCTGCTCCCTTTAAGGTATAAGGAAACAATTTCAATTTTTGAGGGTCAGTGGTATAGTCATAACCTCAGCATAAAACATAAAACTCAAACATAAATGCGTCAGGATCCTCAAAAGCCATTCCATGGAAATTTGGAAGATTTTTAGCGGAATAGCCTTCATTGGTGCATTATCCTACGCGTTCGACAATAGGATATTCTATGGTTGAAGTTTATGTTCCTAGTGTTTTATTTTCCAATTGGTTAAAAACCTCCCAGTAATCTTCAGGAATTTCGTGATTAGCAGGTAGTATATGGAAAGTAATTTGCTGGCTAGGTTTTGGACCTTCAATATGTCTGACAACATTATTCAGATCAGGAACTTTAGGTTATTTCCTTACAACAGGTGTTGAAGGAAATTCTAACTCAAAAATGCGTGTGTATAGATCACTCGTCTCACCCTGTCTCTTAAATTGCAAGAATTCCCCTCACTTTTACTAGAAGGAATGAGATACCTAACAAATGTATCTTGAAAACTTTGCTCAGATCCTACAATTTTGTGATTAATCTCAGCATGAGCTGTAGCGGATGACCCTGCTACTCGAGGGACAATAATGGAAGCCTTCATAGATGTTGTTTGGGGACCTATCGATGCTTGATACTTTGATTTTTGAATGATCTCATCTATAAAGATTGTTCTTCCAAGCCAAGTCTTCCCTTGGGTTTTGGTGTTTTTTGAGGTAATTTTTTTTTATCTATAACTATTTGATTTGTAGTCCTAGGATTTTTCCTAGTCATACACACTAAGAGATCTAAATGTATCAGCTGAGGGTAGGTGTTCACAAAATATTTTTATCTAGTGCATGCACAGGTTCTTAACTTCCGTCTTTAATTCCCAACCCTTCAGAGATATGACTAGCACGTATTTGACAACCTCCCCGACAATGACACCAAAATGTTGGGGTGTTTAGCTGTTCCTAAAGGACCAACTAATCTCTACACATTAAATCATCATCCCGGAGTTTCGTCTATTTATTTCAAGGCTATCCATATAGTTTTTGCAAGAGACAATGCTAATATGATCTAATTTGTATGATCTTAATGAAAAGTAAAGGCATGTAAATAAAAGGAACAACTTGGACTTGTTGAAAGAAAAAAATCACTCTTAACTTCTAGAATTCAAGCTTAAACAACCAAGACTTCTAAAATAATCGAAGAATTATGTCTCTTACCAAAAACAATGAAGTAATCCAACTAAATACAATGTTGTTTCCTAAGAAACTGCGTATACAAGAAAGGAACAACACTATGAATAGAAATGAATCTACGGGAAATGATATCAGATATTCATAATTAACAATTCTACGTTAATCATAGGAAGCAACAAGGAAAAATAACAATCAAAGAACCAATTGTATTAAATATAACTCTATAATATTCAATTATAGTTGCTGCAAAAACCCATACTTTAACAACAAATCTAATAAGCAATTAGATCTAGAAAATGATTGAATAATTGTAGAACAAGAACTGAAAGAAGAATCAAAATTTAATAATACAAGAAAGGACAGTATTAGTTCTAGGACTGGGCCCAAAATCGTTGGAAGTCAACTACCTCGTAGCTAACTCAACGAAATAAGTTAAGATCGAACCTCAAAAGTCTCCATTAAATTATAATGAGTAAATTACAAGGAATTTCTGTAAAAATTTACAAAATAGATCAAAAGGAATGTAGCTCAAACTCTCTTACTGAGGTTCAATTCCTCATTTTTATTTATAAACGAGTCTATTTTCAAATAGAAAAGTGGTCTTGAGAATCTGAATATTCTCATGATGCTTTATTCAAATTACAAAAATATCCAACGTTTCCCCGGAATAGCAAGGACAGGATCTCTTCCCCAACTGATCCATCCATGATAGAAGTCAAAATCGTTCAGCTGGTTATAATTAAACCAAACAACTCCTCATAATTTGTTCTTCCTCGACTATTCCTAGGAACAACATCCGATATGATATCCATGTTCAAATAACAATTCAAATCGTAAGTAAATCGCGCTTTTTGTAATTTAAATCAATTCTTAAAGAGATAAAATGATGAAAATCCATTGACTCCTTTCTAAGATCTATATCACACAAGTTATCACATTCTGCACAAAACAAGTCTTAGAAAACAAGAATACAAATAAGAAATAAGATAAGAAAATTGTATCAATTACGAAGCCCGACAATATGCATTGTGGTTCTGGCTGGAATTCTCCCTCTTGTTCCACATGCAATATAAACCAATCAATCACATGATCAACATCCTAGACATACTTCTTAATTAATGAAACATGAAATACATCATGTACTTTCATTATGAGAGGCAGAGCAAGTCCATAGACCATTGGTCCAATCCTCTCAAGAATGTCAAAAGGCCCATAATGTCAAGGTGTCAACTTGGCACATGCTCCAATACTAAAGAAGCTCCTCTTGGGCTTTGTGTTCAAGTGGACATGCTCCCCAACCTAGAACTCCTTAAATAACATATGTTGATCTGCATAAATCTTATGCTTGTCTTGTGCTACCTTTAGATTTTTATTGATAACCTACATTTTTTGTTCCATCTCCTCCAACATATCTGGTCTAACCAATACCTTATTCACTAGATCATTCCAACTTAAGGGAGTATTACCTCTCTTCCCATAAAGTGTCTCAAATAGACTCATCCTTAGTGTCTCTTGATACCCATCATTGTAAGAAAACTCCACTAGTGGAAGATATGCTTCTAACTTCTGATGTTGATGCATAACATGCATTCTCAACATGTACTCAAGAATCTTTTTGACCCTTTCTATCTATCCATTTGTCTACGAATGATAAGTTGTATTGAAGGCTAACTCTATCCCCAAACCTACAAATAACTCTTTCCAAAACCTGGAAGTGAACTTGGCATCTTTTCCTGACACAATCTTCTTATGAATACCATGTAACCTCACTCTCTCCCAAATGAAGACCTGTGTTACCTTGATAGATGAATTTGTAGACTTCAATGGAATTAAGTGAGCTACCTTAGTCAAATTGTTAATGACAATCATAATAGAATCATGCTATCTAGATGTCCTCAGAAAACTTGTAATTAAGTCCATGGAAATGACCACCCATCTCCACTCTAGAATTGTGATTAGTTGCAATAAAGTACCTAGATGCTTACACTTTGCTTTTACCTACTGATAATCCAAACAACTTGCAACAAACTCAACCACCTCTTTCTTCAAATTCAGCCAATGGTAGAACTTCTTAACTGTTTTCAATGTCCTTTGATATCTCAGGTGACCAAAATATGGCTTGACATGAAATTACCGAAAGATAAGATTCTTGAGCTTGTTGTTGTCTGGCACATAGATCATGTCCCTAAATATGACCAAACCATCTCTTGTGATATGATAATCCACATCATGTTCACCTATACCCTGCTATTGTAACCTATTCTTATGTTATCAATGCTTGTCATCCTATTGTCCTCCCTATAAGATATGCCCCTGTAAGTCTGTCCCATATGAAATCATTGTTGCAATGTGATTTACTTGCACTCTCATACTAAGAGGATATGCAACCTTGTTCTCTTTACCCTTAATGTACCTAATTGTGAAGTAAAACTCATTAAGCGTAGCAAACCACCTAGCTTTCTTGGAATTTAGATTAGGTTGGTCAAACAAGTACCTTAACCCACTATGATCGCTCATTAAAACAAACCTCCTACCAAGAAGATAGTGTCTCCACATATTCAATGCATGAATGATCCCTACCAACTCAAGATCATGCCTCACATATTTCTTCTCGTTCTTATTCAATTTCCTTGACTCATAGCATACTACCTGTCCCTCTTGCATCAAGACTCTACCAAGTCCTCTCTTGCAAGCATCTGTACATACCACAAAATATTTATCTAGATTGCTAATCTTTAGAACTGGAGCATTTGTAAACAACTGCTTGAACTACCCAAAACTTTCTACACATTCCTCTGTCCATTCAACCTTCTTTCCTTTTCTCTGCAAAGATGTAATAGAATAGGAAATCCATGAGAAGTTCCTAATGAACCTCTTGTAGTAACATGTCAATCCCATAAATTATCTAACCTCATCCACATTCTTAGGTGCTTCCCACTCCATGATAGCTCTAATATTTTTCGGATCCACTGCTATACCTTCCTTGGAAACCACATGTCATAAGTAATAAAATTTTGTCTCAAATAAACTGCACTTACTAAGTTTGGCATACAATTCATTCTCTCTCAATAGTCTTAACACTGCTTCCAAATTTTCGACATGCTCTTCCTCATTATTAGAATATATAAATATGACATCAATGAATACTATCACAAACTTGTCCTGATAAGGATGGAACACACTATTCATCAAACACATGAACGTAGTTGAAGCATTAGTCAAACCAAAAGGGACCACAACAAACTCACAATACCCATACCTAGTTTGGAAAGAAGTCTTGTAGATGTCCTCTTATTTGATGCATACTTAATGATATCCTGATCTCAAATAAATCTTCGAGAACATTATTGATCCCTTCAGTTGATCAAACAAGTAATCAATCTACGACAAAGGGTACCTGTTCTTAATCATCACCTTTTTCAACTGCCTGTAATCAATGTATAACTTAAGAGTACCATCCTTATTCTTCACAAACAATATTCGTGCACCTCAAGGTGACACACTTGTCCTAATGTATCCCTTATCAATCATTTCCTTCAACTACAACCTCAGTTCCACCAACTCTGGAGTGCTCATCTTGTAAGGTGCCTTAGATTTTGGTGTTTCTCTTGACATCAAATAAATACAAAATTACACCTCCCTATGAGGAGGTAACTCTAAGATCTCTGTTGTAAATACATCCTGAAACTACTACAAAACATGGTATCTCTTCAAGACTTCAACATCCTCAACCTCCTTCCCTTTATCACTAGAAATATGAACTGCAAACAATATACATCCTTTCCTACTACCGTGCTTTTCCTGCATAGCTCTAACCATTCTCATTAATGTAGGCTTCTTCTTACCTTGCAAGATTCTCTTCTCCTTGTCATCATCCAAGCACTCAATATCCTTATCATAGCAATCCACCTTAGTCCTACGAATTTAAAACCAATCCATACCCAACAACATACTATATGATCCCAACAGAAGCACATTTAGATGCGATGATGTAGACATATCATTCAACAGAAATGCATAATATCTTACCTAATGATGAACTCTTTTATTGGTACCTATAGCCAATTGAACTAACCAAGACTCTTCATCCACTTCTTTATTTAAGAAACAATTATCCACAAGGAAAAGATTGATATAACTATAGTTAGATCCAAGGTCAATCAAAATAGAAACAACTTGATTACAAAGCTTACATTGTATATCAATAATAGATGCCCGATGATCAACTTTCCTATTATCTAATGCTGCAGAAATACATGGAATAATCTGTCCAACATCCCCAACTGTTTGTGCCTCTTGATGATTCAAAATTATGCAAGAACACAACAGAATATAGATATAAACATAAACACAAAGATGTAGTAGGAATAAAACTTCATTTCATTAATATCAAAGAACTGAAATATGCTTACATACATAATGGAAATAAACTAGCTCGGGCGATGCTATCTTATCTTTGAAAAGAGATGTGGTGGCTACATGCCTCTGAACTGTGTTACAATGACACTCGAAGGCCTATTTAATATTTAGAAACAATGGAAATCCCTAAACATCCAAAAGCATAACCCTAGGAGATGGAACACCAAAACTCTAGGCCTCATTTGTGTAAATTGTTACATCAACTTCTTGGAATCGTAACTTTGCCATACGATCTTCATTTGATGCACACAATAGCTCATTAGAAAGATCTATCTTAGGACTACAAATTTCGAATGAAAACATGAGTTGAATACTCATGGTTTCTTTGTTTTCCCAAAAAAACGTCGTTTAGGGCCTCAAAACTAATCCAGAAGTTATGAACCTGAAGAAATTGCCAAAAATAGTGAATAGTGCTACAATCAAGGAAACTGAAAAACTGAAAGAGACCATGGTGGGGCTCTAAGTGTAATAGGTTTGTGGCCACCAATATCCACCTGGATCAATCCTCCCCCCTTAGGAAGAAATGGTCCCCATTGCATTGAGTGCCACCATGAGATGGGGAAACTTCTGCTAAAATTGGTCCTTGGTGAGCCACTTGCCTCGGTGCAAGAGTTGGCCATCTTTCATAACTTGATATAGTTGGATATTCTGCTGGTGAATGTTATTGATCTATGTGTCCATGATCCAATGAGTTGTGGCTTTTTCTATGCATTATGGGTTCAACTCTATTGGTGTGAGTTGTTCTGCAATGTCTGATGTGTCCAATAATGGTGGGAAGTATGGTCGAAGACGGTCGACATTGAACACTGGGTGTAGGCAAAGGAATGGGGAATGTTTAGCTGAAAATCATTATCTCCCACAACCTTGGTAATGGTTTAAGGCCCATATCGGAGTGGTCTAAGCTTCCGATGGGCTCCGGTAAGGCGTTCTTTCTACAAATGTAACGAAACTTTGTCGCCCACCTAAATCTTGTGTGGAACCCGATGTTGATCATGTTACTACTTGTACTTGGCATTTGACTTCTCCAAGATGTCGTGAACCTGCTGGTAGATGTGTTGGATGCATTTAATAAATCTGGTTGCTTTATCATCCTCAGACAATACATGTGTGGACTTTATCTATGTAGTTGCATGAGGCATGGAAACATCAATCAGACACAATGGCTGAAATCTTAGGCCCACTTGAAAGGGAATGTGACCAGTCAAGCTATGGATAGCTTTGCTATAAATATGTTGAACATAGGGAAGAATCTCATCCCAGGTTCGTGGATTCTTGGAGTTGTACATGCAAAGTATGTGTATTATCATCCTATTAACAACCTCCATCTGGCCCTCAGTCCAGGGATGGAGTATAGTCATCTTGTTGAGTTTTGTGTCCAATAGTGTCCATAGGATTAAACAGAATGTGCTTAGGAACCTGTCATCTTGATCTGATATAATCGTCTGCGGGATCCCAAAATGTACCCACGCTCATTCAAATAAGAGTTTGGCAGTGTCGTCTCCTAAGATACTCTTCTTGAAGGCCACCAATATAGCCATCTTAGAAAATTTGTCCACGACCACAATTACACAATCATTACCATGCTTGGTAGAAGGGAGGCCAGACATATAGTCCATGGAGATGGATTCCCAAGGTTGGTTGGGAGTAGGAAGAGGAGTGTATAGGCCTTGCTTCTTTATGGTTGGCTTGGTGATGGCATAGGAAGTGCAAGATCTGATATATTTCCGAACATCTAGTCAGAGTTTTGGCTCATAAAAATACTTTTTTACTACACCCATAGTTTTCTCCACACCGAAGTGTCATGTGACTTGACTATAGTGTGCCTCCCAAATCAGCGTGGCATGCTCGCTTGGAGGAACACAAAGGTGGGCTAGGTAGCATAGTAATGCATCCTAGAGGTGGAAATCATGAACTTTCTTGTCATATACTAGAATTTGGTATGTGGAGGTGAACTCTGGATCATTTTTTATAGTTGCGGCCATTCAGAGGTCTCATGCCCACAAGAGTTCAGAATAGTAGCCAGCGCTGCAATTGAGGGCTAGCCCAGGCAGTCTACAACATGATTAGTGGTGCCCTTTTGTATTTAATTTTCAAGTGGAGTTGTTGCAGATATGTTGACCACTTTTGATGGCGATCATTCTACAACTTCCCTTATGTATGTATAAACTGAAGAGGTCGTTGATCGGTGTGGATGACCGTCTCCTTCCCTAGAATGCAATTATTCCATTGTAGCAATTCTGCAGGATGGAATACATATTTTTATCATAGGTGGGGTACCTTTGAATTGTATGGAAAGTGTCTCACTATGATAGGCCACTGCATACCTGTGTTGGGTGAGGAATGTGTTGAAAATAACAACTTTTAATAGTTAACTAAGTTAATTTGACTTAGTTGGATCACTAGATTCAAGGTCGAAGTATACTTAAAGTCATGTAGAGTGATCCCTAAATTTTAGGGGTCCAGGTTGAGTTCTTTGGAGTTGTAAATAGATAATTCAGTCTAACTGAGTTATAGTAAGTTAAACTAATTCTAATTGTTGGAGGAACTAGTAGAGGTCTAGTAGTGAGTTGGTGCACCAGTTCATCCTTAGTGCCACACTAGCTAACTGAAGATTCACTCAAGAATAAATCATGCATTTCAGTTCAGAGGAAACCCTAGTTGAGTCTAGAGTGCAGGGACAGTTTACTATCAGTTGTATAATTTTCCAAATTGTACAGATGGTGCATGCAATCAGTTGAGGACCTAATTTTGGATTGTGTAGTTATGGAAGAAGGATAAATCCTAATTAAATATGGGCTAATTATTCTAGGAATTGCACAAGAAAGTAGGGGCTTGGAAGACAACAAAATATGCTAAGTGTTGGCTTAAGATAGCTTGTGAGGAGAGAGAGATATTATACTTGTACAGGAATCATTCAGGAGGAACAAGAATTGTATTTTCTCCTCATATCTTCTAGTTAATACAATATAGATAGTTGGGGTTTTGAGCAGTTTCTTTCCTCAGAGAAATATTATGTTATGTGCCATTGATATTCTTCCTCTTTTTGTGTATTATTTTCATCGATCATGTTTGGTTTCTGCTGAGAAGAGTAGAGTATATTATTGTCTTATGCTTTAGTATATCACATGAATTGTTGAATATACAAGTAAAAATATACATGGTATCAAAGTTGAAGACAATATAGAAGAGGATATTTTGAGTTTGTTGTGCAGGGGAAAATCAAATTTGCAGTTCATACTTCAGAGTCGACAGTATGGATTTCTACTATTTGAGACTTGAGTATGCCTTGGATGGTAGCTCGAATTAGCCTGGAAGTATAGGATGGAAGTAGTGTTGGAAGATAATGGCTCAAGGAATTCATTGATCAAAAAATTCTTAAGCCTCTAGCACCAGATGCTAAAGATATGATTGAATGGAGAAAGTGTGTGGCAAGGGTGAGGCGGATTATCCTTGAGGGAGTTCGAGATCTGATTGTCTCGAGTCTTTGCAATAAGGAAACACCATACTCAATGTGTAAGGCATTGATAGACTTGTTTTAGAATAATACTGACCATAGGAAGTTGACTAACAGAAAAACTTTGAAAGATCAAGATGGAGAAGGGCGACTCAATCCTGAATTACTTGATCAAGTTCAGTCATTGTCGGGATGATCTTGGAAGTGTCGGGATTATTGTTTTTAAAGATGATATGGTGAGCCTAGCTCTTCTAGGACTTCCCAAGAGGTTGCACAATTATCAAGGCTCTGTCAATGTGAGGGAGAAGCTACCAGAATGGGAACAACTGTGGTCGGATTTGGTACGAGAAGAGTTTTGACGGAACACTAGAGATGGGACCTCTTCAAAAGAAGTGGAAGAGGACGTTGCATTAGTTGACAATGGAAAGAAAGCAGAGGGAAATAAGTCCCAAGGCAAGGTGGGAGGAAAGAAGATGGACTTGTCGAAAGTCAAGTGTTTTCAATGTCACGAGCATGGGTAATATGCCACAGATTGCCCAAAGAAGAAAGAAAGCAAGAAGGAGCCTAGAGTAGCTGCAACAGGTGAAGCTCTAGCTTCACAATTTGAACTTGATTTCACTCTCATTTTCATGCATGGGCAACACTATAATGGGAAGCGTGTGATATCCTTACAACAGTGCCTCGTTCCATATGAGAAGGAATAGATATCACTTTAGTTATTTTGAGGAGAAAGACCTCAAGAAGAACATAGAGTTTGGAGATGACGGGAGGTATAATGCTACCATGATAGGTACAGTTACCTTTCAGAAGGATCTTGAATCCCCTCTTAGAATCACATATTTGATGTATGTTCTAGGACTAAAGGATAATCGTGTTTCCGTCGCGGTATTAGAGGATTGTGGCTATGATGTAATTTTTAGTAAGGGAAAGGTTTTCCTTAGACACATTGCCACAAAACAGGTGAACATACCGGTGTATGAGTAGAGAACCTATATTCTGTCGAGGTTGAAGATGCATGCAAGGCCTTGAGGAGCAAGGAAAAGGTTGGAGAATTAGTGGTTGAGAGGGAGAGTGAATTACCTCTCAACATTCAGCCCCAGAAGAAGCCTTAGAATTAGTCTAAGAAAATTGTGGAGCAGACACAATTAGAGAAGCAGAGAGGAGACTGAGTTGAGAGATCCACTCAAGTAGAGAAGAAGCAACCTTAGAAGCAGGCTCTGAAAGTTGTGGAGTATCCACAACTAGAGAAGCAGAGAGGAGACTGAGTAGAGGCATCCACTCAAGTAGAGACCTCTAGCAAGGGGAAATTTCTAGCTAAGTGGGCAGAGGGAGCACATGCATCCATACCTCCGGGTGAGAGGTGGGGTGATGTGAAGTGATAGTCCCAATAGGGCATAAATTAGGCAAGGTCCATTGAGATGAATTGTCTCTTGGATCATACCTTGCGGGAGCCCAAAGTACATAGTAACATGATGGATTAGTGGTGGTTGATGCAGTCAGATATCAGAGTGATAGGGGCAGAGGCTAGTAGCAGTCAAATACTAGAGAGCACAAAGTAGAGTTGACAACAGTGCAGATAGGCAGAGTCAGTAGAAACGCAAAGTTTTCAGTTGATAGAGGTAGAGTTAGTAGTAGTCAAAGACTTTGGTGATAGATGCATCATACTGATTCAGGTTGGATTATTTTTCAGTTTCAAGGGTTGTTGTAGAAAAAAACATTAGAGAGAAGTGTTGCATGCAAAACATTCCAAAGGTTTCGGATCAGGATAGAGTTGAATTCCTTTCGTGTTGAGGAGTGTTGAAAATAGCATCTAGAAATTCTAATTTAATTTGTCCTTGAATTAAATTGTGAGTTAAATTGTAATTCTTTTCTCATAGCAACTTGTAATAGTTAACTAGGTTAAGTTGACTTAGTTGGCTAAATAAATTCAAGTTGGAAGTCTATCTAGAGTCATGTAGAGTGATCACTAAATTTTATGGGTCCAGATTGAGTTATTTGGAGTTCTAATTACATAACTCAATCTAACTGAGTTATAGCCAGCTAAACTAGTTCTAATTATTGGAGGAACTAGTAAAGGTCTAGTAGTGAATTGGTGCACCCGTGCATCCTCAGTGCCATAACAACTAACTGAATATTCACTCGAGAATAACTCATGCATGCCAGTTCAAAGGAATACCCAGCTGAGTCTAGAGTGTAGGGATAGTGTACTATCAATTCTATAATTTTCCGAGTTGTACATATGGCGCATGCAATCAGTTGAGGACCTAAGTTTGGATTGTGAAATTATGGAAGAGGGATTTCCCAATTAAATATGGATTGATTCCTCTAGGAATTGCGCAAGGAAGTAGGGGCTTGGAAGGTA
Organism: Pinus tabuliformis; assembly: GCA_031772625.1. Classification (NCBI taxonomy): domain Eukaryota; kingdom Viridiplantae; phylum Streptophyta; class Pinopsida; order Pinales; family Pinaceae; genus Pinus; species Pinus tabuliformis. Next base: position 516,687,675 of record CM062805.1, on the reverse strand, counting down.
GCAAAATAGGCTAAGTGTTGGCTTGAGCTATCTTGTGAGTAGAGAGTTAGATTATACTTTTGGATTTCAGGCATTTGTGGTTCATTTCTTTTAAGTTGAGTCTCGAAGTATCCACAGTAATAATCATACTTGTCAACGTTTCAAATCCCAACAGGGATCCATCATTAGGAAAATTACTAAATGATGATAGAAGAAGAGCTTAGTGAGAGAATAAATAATAATAAGATAATTTGATTTCATGAAATGAGGTCAACTATTAATTTTTTTTAATTTTTAATTTAATTTATAATAATTATTAACCATATTTAAATTTTTATTATAATCTTTATAATAATTTTTATTTTGTTTTTATTATTGAGTTCTTTGGAGTTGTAATTAGATAACTCAGTCTAACTAAGTTATAGTTAGTTAAACTAGTTCTAACTGTTGGAGGAACTAGTAGAGGTCTAGTAGTGAATTGGTGCACCAGTGCATCCTTGGTGCTACAATAGATAACTGAAGATTCACTCAAGAATAACTCATGCATGTTAGTTCAGGGGAAGACCCCGTTGAGTCTGGAGTGTAGGGATAGTGTACTATTAGCTGTATAATTTTCCGAGTTGTACATATGGTGCGTGCAATCAGGTGAGGACCTAAGTTTGGATTGTGCAGTTATGCCAGAGGGATTTCCCAATTAAATATGGGTTGATTCCTCTAGAAATTGTGCAACGAGGTAGGGGCTTGGAAGGTGGAAAAATAGGCTAAGTGTTGGCTTGAGCTATCTTGTGAGCAAAGAGTTAGATTATACTTGTGCAGGAATTGTTTAGGAGGAACAAGCATTGTATTTTCTTCTCAGATCTTCTGGTTAATGCAATATAGATAGTCAGGGTTTCAAACATTTTCTTTCCCTCGATAAATATTGTGTTATGTTCGATTGATATTAATCCTCTTTCTTCTTATTGTTTTCATCGATCATTTTGGTTTCCACTAATAATAGTAGAGTAGATTCGTGTCTTATGTTTTAGTATATCACATGAGTTGTTGAATCTAAAAGAAAAAATCTACAAATTGCACCAATAGCATATTCATAGGCATCTATCTCAATTTCAAATGGATGTTGCAGGTCTGGCAATGTGAGTACTAGTGCAGAGCAGAGGCGATGCTTCAACTCAATGAACTCCTTCTATTGGGACTCAGACCAAGAAAATTTTTCTTTTGCTTCACCCTTGATAATCTAACTTGAAGACCAAGTGATATGGGAGAATCCCAACATGGATCTACGATAAAAATTTGCAAGGCCCAAAAAGTTGTGAAACTCTGTTAGATTGGTCGGGGTTGGCCAATCCCAAATGACTTGAACCTTAGCTAGATCCACATACATGCCACACTCATCTATCATGTAACTCGGATATTGGACTTGGCTCACGCCAAAGGTGCATTTATCCAATTCAGCACACAATTTGTACTCTTGAAGGGTTTGAAGGACTTGTCAAATGTGTTGCAAGTGTTCTTCCAAAATCTTCTTGAAGATGAGGATGTCATCCAGATAAACAACCATGAATGAGTTGGTGAAGGGCATCAAGATGTCATCCATTAGCCTCATAAAAGTAGCAGGGGAATTTGTCAACCTGAAGGGCATAACCAACCATTCAAAAATGCCTTCCTTGTATTTGAAGGTGGTCTTCAATAAATTTGTGGACTCTATTGGAACTTGGTGATAGCTCGACTTCAGATCGATCTTGCTGAAATACTTGACCCCCTTGAGTTCGTCTAGATGGTCATCAATTTGTGGGATTGGATACCTGTTCCTGACAATGATTTTGTTTAGTGTCCGATAATCAATGCATATCCTAAAGGTCCAATCCTTCTTCTGTACGAGTGCAATTAGGCTCCCACAAGGAGAGGAACTTGGTCGGATGTGCCCTTTTTGTAGAAACTCCTAGATTAATCGAATGCTTGACCTGACAGTGCAAGGGTACCCTTGTGGGTGAGGAGAAGATGTCCCTGTATTCTTCCATGACTGTATCCACCTGCTTTTGCTATGTGGAGGAACCCTTAAAAAAAAAAAACTGATTTTTTTTATTCAATTTATTTGCACATCGGTGCATTCAATACTCAAGTGCACGGGTGCATTTATATAAAAATCGCACCGACATTTCCGGGGTGCCATATTTTTTCAATTCACTGAAATGATTAATTTTTTTTTTTTGAAATCCTAAAACCGTGTGATTTTTCTTTTAATGCAACAATGCAGTATATATTTAAAAGAGAACCGAGACGATGTGATTCATTTTTTTCTAAATTCGGGAAATAGTTGCATACTGGTGCAATTTTGTGCCAAATAATACTACTATGATAACTTTTTTTTTTGGAATGTCGGAAACATGTGCGGGTATTATTTAAACGCATCAGTGCGCTTACTATTTAAACGAACTAGTGAACTTTATTATTATTAGCCCACTAGTGGTGTTTAAAAGTTATCTGAAATTTTATTTTCATATAAAATGGCATATTAATCTCAAATTATCCTTTAGGACGCATTCACATTAATTACAATAGTTCATAGTATACATTTTCCACTTAAAGACACCTTATTCTTGAAAAATGGTTTCAAAACTATATTGAAATTCAGATTCTGGTTATATGGTCGTCGAGATTAATTTTAGATATTCACACAAAATTGTATTTCTACTTTTTCTCAAATACAGGGACAAAATCTCAATAATATCAAATAGCCAATTCTTCAAATTCCAACACATTCCAAATTGTTGATCGAAGTCCTTCATGGATTTCTCCCTTTCTGTCTCGAGTAAGCTCAAATTTTATTTATATTTTGATTATCTAATTGAATTTATTTATTTCAATCCATGTCAATTTGAATAAAAGTATATGAAAATTATTCGCAAGATCCAAATTTAGAATCGAGTTCAGATGCAGAAAATAGTACTCCATATTATTTTCAAAAATGTCGGAAGCTCTTGTCAGGAGCAACATATCACAAGCAGTTGGTAGATGAAAATGGATAGCCTATTCACCCTACTAATTGGAACATGGAATCTTCTAGCCACAATCTTGGATCAATGCAGTATCCACCTAGATCAATCCTCCCCCCTTAGGAAGCAATGGTCCCCATTTTGTTGAGTGCCTCTAGGAGATGGGGAAACTTCTGCTAAACTTGGTCATTGGTGAGCCACATGCCTTGGTTCAAGAGTTGGCCATCTTCGACAACCTGATATAGTTGGATCTTTTGCTGACGAGTGTTCTTGATCTATGTGTCCATGATCCAATGAGTCATGGATTCTTTTATGGAGTCTGGGTTTAACTCTATTGGTGTGAGTTGTTCTACAATGTTTGATGTGTCCAGTAATGGTGGGAAGTATGGTTGAAGACGGTCTACATTGAACACTACATGCAGGCCAAGGAATGGGGGAATGCTAAGCTCAAAAGCATTGTCTCCCACAACCTTGGTAATGGTTTAAGACCCATATCAAAGTCCTCTAAGCTTCCAATGGGCTCCGATAGGGCGTTATTTCTACAAATGTAACCAAAATTTGTCGCCCACCTAAAACTTGTGTGGCACGCGATGTTGATCATGTCACTACTTGTACTTGGCATTTGAATTCTCTAAGATGTCATGAACCTAATGGAAGATGTGTTGGATGCATTCAATAAAATTGGTTGCTTTATCAGCCTTAGACAATACATGTGTGGATTTTATTTGTGTAGTCACATGAGGCATGGCAACATCAATCAGACACAAGGGTTAAAATACTAGGCCCACTTGAAAGGGAATGTGATCAGTCAAGCTATGGGTAGCTCTGTTATAACTATGCTACACATAGGGAAGATTCCCATCCCAGGTTTGTGGATTCTTGGAGTTGCACATATGGAGTATGTGTACTATCATCCTATAGACAACCTCTATCTGACCCTCAGTCTGGGGATGGAATGTTGTCGGCTTGGTGAGTTTGGTGCCCAATAGTGTCCATAGGCTTGAACAGAATGTGTTTAGGAACTTGCCATCCTGATCTTATATAATGGTTTGCGGGATCACAAAATGTACCCATGCTCATTCAAACAAGAGTTTGGCAGTGTCCTCTACTATGGTACTCTTCTTGAAATCCACCAATATAGCCATCCTAGAAAATTTATCCACGACCACAAATACACAGTCATTACCATGCTTGGTAGAAGGGAGACCAGGCATATAGTCCATGGAGATGGATTCCCAAGGTCGGTTGGGAGTAGGTAGAGGAGTGTACAGGCCTTGCTTATTTGTGGTTAGCTTGGAGATGGCATAGGCAGTGCAAGATCTGATATATTTCCCAACATCCAGTTAGAGTTTTAGCTAAGAAAAATACTTTCATAGAACATCCACAATTTTCTCCACACCAAAGTGTCCTCCAACCCGACTATAGTGCACCTCCCAAATCAGCTTGGCACACTCACTTGAAGGAACATAAAGGTGGCCCAAGTAGCATAATAATATGCCTGGAGGTGGAAATAAGGAACTTTCTAGCCATATACTAGAATTTCGTATGTGGAGGTGAACTATGGATCATTTTTGTATAGTTGTGGCCATCCAGAGGTCTCATGGCAACAAGAGTGCAGAACAGTAGCCAGTGCTGCAACTGGGGGCCGGCTCAGGCACTCTGCGACATGATTGGTGTTTCCCTTTTTGTATTTAATGTTAAAGTGGAATTGTTTCAGATATGTAGACCACTTCTGATGGCGATCATTCTACAACTTCCCTTGTGTATTTATAAACTAAAGAGGTCAATGATTGATGCGAATGAACATCTCCTTCCCTAGAATGTAATGCTTCCATTGCAGGCAAGCCTGCACGATGGAATACATCTATTTATCATAGGTGGGGTACTTCTGAATTGTATCAAAAAGTGTGTCACTATGATATGCCACTGGATGTCTATGCTGGGTGAGGACTGTGTTGAAAATGGCAACAAGAAATGTTAAAAATAACATCTAGAAATTCTAATTTAATTTGTCCTTGAATTTAATTGTAATTCTTTTCTCATAACAACTTTTAATAGTTAACTAAGTTAAGTTGACTTAGTTGGATCAGTAAATTCATGATGGAAGTCTATGTAGAATCATGCAGAGTGATCCCTAAATTTAGGGGTCCAGATTGAGTTCTTTGGACTTTTAATTAGATAACTCAGTCTAACTGAGTTATAGTCAGTTAAACTAGTTCTAATTGTTGGAGGAACTAGTAGAGGTCTAGTTGTGAGTTGGTGCACCAGTGCATCCTCAGTGCCACACCAGCTAACTAAAGATTCACTCATGAATAAATCATGCATTTGAGTTCAAAGGAAGCCGTAGTAGAGTCTAGAATGGAGGGACATTGTACTATTGTTTGTATAATTTTCTTAGTTGCACAGATGGTGCATGCAATCGATTGAGTACCTAAGTTTGGATTGCGCAGTTATGGAAGAAGGATTTCCCAGTTAAATATAGGCTAATTCCTCTAGGAATTTTACAAGGAAGTAAGGACTTGGAAGACAACATAATAGGATACGTTTTGGCTTAAGATAGTTGGTGAGCAGAGAGAGAGATTATACTTGTGCAGGAATTTTTCAGGAGGAAAAGGCATTTTATTTTCTTCTCAAAGCTTCTGGTTAATATAATATAGATAGTTGGGGTTTCGAGCAGTTTCTTTCCCTGGAGAAATATTATGTTATGTTCCATTGACATTCTTCCTCTTTCTTTGAATCTTTTTCATTGATCATTTTTTGTTTCCGTTGAGAAGAGTAGAGTAGATTCTTGTCTTATGATTTAGTATATCACATGATTTGTTGAATCTACAAGTAAATGTTAGAAAAGTATATATTACAGAGCAATGGAACACATAAAATATTGCAGAAATATAAACATAGAAAACACATAAAACAAGAGAGACAGAGATATACGTGATTCGTAAGACATAAAGGAATAGAAACCAATATGAGATGCAAGAATTGGAAATAATTAGATAAATGGATAGTCAACTACCTAAATAAATAAACACAATCTCAAATGAGTAATATAATTGCATGAAAAAATTGAATCATTTAAGAAAAAAAGTAGTGAAATAAATAAATAAAGATTTTATTTTTTTATTCTTTTGTAAGGCTGATGTGCATTACTTCATAAATTTAGAGTACATTCATATCATCATGTTGTTGCTACTAGCTTTCCACTTGGGAAACTAGATTAGTAGCATAACTATAGGTGTTTTGATGGAAAAAAAACTGGTATTATTTTTCCCAAACATAATTATCGTACAAAATTGGGTTGAGTGCCTTAAAGTTTGACCCAAACAAAATTATCATTCAATATCATAAAAGTGATAACATGACACCAAACTAGTATTCGAATATACAATCAAGAAATTAAACAAGTGTGTCATGTAAGAGTTAATTTCTAGGGGAATCCACCTAAATGGTTTCTATAGGTCTAGTTTCCACTTAAACTTTAGTAAACATGATATTAGTTTGATGCTTAGCTAGCATGTTGAGATTTTGGTCCAATATGTTAATTTTCCACTAGATTTCCCTCAATTGGACTTCCGTCTTTTGTTGAGCTTCACTGATATCCTTCAAGATGTGTGGAAAACCAATATTATATACTTTTAAACATCCACTGCATGAAAATACTTAGTATATCAAGTATGAGAGTAGCTAGTGTCCCAAATATAGCCTCCTAGTTCTCCTAGTAGTTCCACGTCTGATAGATTTTGGGGCCTCAGATGGATTTCCTCCTTTTCCTCCTTTAGTTCCAATTGGAGAACTAATGAGGTGTTAGTGAATAATCATTTGAAAGCTTCCTCCATCACCATATAAGCACAAGAGGTTGTGCCTAGCCCCATGGGGCATTGCTTACACCCCCTACCACCCCAATAGTTTGCCACTACTTTCCCTTGTGCACATCTACCCCTTGTTATGCTACGAGATGAACTATGAACCATATAAAATGAAGACATGTAAGGGATGAAAGTCAATGTCCACTTGCCTATAGATATCACTGAATTCCCCAATCTAGCATTTTTTTTTTAGATTGAGGAGAGGTTAAAGGAGGCCTAATAATGCATTCGGTTTCTTTCCAAAAAAATATTTCTCAATTCATGAACATGATAGGGTTGAATTTCATTAAGGGAGACCTCCCCTATTTCTTCTTTTAAATCCCTAGATGAGAAATAGTCTTGATATTTAGTAAGGAAGGCTTCTTTCATTTGATCCCATGAGGTTATGGTACCACCTCCTCGTCCCATGAACTAGCGTAACGCTGCTCCATTTGAGGTAGAAGGAAATAGTTTCAATTTTTGAGGGTCAGTGGTATAGTCATAACCTTAGTATAAAACATCAAACTCAAACATAAATGAATTAGGATCCTTAGAAGCCATTCCATGGAAATTTGGAAGATTTTGTAATAGGATAGCCTTCATTGGTGCATTATCCTGCGAGTTTGACAATAGGATATTCTATGGTCGAAGTTTGTGTTCCTAGTGTTTTATTTCCAATTAGTTAAAAATCTGTCGGTAATCTTCAGGAATTTCATGATCAAGTGGTACTATATGGAAATTAATATGTTGGCTAGGTTTTAGACCTTGAGTATGTCTGACAACACTATTAAGATCGGGAACTTTAGGTTATTTCCTTACAACAGGTGTTGTAGGAAATTATAGCTCAGAAATGTGTGGGTATAGATCACTCGTCTCACCTTCCCCCTCTCTTAAATTGCAATAATTCCCCTCACTTTTACTACAAGGACTGAGATACCTAACAAATGTATCATGAAAACTTTTCTTAGATCCTACAGTTTTGTAATGAATCTCAACATGAATTGTAGTGGATGACCCTGCTACTCGAGGGGAAATAATGGAACCCTTCCCAAATGTTGTTCAGGGACCTATCGACACTTGATACTTTGATTTGCGAATGATCTCATCTATAAAGTTTATTCTTCCAAGGCCAAGCTTCCCTTGGGTTTTGGTTTTATTTGAGGTAAATGTTTTATATATAACTATTTGATTTGTAGTATTAGGCTTTTTACTAGTCATACACACTAAGCAATCTAAATGTATCAACTGAGTGTAGGTGTTCACACAAGATTTTTACCTAGTGCATGCATAGGTTCTTAACTTTCGTCTTTAATACCCAACACTTCGGAGATAAGACTAGCACTTATTTGAAAACCTCCCCAACAACAATGCTAAAATGTTGGGGCGTCTAGCTATTCCTAAAGGACCAACTAATCTCTACACATTAAATCATCATCCTGGAGTTTCATCTCTTTATTTCAAGGCTATCCACATAGTTTGTGCAAGAGACAATGCTAATATTATCTAATTTGTATGATCCTAATGAAAAGTAAAGGCATGTAAATAAAGGAAAAACATGGACTTGTTGAAACAAAAAAATAGCTCTTAAATTCTATAATTCAAGCTTAAATAATCAAGACTGCTAAAAGAATTGAAGCATTATGTCTCTTACCAAAAAAAATGAAGTAATCCAACTAAATACAAAGTTGTTTCCTAAGAAACTGCGTCTACAAGAAAGGAACAACACTATGACTAGAAATGAAACTATGGGAAATAGTATCAAATCTTCAAGATTAACAATTCTACATTGATCATAGGAAACAACAAGGAGAAATAACAATTGAAAAACCAATTGCATTAAATATAACTCTATAATATTCAATGTAGCTGCTGCAAAAACTCATACTTTAACAACAAATCCGATAATAAGCAATTAGATCTAGAAAATGATTGAATAATTGTAGAACAAGAACTGAAAGAAGAATAAAAATTTATTAATACAACAAAGGACAATATTAGTTCCAGGACTGGGCCCAAAACCGTTGGAAGTCAACTACCTCGTAGCTAACTCAGCGAAATAAGTTAAGACCGAACCCCAAAAGTCTCCATTAAATTATAATGAGTAAGCTATAAGGAATTTCTATAAAAATTTACAACATAGATCAAAAGGACTGTAGCTCAAACTCTCTTACTGAGGTTCAATTCCTCATTTTTATTTATAAACGAGTCTATTTTCAAATAGAAAAGTGGTCCTGAGAATCTGAATATTCTCAGGATGCTTTATTCAAATTACAAAAATATCAACATTTCCCCAGAATAGCAAGGCCATGATCTCTTCCCCAACTGATCCATCCAAAATAGAAGTCAATCTCGTTCATCTAGTTATAATTAACCCAAACAACTCCTCATAATTCATTATTCCTTGACTATTCCAGGGAACAACATTCGATATCAGATATCTTTATTCAAATAATAGTTGAAATCGTAAGTAAATCGTGCTTTCCGTAATTTTAATCAGTTCTTAAAGAGATAAAGTGATGAAAATCCATTGACTCCTTTCTAGGATCTATATCACACGAGTTATCACATTCTGCACAAAAAAAAGTCTTAGAAAACAAGCATAAAAATAAGAAATAAGATACTAAAATTGTATCAATTATGAAGCCCGACAATATGCATTGTGGTTTTGGCTGGAATTCTTCCTCTTGTTACACATGCAATACAAACCAATCAATCACATGATCAACATCCTAGACATACTTCTTAAGTAATGAAACATGGAATACATCATGTACTTTCATTGTGAGAGGCAATGCAAGTCCATAGGTCATTGGTCCAATCCTCTCAAGAATATCAAAAGGCTCATAATGTCAAGGTGTCACCTTGTCACATGATTCAATACTCAAGGAGTTCCTGTTGGGCTTTATTTTCAAGTACACATGCTTCCCAACCTGAAACTCCTTAAATAAAATATGTTGATATGCATAACTCTTTTGCTTGTCTTGTGATACCTTTAGATTTTTCTTGATAACCTACATTTCTTATTCCATCTCTTCCAACATATCTGGTATAATCAATACCTTATTCACTGGATCACTCCAACTTAAGGGAGTATTACAACTCTTCCCATAAAGTGTCTCAAATAGACTCATCCTTAGTGTCTCTTGATACCCATTGTTGTAAGAAAAATCCAGCAGTGGAAGATATGCTTCCCACTTCCGATGTTGATGTATAACATGCATTCTCAGCATGTACTCAAGAATCTTGTTGACCTTCTTATCCATCTGTCTATGGATGATAAGTTGCATTGAAGGCTAACTCTATCCCCAAACCTACAAATAACTTTTTCCAAAACCTGGAAGTGAACTTGGCATATTTTCCTAACACAATCTTCTTATGAATACCATGTAACCTCACTATCTCCCAAATGAAGACCTGGGTCATTAGATGAATTCATAGACTTCACTAGAATTAAGTGATCTACCTTAGTCAAATTGTTAATGACAATCATAATAGTATCATGTTGTCTAGATGTCCTTAGAAAACTTGTAATTAAGTCTATGGAAATGAACTCCTATCTCCACTCTAGAATTGGGATTGGTTGCAATAAAGTACCTGGATGCTTACACTTTGCTTTTACCTACTAATAATCCAAACAACTCGCAACAAACTCAACCATCTCTTTCTTCAAATTCAAGAAATGGTATAAATTCTTAACTGTTTTCAATGTCCTTTGATATCTCGGGTGACCTAAATATGGCTTGACATGAAATTCCCGAAAGATAAGATTCTTGATCTCGATGTTGTTTGGCACATAGATCATGTCCCTAAATCTGACCAAACCATCTCTTTTGATATGATAATCCACATCATGTTCACCTATACCCTACTACTGTAACCTGTTCTTAAGCTACTGATGCTTGTCATCCTATTTTCCTCCCTACAAGATCTGCTCCTGTAAGTATGTCCCATATGAACTCACTGTTGCAATGTGATTTACTTGCACTCTCATACTAAGATGATATGAAACCTTGTTCTATTTACCCTTAATGTACCTAATCATGAAGTAAAACTCACTAAGCGTAGAGAACCACCTAGCTTTCCTGGAATTTAGATTAGGTTGGTCAAACAAGTACCTTAACCCACTGTGATCGCTCATTAAAACAAACCTCCTACCAAGAAGATAATGTCTCCACATATTCAATGCATGAATGATCCCTACCAACTCAAGATCATGCCTCACATAGTTCTTCTTGTTCTTATTCAATTACCTTGACTCATAGCATACTACCTATCCCTCTTGCATCAAGACTCTACCAAGTCATCTCTTGTAAGTATCTGTACATACCACAAAATATTTATCTAGATTGCTAATATTTAGAATTGGAGCGTTTGTAAACAATTTCTTGAACTGCTCAAAACTTCCTACACATTCCTTTGTCCATTCAATCTTCTTTCCTTTTCCATGCAAAGATGTAATAGGATAGGAAATCCTTGAGAAGTTCTTGATGAAATTCTTGTAGTAACCTGTTAATCCCCTAAATTATCTAACCTCATACACATTCTTAGGTTCTTCCCACTCCATGATAGCTCTAATCCTTTTCGGATCCACTGCCATACCTTCCTTGGAAATCACATGCCCTAAGTAATAAAATTTTGTCTAAAATAAACTGCACTTACTAAGTTTGGCATACAATTCATTCTCTCTCAATAGTCTTAACAGTGCTTCCAAATGTTTGCATGCTCTTCATCATTATTAGAATATATCAATATGACATCAATGAATACTATCACAAACTCGTCCTGATAAGGATGGAACACACTATTCATCAAACACATGAAAGTAGTTGAAGCGTTAATCAAACCAAAAGGACCACAACAAACTCATAATACCGATACCTAGTCTGGAAAGAAGTATTGTAGATGTCCTCTTATTTGATGCGTACTTGATGATATCCTGATCCCAAATAAATCTTCGAGAACATTGTTGATCCCTTCAGCTGATCAAACAAATCATCAATCTACAACAAAGGGTACTTGTTCTTAATCATGACCTTGTCCAACTACCTGTAATCGATGTATAACTTAAGAGTACCATCCTTCTTCTTCACAAACAATATTGGTGCACCTCAAGGGGACACAATTGTCCTAATGTATCCCTTATCAATCATTTCCTTCAACTGCAACTTTAGTTCCACCAACTCTGGAGTGCTCATATTGTAAGGTGCCTCAGATGTTGGTGTTTCTCTGGACATCAAATCAATAGAAAATGCCACTTCCCTATGAGGAGGTAACTCTAATATCTTTGTTGTACATACATCCTGAAATTGCTACAAAACGGGGTATCTCTTCAAGACTTCAACATCCTCAACCTACTTCCCTTTATCACTAGAAATATGAAATGTAAAAAATATACATCCTTTCCTTCTACTACACATTGCCTGCATAGCTATAACCATTCTCACTAATGTAGGCTTCTTCTTACCCTGCAAGATTCTCTTCTCTCTGTCATCCTACAAGCACTCAATATCCTTATCATAGCAATCCACCTTAGTCCTGTGAATGTAAAACGAATCCATACCCAAGAACATACTATATGATCCCAATGGAAGAACATTTAGTGCGATGATGTAGACATATCATTCAACTCAAATGCACAAGATCTTACCTAATGATGAACTCTTTTCTTGGTACCTATAGCCAATTTCAATAACCAAGACTCTGCATCCACTTCTTTATTCAAGAAACACTTATCCACAAGGACAAGATTGATATACTATAGTTAGATCCAAGGTCAATCAAAATAGAAACAACTTTATCACAAATCTTACCTTGTATATTGCTAATATATGCCTGATGATCAACTTCACTATTATCTATTGCTGCAGAAATCCAAGGAATAATTTGTCCAACATCCCCAACTGTCTGTGCCTCCTAATGATCTGAACTTGTGCAGGAACACAACAGAATATAGATATAAACATAAACACAAAGATGTAGCAGGAATAAAACTTCATTTCATTAATATCAAAGAACTAAAATATGCTTACATATAAAATGGAAATAAACTATCTCAGGAGGTATTAGCTTAAATCTGAGAAGAGATGTGGTGGCTACATGCCTCTGAACTGTGTTACAATGACACTCAAAGGCCTATTTAATATTTAGAAATAATGGAAATCCCTAAACATCCAAAAAAATAACCCTAGGAGATGAAACACAAAACTATGGGCCCCGTTTGGGTAAATTGTTACATCAACTTCCTTGGATCGTAACTTTGCCACACGATCTTCGTTTGATGCACATAATAACTCATTAGAAAGATCTATCCGAGGACTACAAATTTCGAATAAAAACATGATAATATACCCAAGTTTTCCTAGTTTTCCCAAAAAAACATTGTTTAGGGCCTCAAAACTGATCTGGAATTTCAAGACCTAAAAAAACTACCAAAAATAGTAAATTGTGCTATAATCAAGGAAATTGAAGAATTGAAAGAGACTGTGGTGGGGTTCCAAGCGTAATAAGTGGGTGGACATCAATATCCACCTGGATCAGTCCTCCCCCCTTAGGAAGAAATGGTCCCCATTGCGTTGAGTGCCACCATCAGATGGGGAAACTTCTGCTAAAATTGGTCCTTGGTGAGCCACTTGCCTTGGTGCAAGAGTTGGCCATCTTTGACAACCTGATATAGTTGGATCTTATGCTGGTGAGTGTTATTGATCTATGTGTCCATGATTTGATGAGTTGTGGCTTGTTCTATGCAGTCTAGGTTTAACTCTATTGGTGTGAGTTGTTCTGCAATGTTTAATGTGTCCAGTAATGGTGGGAAGTATGGTAGAAGATGGTCCACATTGAACACTGGGTGTAGGCCAAGGAATGGGGGAATGATGAGCTCAAAAGCATTGTCTCCCCCAGCCTTGGTAATGGTTTAAGGCCCATATCAGAGTGTTCTAAGCTTCCAATAGGCTTTGGTAAGGCGTTCTTTTTGCAAATGTAACCAAACTTTGTCGCCCACCTAAAACTTGTGTGGCACCTGATGTTGATCATGTCACTACTTGTACTTGGAATTTGACTTCTCCAAGATGTCATAAACTTGCTGGAAAATGTGTTGGACACATTCAATAAATCTGGTTGCTTTATCAGCCTCAAACAATACATGTGTGGATTTTATCTGTGTAATTGCATGAGGCATGGAAACATCAATCATACACAATGGTTGAAATCCTAGACCCACTTGAAAGGGAATGTGAACAATCAAGCTATGGGTAGCTTTTTTATAACTATGTTACACATAGGGAAGACTCTCATCCTAGGTTCGTGGATGCTTGGAGTTGTACATGCGGAATATGTGTACTATCATCCTATTGACAACCTTCATCTGACCCTCAGTCTGGGGATGGAATGTAGTTGGATTCGTGAGTTTGGTGTCCATTAGTGTCCATAGGCTTGAACAAAATGTGGTTAGGAACCTTCCATCTTGATCTGATATAATGGTCTATGGGATCCCAAAATGTACCCATGCTCATTCAAAGAAGAGTTTGGTAGTATCCTCTCCTATGATACTCCTCTAGAAGGCCGCCATTATAGCCATCTTAGAAAATCTATCCACAACCACAAATAGACAAGAATTACCATGCTTGGTAGAAGGGAGGCCATACATATAGTCCATGGGGATGGATTCCCAAGGTTGGTTGGGAGTAGGTAGAGGAGTGTGTTGTGGGGAAAAGTATCCGACTCGGAATGACCCTATCCCGACTCTAAGGGTGATAGTTCCTTAGCAACAACTGAAAGTAAAGCTTTGATAGTTTTCCTTTATGAAAATACAGAGAAGGAAGAAAAGATTGACCAACCGATGTCTTTCGCTTTTGTCGATCCCGTCTTCTCTCTTTGTCTCTTGCTCCCAGCTCCTTGCTCTCTTGCCGGCCCAGCTACACACAGATCCTGCAAAACGAGAGAAGGAAACTACAAGAAACATGTACTCATAACTGATGCATGGATTAGGATGAATCAAATATACAGATGAAAACAATACATCATTGCAATACAAGTATATAGGAGAACATCACAAGCTTTATTGATAGAAGAAAAAGGTTCTGAGAAGGTTACAACCATAAATGGCTCCAATCCAGCAGCACCTCCCCAACAGCAAGAAATCTCGTCTTCTCCTCTATAAAAGCAATCACCCAATAGCTCTAAATGTAAACCAACAGCACTTCCTTGCTTTGCACAAAATTCCAGCCTCCCTAGACCTCATAGAAGAGCTCTATATATAGGGTAGAAGGAGAAAGGATGAGTCAGCTTGAGACTGACCTAAAGCTGCCTTGTGTCCTCTCCCTCTTCAGTTAAACTTCAGTTCTTGAGTCCACTTGGAGATCCTTGCTTCCACATGGAGATCAAGTACCTCTTACTCATCACAAGGCGAATTCCTTGAACCAAGTGTCAGTTTGGAAGCTTCCTGGGCAATTGACACCTTGCAGAATGACTGTGCCACTTGGCCAATCTCGCCCAGCGCAGGTAGCCTTCATTAGAGTTGACTTTCAGCGCAGGTACAAGGAGGAGCAGTTGACATTCAGCGCAGATGCTCAGTGGAGCAGCTGACATGATCCAAAAATAGCCTGTTTTTAAGTGTTTTCAGGTGGAGAACTGATAGGAAGTGCTGTGGTTTGCTGACCTTGTTCCTCTAGGGGTAAGAACAACATGTTTAGGGACTGAGGATCCCTGTAATTATTGACATTTCATGCTCCATGCTGCAAGGCACAAAAATGTCTATAACAGTTGCCCCCTAAAGTATGAGGCCGTTTATCGGGTGAAATGCTTTATCCAGAGGGTCCGAAGTTCATTCAAGTGCTGAGAGGTGCCCTGTAATACAATACAATACAATACATTATTTTTCATTCTGTTTTCATGATCTAGCTGAGGCGGGCATTCCCATGCTCAGCTTTATAAATACATTTTGGTACATAGAACAGACGATCGTCTGATGGTAGACTGATAATTCTCTGCTGAAATTATCATCCTTTGAGTAGGATGATCATCTGCTGCAATGATGTACATGACAAATGCTTTTATATTTCCTGAATATGTATCGCAGCCCGGATGGATGAAACTAGATCCGGGGTCTTCAAACTCGTTCGATCTTCACTCTAAGTACAAGTCGATCCATGTGAGAATTTCGCTGAAGTCGAACATGGAAAGACATCGCTTGATTACCGGTCAATGATGAAAACCGTTAACAAGCGCGAGAGGAATCACTGATAATGATAATGACCCTCAAGGTACTGCAGTAGAATTCACGTGGCGTGAATAAAGGACTTGGCGTTGAACGCCACGCAAAATCTTCTGGTCGAAGGTCATTGATGTATACCTGTCGCCGGAAGTGAGAAACTTGCCATTGAGGCATGCAAGCTTCAAAGTACTGATGGGGTTGTTCCTAGATCAACTTCTTGGATAATGAGCTGAAGTCGACAAGAAGCGATCCGTCAAAGGAGGGCCTTAATGAATCCCACATCAATGACACGGAACGGAGCTAATGATTTTAGTGGAGGTGAAAACAAACTGTGACATATGATTCAGGGTGGCGATCATGAATGGATGAAGGATAATGTATGGCAGTGGATGGGACATGGTTGACACTTTCAGAATGACCTCTCTTGAACATATAACGACACTGATGCGATGGATCGGTAGCATTACCCCAAAATGTGGATGGTTTGGCGAAGACCATGGTGAAGAGACCGGTGAATGAAACAACCCAACCCGATGTGGTACGGAAGAAAAGTGTCATGTTCAAGAGTGACTTGCTACCATTAAGCTTTGATGTTCTCCCAATTTTTCCCCAGTCATTTCTGACCAGTACCTCTTTATTTTTGTCAAGCTTGAGGAGGATAACATATGCTTGTTCTATAACCTGCCCTTCGGGCAAGCCCATCGCTATGATTTAACGAGCTTAGCGATAGGGAAACTCGTTCTCGTCTAAAGACAAGTTTGTCGCTATTTAATCATTTTAACGAGTCTAACGACAAGGAAAACTCGGTCCTTTTCATTTTTAGAGAGTCTGAAAAGGTACAGAAAGTTAACTCCATAATTCCTTTTTCGTCATCTAATCCCTTAAGTCCGAAAAAGTATAAAACAATACAGAAGGGATGAATTTTCGATTGCTTTAACGAGCCGAACAAAACAAGCGCTCGATCTTTTTGTGCAATAATCCCTCAGGTCCAAAAAGATTAAAATCTAGAGGAGGGATAGCTCTTCTGATCGCTTTAACGAGCTGGAAGGCCAAAACTCGGCAAACTTTTCATATTTTACGAGTCAGTGAAAAGAGCTCAAAGAAGACTCGTCTTTTGAGGAACGAGTGATAAACAGGGATAGCAGCAGATTCCAGGTACAAGTTGGAATATTCCAATCACGGCAGTGTCACAAGGATGGCTAAGTGAAATCACTCTTCGCAGCTGTTCCTCAAAATGGGTAAACAAACATATGGAGATGAACGATTGGCCAAATGAACGGATGGAGGTGAGACTGCAAGAACACGACCAAGGGCTTTAATATGGCTGTCAAAGGTTACGTTCACCAAGGTTATTTACCGGTTCATTTTTTCTGGGTGAGCTTGAACTCTAGGGGAAGATTGCTCACAACTTATGTTTATTTTTTAACGAGCATGAACTATGCGCTAAAACTGCTCGGATCTTGCGTTTATTTTTTAACGAGCATGAACCATGTGCTAAAACTGCTCGATATACCAGTCATAAAACAAGAATGCCTCCTGTGAGATAGCTATTTTTTAAGGAGCTTTATCTCACGAAGCTATGCTCCAGATTTGGCAAGTTTTTCTTTTGCCCCACAGACTTTCTTCATGCAAGGTCGGAATCGGCTAATCCTACGAGTTTAAAGGGTTAGACCTACAGGTTTAAAGGGAGGACCTAAAAATTTAAAAAAAATAAATAGTCGTCCCTCGCTCACATTCCAAAAGTTTGCATGCCCCCAGGTATAGGATAGAATTTCGAGGCTGCCCCTCCTCAGGGAGGCCTGCCTCTTTCTTATTATCCAAAGACGGTTCTATTTGCTGCCGCAAATCAATCTCTTTCTTTGGCGATGTCTATCATTAGGTTACTCAAAGATGGTTACCCTCCGTCCCAACAATAGAATCTCTTTCTTTGGAGGCTGCCCCTACTTATCCTTCAAAACATTTGTTTTAATGGGTGAGGCTTGCTTTTCCCCAAAGATGGTTACTGCTTGTTGCAATAAGGGAATTCCTACTTGGGCATTGCCCACCTCTTTAGACAAAGGTGAATGACTCTTTTGCCAAACACATAACTTTAACAAAAGAATACTATTCCAGAACAACCCCTCTTCCATCCACGGACGAGGTACGGACTAGTCATATTCTTCTACGGAAATTCTACCTTATACCCAGGGTTTCTTCTGCCCGAAGCAGACCAGGGTGCATGCCCCCTGGGTTCCAGTCTTTCTTTCCGAATCACTCGCACTCATCGGGAAGGAGGACTGGGGGTGGAGGCATATCTTGAGTGAACAGACCATTTAGGGTTGGTATTTGACTATTTGCGATGCGAGATCCCGGAAATGAAAGTTGGTCTACGAGCTTGACCACCCTCTCTTCGTGTGGAAAACACATTACTCTAAAGAGTGAGGAGACTATCGCTCCCATGCAATAAATATAGTCACGTCCAAGGAGTAGGTTATAATCCAAGGGTCCTTGGACGACCATCACGTTCAAATTAACAGTCTTCCCTTTCAATGTAACAGGCACATTGGGGAGGATTCCTAATGGTCGACTGGTTCCTTTATCAAAACCTGAGAGATTTCTTAACTCAGGTAAAAGCGTTGGGGAACCCAGTGCTTTCCAAGCAACAGAGGAAAGGATACTCACAGATGCCCCTTCATCAATGATAGTACCAGCCATAATCATTCTATAGATCTGGACAATGATTCTGAATGGTATACTGGCTGGTAACCGGGGTCTGCCTAGTTGATTCCAATCAAAGGATACAACCAGGTTGCTTGGTGGTGGGACCGAATATACGGCCGGGTATGACCCTGATGATGTTCCTTCCTACGATAAAGGAATGGGCGCATTGCCCTGACGCTCATCAGAGTCGGTGCTGATGAAAAAAACCTGGATGGTGTCATCCTTATTCTCTTCAGTGAGGGTGTCGCATGAAGATGACTCTTCGGCGACGGTGTCATTTGAAGATGAAACTTCTGAAGGTAGAACCGGGTCAACTGCCGTATCGACCTTTGGACTTTCGTCCGGTCTGGATTCAGTAGGTTCATTTTCAGTGACTGACGCTTCAGCCGACCACTTGAGCGGGCCAGCTGTATTTTCAACCAACGAAGGACTTGGCACGAGTTTTTTGTATCCAGGAGGAAGTTTTACCGGTGAAACCGGACGATCTTCCA
Organism: Pinus tabuliformis; assembly: GCA_031772625.1. Lineage (NCBI taxonomy): Eukaryota > Viridiplantae > Streptophyta > Pinopsida > Pinales > Pinaceae > Pinus > Pinus tabuliformis. Next base: position 516,668,459 of record CM062805.1, on the reverse strand, counting down.
AAACTCTCTTCGCTTCGTCTAAGAAGGGACAACGGTGGATGGCATGACTGCCTTCACACAACATACAGGGGAATCTTACTCCCCCTTTTTGTCTTGATCCTTCACTTTCGCTGGTTGACGGAAAGCAATCAACTTGATTGTCAGAGGTTGATGCCCCCGAATTGTGCAGACGAGGGGACCAGTCCCTTAGTATCCAGGGAATACAGGGACAATCTCTGTGGAAATGGTCTCCTCTACATATGACACATGGCGATTTAGGCCCGGTCTGTGCAGTGTGTGGGTTTTTGTCAGATGCCTTTTGCTTGCCCCCAGTCACCTTAGGCTCCTTCTTCTTCTTCTCTTTCTTCTTCTTCTCCTTCTTCTCCTTGGGAGGTTGACTTTTGCCGGCTCTACCTTGCGAAGATGAAGGATTGGAGGAAGAGTTGTCAGAAGTAGAAGGCTGGTGGGCAGCTCTAGACTGATCTAACAGTTGACTCGATTGATCAGGAACCATGGTGGCCTGAACTACATTGGTCGAGAACAGCCAAACTGGCAGGCCTATTGTCAGTCCTGGAAGCGACAATGTGGCCATATGGGGCGCACCAACTTCTCCCCAAGAGGAGAAAGGACTAGGACTTCCATCTTGTGGACTTCCTTGGTTGGGGCGTTCCATGTTCTCAACTTACAGATCAACGCGGGAATAAGAGGTGATTATGTTCCGTTTAAAATGAATTTTATAACGACGCTTTATTAGACACAACTTTTCTTTTTCATGTTTTAAGAGTCGAGAAAAAGCTAAAGATGACTCTAGTCGCCTTTGATGTATTAACGAGCCCGAAGTGACAAATGCTCGGTTGGACTTTTTCAGTTATAGAGTTTGAAAAAGGCCAAAAGAAACTTCTCTGGAGATCTAGGCAGAGGGTGTGCCAAACCTTTCGCGAAACCACAGAATACGTTTTACGGTACGGGTGGTCGATCTTCGTGAATGCTGTGTTCACTGCATCGCGATCAGTAGGGCGGCCGACACGGCTTCCTAAGGATAAAGGCTTTATTCCTATAGGGGTCTCCCAATATACTCGATGGTACGCGGGAGCACAAGTCCGTATTGATACTTATCGCTTCATCGTGGAGGAATCACCCAACCACTCAACGCTAAGATATCACGTTTAACGACGCCGGAACACGTCTCTAGCTTAGACCTCTATGTGTTTGCGTTATGTTTCAATGCGTTGTTATGTAAATTCAATTCATTTTAATGTTGATCTTGCTTAGCAGTTTGCCTTTAAGGATCACCACGAGATGTATATATACAACTTCCTAAATGCAATCTAAGAAGAGAAGCAAAACTTTTCCATCTTTCAACTTTGAAAACCTTAATCTACTGAGGGAAGAGAAAGACATCAACTTTTCACACAGATCATAGAACACACACTAAATGCACTTTTCCTAAATCAACATGCAAACTGTCAATAATGCACATGCACAATGCAGATATTTCTTTTCTTTATCCTTAATGTTGATGTAAGACAAAAAGGAAACTGTTGCATAACTTTGAATCTAATTTCAAGCGAAAGTAAACAAGCTTGTCCAAAATCAAAAGACACCTTAAGATCGACTTGTTTAGACACTGGAAATGTATAGATTCAAACCACAAAAATGAAAAACAAACAAACTCAAACAGCCATGAACAGTAATAAAACTAGCTCTTAAGATCACAAAGACACTTTTACAGTTCAGGATCTAAGAGGCCACAGCTATACTGGTTTGCTTTTCACAATGGGAAACTGTAACTGAAACAAGAAATACTGAAAGAACAATCACAGTTTCATCACACAACTGAGGCAGAATAATGTCAAGGAAAGGTGGTTTACAGCAAGTACAAATGACAAGCAATCAGCAGCAAAACAACAGTGAAAACAGGGCCAAGACTCAGTAGGAAACCTCAGGAAGACATAGCCCAACTGGTTCAGCGCAGGCTCTGGTCTGTCAAACCGACTCTCAGCGCAGTTCCTGAAGGGAGTACCTGCGCTGAAATGCAGATTGCCTTTGGGCAGCCTGCACTGAGACACGAGAGTTGCGTTTACAAGGGTTTCCGAGTCATAAAAAGCTCAAAAAATCACTGTTTTTGCTGAAATAAAAAGCTATAGGTCAAGTACAAGCTAAGGGATGATCAAGAGGATGAAAAGCTATCACAAAGAGCACAAGAGTCTTTGTGGATCAGCTCTTCAAATCATAAACTTGCTCAGAAACTGAGCCAGAGCAGCTGCCCTCTACTTTGCAATTGAAGGACTCAATTGCAGTTCGATTTGGTGCTCTCCTTGTTTATGAGATGAATAGCAAGAAACACAATAAACCAACAAGATACTAGGCTCCCCAGCGGAGTCGCCAGTTTGTTGTGGGGAAAAGTATCCGACTCGGAATGACCCTATCCCGACTCTAAGGGTGATAGTTCCTTAGCAACAACTGAAAGTAAAGCTTTGATAGTTTTCCTTTATGAAAATACAGAGAAGGAAGAAAAGATTGACCAACCGATGTCTTTCGCTTTTGTCGATCCCGTCTTCTCTCTTTGTCTCTTGCTCCCAGCTCCTTGCTCTCTTGCCGGCCCAGCTACACACAGATCCTGCAAAACGAGAGAAGGAAACTACAAGAAACATGTACTCATAACTGATGCATGGATTAGGATGAATCAAATATACAGATGAAAACAATACATCATTGCAATACAAGTATATAGGAGAACATCACAAGCTTTATTGATAGAAGAAAAAGGTTCTGAGAAGGTTACAACCATAAATGGCTCCAATCCAGCAGCACCTCCCCAACAGCAAGAAATCTCGTCTTCTCCTCTATAAAAGCAATCACCCAATAGCTCTAACTGTAAACCAACAACACTTCCTTGCTTTGCACAAAATTCCAGCCTCCCTAGACCTCATAGAAGAGCTCTATATATAGGGTAGAAGGAGAAAGGATGAGTCAGCTTGAGACTGACCTAAAGCTACCTTGTGTCCTCTCCCTCTTCAGTTAAACTTCAGTTCTTGAGTCCACTTGGAGATCCTTGCTTCCACATGGAGATCAATTACCTCTTACTCATCACAGGGCGAATTCCTTGAACCAAGTGTCAGTTTGGAAGCTTCCTGGGCAATTGACACCTTGCAGAATGACTGTGCCACTTGGCCAATCTCGACCAGCGCAGGTAGCCTTCATTAGAGTTGACTTTCAGCGCAGGTACAAGGAGGAGCAGTTGACATTTAGCGCAGATGCTCAGTGGAGCAGCTGACATGATCCAAAAATAGCCTGTTTTTAAGTGTTTTCAGGTGGAGAACTGATAGGAAGTGCTGTGGTTTGCTGACCTTGTTCCTCTAGGGGTAAGAACAACATGTTTAGGGACTGAGGATCCCTGTAATTATTGACATTTCATGCTCCATGCTGCGAGGCACAAAAATGTCTATAACAAAGTGTATAGTCCTTGTTTATTTATGGTTGGCTTGGCGATGGCACAAACAGTGCAAGATCTGATATATTTACAAACATCTAGTTAGAGTTTTGGCTAATAAAAGTACTTTTGTAGTACACCCACAGTTTTCTCGACACCAAAGTGTCACACGACCTGACTGTAGTGTGCCTCCCAAATCAGCTTGGCACGCTCGCTTGAAGGAACACAAAGCTGGCCCAGGTAACATAATAATGTGTCCTAGAGGTGGAAATCAAGAACTTTCTTGCCATCTACTAGAATTTGGTATGTGGAAGCAAACTCCAGATCATTTTTGTATATTTGCAGCCATCCAGAGGTCTCATGCTCACAAGAGTTTAGAGCTGCAGCCAGTGCTGCAACTAGGGGCCGACTCAGGTAGCCTACAACATGATTAGTGCTTCCCTTTTTGTATTTAGTGTTAAAGTGGAATTATTGTAGATATGTAGACCATATTAGAAAAATTGTCCACAACCACAAATACACAATCATTACCATCCTTGGTAGAAGGGAGGCCAAACATATAATCCATCGAGATGGATTCCCAAGGTTGGTTGGGAGTAGGCAGAGCAGTGTACATGCCTTGCTTCTTTATGGTTGGCTTGGTGATGGCACAGGCAATGCAGGATCTGATATATTTCCCAACATCTAGTTATAGTTTTGGCTAATAAAAGTACTTTTTTAGTACAACCAGAGTTTTCTCCACACCATAATGTCTTGCGACCAAACTATAGTGCGCCTCCCAAATCATCTTGGAACGCTCGCTTGAAGGAACACAAACGTGACCCAAGTAGCATAATAATGTGTCCAAGAGGTGTAAATCAGGAAATTTCTTGCAATCTATTAGAATTTGGTATGTGGAGGTGGACTCTAGATCATTTTTGTATAGTTGCAGCCATCTAGAGGTCTCATGGCCACAAGAGTTCAGAACAGTAGCCAGTGCTGCAACTGGGGGCCGGCTCAGGTAGCCTGCAACATGATTAGTGCTTCCCTTTTTGTATTTAATGTTAAAGTGGAATTGTTGTAGATATGTAGACCACGTCTGAAGGTGATCATTCTAAAACTTCCCTTATGCATGTATAAATTGAAGAGGTCGATGATCAATGTCGATGACTGTCTCCTTCACCAGAATGCAATGCTTCCATTGTAGGAAAGTCTACACGATGGAATACATCTCTTTATCATAGGTTGGGTACTTCTAAATTGTATCTGAAATTTTCTCACTATGATAGGCCATTGGATACACGTGATGGGTGAGGACTGCGTTGAAAATAACAACAAGAAATGTTAAAAATAACATCTAGGAATTCTAATATAATTTGTCCTTGAATTAAATTGTGAATTCAATTGTAATTATTTTCTCATAACAACTTTTAATAGTTAACTAAGTTAAGTTGACTTAGTTGGATCAGTAGATTCAAGTTCGAAGTCTACTTAGAATCATGTAGAGTGATCCCTAAATTTTAGGGGTCTAGATTGAGTTCTTTGGAGTTGTAATTAGATAACTTAGTCTAACTGAGTTATAGTCAGTTAAACTAGTTCTAACTATTGGAAGAACTAGTAGAGGTCTGGTAGTGTGTTGGTGCACCAGTTCATCCTTAGTGCCACACTAGCTAATTGAAGATTCACTCAAGAATAAATCATCATTTCAGTTCAGAGGAAGCCTTAGTTGAGTCTAGAGTGCAAGGATAGTGTATTATCAGTTGTATAGTTTTCCAAGTTGTACAGATGGTGCATGTAATCAGTTGAGGACCTAGGTTTGAATTGCACAGTTATGGACGAAGGATTTCCCAATTAAATATGGGCTAATTCCTTTAGGAATTGTGCAAGAAAGTAGGGGCTTGGAAGACAGCAGAATAGGCTAAGTTTTGGCTTGAGAAAGCTTGTGAGCAGAGAGAGAGATTATACTTGTGCAGGACTTGTTCAGGAGGAACAACCATTGTATTTTATTTTCAGATATTTTGGTTAATAAAATATAGATAGTTGGGGTTTTGAGCAGTTTCTTTCCACAAAGAAATATTATGTTATGTGCCATTGATATTCTTCCTCTTTCTGCATATTGTTTTCATTGATCATGCTTGGTTTCTACTGATAAGAGTAGATTCATGACTTATGCTTTAGTATATCACATGATTTGTTAAATCTATAAGTAAAAATCTACATGTATCAAAGTTGAAGACATTATAGAAGAGGATATTTTGATTTTGTTGTGCAGGTGAAAATCAAATTTGCAGTTCATACTTCATATTCGATAGTATGCATTTCTACGGTTTGAGACTCGAGTATGCCTTGGATCGAAGCTCAAATTACATAGCTTGGAAGGACAGGATGGAAGTATTAAGGGAAAGGTTTCCCTTGGACACGTCACAACAGGACAGGTGAAACATATCGGTGTATGAGTCAAGAACATGTATTGTCTCGAGGTTGAAGATGCATGAAAAGCCTTGAGGAGCAGGGCAAAGGTTGGAGACTTGGTGGTTGAGAGGGAGAGTGAATTACCTCTCAACATGCAGACTTAGAAGAAGCCTAAGAAGCAGTCTCAGAAAATTGTGGATCATCCACAGTTAGAGAAGCAGAGAGGGGACCAAAAGGAGAGATCCAATCAAGTAGAGAAGAAGTAGACTCTAAAAGTTGTGGAGTATCCACAACTAGAGAATTAGCGAGGAGACCGAGTGGAGGCATCCACTCATGTAGAGACCTCTAGTAGGGGGAAATTTTGAGCCAAGTGGGCAGAGGGAGCACATGCATCCATACCTCCAGGTGAGAGGTGGGCAATGTGAAGTGATAGTCCCAAGAGGGCATAAATTAGGCAGGTCCATTGAGATGATTTGTCTCTTGGATCATATCTTGCGGGAGCCTACAGTACACAATAACAGGATGGATCAATGGTGGTTGATGCAGTCAGATATCAGAGTGATAGAGGCAGAGGCTAGCAATAGTCAAATACTAGAGAGCAAGGAGTAGAGTTGAAAACAATGCATATAGGAAGAGTTAGTAGAAGCGCAGAGTTTTCAATTGACAGAGGTAGAACTAGTAGCAGTTAGAGACTTTGGTGACAAATGTATCTTACTGCTTTAGGTTGGATTCTTTTTCAATTTCAAAAGTTGTAGAAAAAAACACTAGAGAGAAGTGTTGCATGTAGAACATTCCAAAGTTTTGAGATTGGGATAGAGTTGAATACCTTTCTTGTTGAGAAGGAGTGTTGAAAATAACAACAAGAAATGTTAAAAATAGTACCTAGAAATTCTAAAATAATTTGTCCTTGAATTAAATTGTGAAGTACATTGTAATTCCTTTCTCATAGCAACTTGTAATAGTTAACTAAGTTAAGTTGACTTAGTTGGCTCAGTAAATTTGAGTTGGAAGTCTATCTAGAGTCATGTAGAGTGATCCCTAAATTTTATGGGTCTATATTGACTTCTTTTGGGTTGTAATTAGATAACTCAGTATAACTGAGTTATAGTCAGTTAAACCAGTTCTAACTATTGGAGGAACTAGTAGAGGTCTAGCAGTGAATTGGTGCACCAGTGCATCCTCAGTGCCATGACATCTAACTGAATATTCACTAAAGAATAACTCATGCATTTCAGTTCAAAGGAATACCCAGTTGAGTCTAGAGTGCAGGGATAGTGTACTATCAACTGTATAATTTTCTGGGTTGTACATATGGCACATGAAATCAGTTGAGGACATAAGCTTGGATTATGCAGTTAACGAAGAGGGATTTCTCAATTAAATATGGGTTGATTCCTCTAGGAATTTCACAAGGAACTAGGGGCTTGGAAGGTAGAAAAATAGGCTAAGTGTTGGCTTGAGCTAGCTTGTGAGCAGAGAATTAGATTATACTTGTGTAGGAATTGTTCAGGAGGAACAAGCATTGTATTTTCTTCTCAGATATTCTAGGTATTGCAATATAGATAGTCAGAGTTTCGAGCATTTCCTTTCCCAGATAAATATTTTTTTATGTGCCATTGATATTCTTCCTCTTTCTACTTATTGTTTTCATCGATCATTTTGGCTTCCACTAAGAATAGTAGAGTAGATTCGTGTCTTATTTTTTAGTACATCACATGAATTGTTGAATCTAAGAGAAAAAATCTACAAACTGCACCAATAACATATTCATAAGTGTCTATCTCAATTTCAAATGGATGTTGTTGGTCTGGAAATGTGAGTATCGGTGCAGAGCAAAGGTGGTGCTTGTACTCAAAGAACTCCTATTGGGCCTTAGACCAAGTAAAAAAAAAATTCACTTCGCCCTTGGTAATCTAACTCGAAGGCCAAGTCATATGGGAGAATCACAACAGGGACCTACGATAAAAATTTGGAAGGCCCAAAAAGTTGTGAAACTCTGTTAGAGTGGTTGGGCTAGCCAATCTCGAATGACTTGAATCTTAGCAAGATCCACATGCATGCCACACTCATCTATGATGTAACCTAGATATTGGACTGGCCTCAAGCCAAAGGTGCATTTATCCCAGTCGACACACAATTTATGCTCTCGAAGGGTTTGAAGGACCTATCGAATGTGTTGCAAGTTTTCTTCCAAACTCTTACTGAAGATGAGGATGTCGTCCAGATAAACAAACATGAATGAGTTGGTGAAGGGAAGCAAGATGTCATCCTTTAGCCTCATAAAAGTAGCAGGGGAATTTGTCAACCTGAAGGGCATAAACAACCATTAAAAAATGCCTTCCTTGTATTTGAAGGTGGTCTTCCATACATCTGTGGGCTCTATTGGAACTTGGTGATAGCTAGACTTCAGATCAATCTTTCTGAAATACTTGCTCCCTTTGAGTTTGTCTAGAAGGTCATTAATTTGTGGGATTGGATACCTGTTCCTGACAGTGATTTTGTTTAGTGTTTGATAATCAATGCATATCTTCAAGGTCCAATCCTTCTTATATACTCATGCATGTTAGAAAAACTCATGCATGTTATTTCAGAGGAACACACAGTTGAGTCTAGAGTGCAAGGATAGTGTACTATCAGCTGTATAATTTTCCGAGTTGTACATATGGTGCATGCAATCAGTTGAGGACCTAAGTTTGGATTGCGCAGTTATGCAAGAGGGATTTCCCAATTAAATATGGGTTGATTCCTCTAGGAATTGTGCAAGGAAGTAGGGGCTTGGAAGGTGGCGAAATAGGCTAATTTTTGGCTTGAGCTAGCTTGTGAGTAGAGGGTTAGATTATACTTGTGCATGAATTGTTTAGGAGGAACAAGCATTATATTTTCTTCTCGGATCTTCGGGTTAATGCAATATAGAGAGTCAAGGTTTCAAACATTTCCTTTCCCTAGATAAATATTGTGTTATGTGCCATTGATATTCTTCCTCTTTTTGCTTATTGTTTTCATCGATCATTTTGGTTTCTACTGAGAATAGTAGAGTAGATTTGTGTCTTATGTTCTAGTATATCCCATGAGTTGTTGAATCTAAAATAAAAAATCTACAAACTACACCAATAGCATAGTCATAAGCGTTTGTCTCAATTTTAAATGGATGTTGTAGATCCGGCAATGTGAGTACTGGTGCAGAGCAGAGGAGATGCTTCAACTCAATGAACTCCTTCCGTTGGGACTGAGAACAAGAAAAGTTTGCTTTCGCTTCACCCTTGGTAATATGACTCGAAGGCCAAGTGATATGGGAGAATCCCAACAGGGACCTACAATAACAAATTGCAAGGCCCAAAAAGCTATGAAACTCTGTTAGATTGGTCGGGCCTAGCCAATCCTGAATGAATTGAATATTATCCAGTTTCACATGCATGCCACACTCATCTATGATGTAAACTAGATATTGGACCTGGCTCATGCCAAAGGTGAATTTGTCCAATTTGGCACATATTCTGTGCTCTCGAAGGGTTTGAAGGACCTGTCTAATGTGTTGCAAGCATTCTTCCAAACTCTTCTTGCAGATGAGGATGTCGTCTGGATAAACAACCACAAATGAGTTGGTGAAGGGCAGCAAGATGTCATCCATTAGGCTCATAAAAGTAGCAGGGGAATTTGTCAACTTGAAGGGCATAACCAACCATTCAAAAATTCCTTCCTTGTATTTGAAGGTGGTCTTCCATACATCTGTGGGTGCTATTACAACTTGGTGATAACTAGACTTCAGATCGATCTTGCTGAAATACTTGGCCCCCTTGAGTTCGCCTAGAAGGTCATCAATTTGTGGGATTGGATACCTGTTCTTGACAATTATTTTGTTTAGTACCCGATAATCAATGCATATCCTCAAGGTCCAATCCTTCTTCTGTACAAGTACAATCAGGCTCCCACAAGGAGAGGAACTTGTTCGGATGTGACCTTTTCGCAGCAACTCCTAGATTTGCCACTTGATCTCTTCATTTTCTGGAATGGAGCGATGATATATCGACTCATTCAATAAAACTGGTTTCTTTATCAGCCTCAAAAAATACATGTGTGGATTTTATCTATGTAGTTGCATGAGGCATGACAACACCAATCAGACACAATGGTTGAAATCCTAGGCCCACTTGAAAGGGAATGTGATCAGTCAAGCTATGGGTAGCTCTGTTATAACTATACTACACATAAGGAAGACTCTCATCCCAGGTTCATGGATGATTGGAGTTATACATGTGGAGTATGTATATTATCATCCTATTGACAACCTTCATCTATCCCTCAGTCTAAGGATGGAATGTAGTCCGCTTGGTGAGTTTGGTGCCCAATAGTGTCCATAGGCTTGAATAGAATGTGCTTAGGAACCTACCATCCTGATCTGATATAATGGTCTGCAGGATCTCGAAATGTACCCACATTCATTCAAAGAATAGTTTGGTAGTGTCTCTACTATGATACACTTCTTGAAGGCTACCAATATAGCCATCTTAGAAAACTTGTCCACGAACAAAAATACATAGTCATTACCATGCTTGGTAGAAGGGAGGCTAGACATATAGTCCATGGAGATGGATTCCCAAGGTTGGTTGTGAGTAGGAAGAGGAGTGTAAATGCCTTGATTCTTTATGGTTGGCTTGGCGATGGCACAGGCAGTGCAAGATCTGATATATTTCCCAACATCCGGTTAGAGTTTTGGCTAATAAAAATACTTTTGTAGTAAAACCACAGTTTTCTCCACACCATAGTGTCTTGCAACCTGACTATAGTGCGCCTCTCAAATCATCTTGGAACGCTCACTTGAAGGAACACAAAGGTGACCCAAGTAGCATAATAATGCGTCTAGGAGGTGGAAATCATGAAATTTCTTGCAATCTATTAGAATTTGGTATGTGGAGGTAGACTCTGGATCATTTTTGTATAGTTGTGGCTATCTAGAGGTCTCATGGCCACAAGAGTTTAGAACAGTAGCCAGTGATGCAATTGGGGGCCGGCTTAGGCACTCTGCAACATGATTGGTGTTACCCTTTTTTTATTTAATGTTTAAGTGGAATTTTTGTAGATATGTAGACAACTTCTGATGGTGATCATTCTAGAACTTCCCTTGTGTATGTATAAACTGAAGAGGTCAATGATCGGTGTGGATGACCATCTCCTTCCCCAGAATGTAATGCTTCCATTGCAGGCAAGCCTGCACGATGGAATACATCTCTTTATCATAGGTGGGGTACTTTAGAATTTTATAGGAAAGTGTCTCACTATGATAGGCCACTCGATGCCTATGCTGGTGAGGACTGTGTTGAAAATGGCAACAAGAAATGTTAAAAATAACATCTAGAAATTCTAATTTAATTTGTCCTTGAATTAAATTGTAATTCTTTTCTCATAAAAAATTTTAATAGTTAACTAATTTAAGTTGATTTAGTTGGATTAGTAAATTCAAGTTGGAAGTCTATTTAGAATCATGTAGAGTGATCCCTAAATTTGGGGGTCTAGATTGAGTTCTTTGGAGTTGTAATTAGATAACTCAGTCTAACTAAGTTATAGTCAGTTAAACTAGTTCTAACTGTTGGAGGAACTAGTAGAGGTCTAGTAGTGAGTTGGTGCACCAGTGCATCCTCAGTGCCAGACTAGATAACTGAAGATCCACTCAAGAATACATCATGCATTTCAGTTCAGAGGAAGCCCTAGTATATTTTAGAGTAGAGGGACAATGTACTATCAGTTGTATAATTTTCTGAGTTGTACAGATGGTGCATGCAACCAGTTGAGGACCTAAGTTTGGATTATGCATTTATGGAAGAAGGGCTCCCAATTAAATATGGGATAATTCCTCTAGGAATTTCGCAAGGAAGTAGGGGCTTGGAAGACAACAGAATAGGCTAAGTTTTGGCTTGAGATAGCTTGTAAGCAGAGAGAGAGATTATACTTGTGTAGGAATTGTTCAAGAGGAAAAGGCATTGTATTTTCTTCTCAGATATTTTGGTTAATACAATATAGATAGTTGGGGTTTTGAGTGGTTTCTTTACCCGAAGAAATATTATGTTATGTGCCATTGATATTCTTCCTCTTTCTGCGTATTTTTTTCATCGATCATTTTTGGTTTTAACTGAGAAGAGTAGAGTAGATTCTTGTCTTATGCTTTAGTATATCACATGAGTTGTTGAATCTACAAGTAAAAATATAAATGGTATCAAAGTTGATGACAATATAGAAGAGGATATTTTGAGTTTGTTGTGTAGGTGAAAATCAAATTTTAGTTCATACTTCAGAGTCAACAATATGGATTTCTATGGTTTGAGACTTGAGTATGCCTTGGATGGCAACTCAAATTACATAGCCTGGAAGGACAGGATGGAAGTAGTGTTGGAAGATAATGGCATCAAGGAATTCATTGATCAAAGCATTCCTAAGCCTCTAGCATCGGATGTTAAAGATATGTTTGAATCGAGCAAGTGTGTGGCAAGGGTGAGGCTGATTATCCTTGAAGGAGTTCCAGATCACATTGTCTCGAGTCTTCACAGCAAGGAAACTCCATACTCAATGTGTAAGGAATTGACAGACTTGTTTCACAATAGCAGTGACCATACTATGTTGGCGCTAAAGGAAAAACTTAGAATGATCAAGATGGAGAAGGGCGACTCAATCCTGAATTACTTGACCAAGTTCACTCATTTTCGAGATGAGCTTAGAAGTGTCGAGATTATTGTTTCCGAGGAAGATATGGTGAGCCTATATCTTCTAGGACTTTCCAAATGTTGGCATAGTTATCAGGATGTTGTCAATGTGAGGGAGAAGCTACCAGATTGTGAACGACTAGGGTCAGATTTGGTACAAGAAGAGTTTTTACGTGAGACAGGACCTCTTCCAAAGAAGTGGAAGAGGAATTTGCATTAGTTGGAAAAGGAAAGAAATCCAAGGGAAAGAAGTCCCAAGGCGAGGTGGGAGGCAAGGAGATGGACTTGTCGAAATTCAAGTGTTTTCAATGTCACAAGGACGGGCGCTATGCCACAAATTGCCTAAAGAAGAAAGAAAGAAAGAAGGAGCCTGCAATAGCTGCAGCAGGTGAAGCTATAGCTTCACAATTCGAACTTGATTTCACTATGATTTTCATGCATGGAAAATGCTATAATGGGAAGCGTGTGGTAGCTTGACAGTGGTGCCTCGTTCCATGTGACGAGGAATAGAGATTTGTTTAGTGATTTTGAGGAGAAAGACCTCAAGCAGAACATAGAGTTTGGAGATGACGGGAGGTATAGCGCTACCAGAATCGGTACATTTACCTTTTAGAAGGAGTTTGGATCCCCTCTCACAATCACATATTTGATGTATGTTCTAGGACTAAAGAAGAATCTTGTTTCCGTCGCGGTATTGGAATATCGTAGCTATGATGTAACTTTTAGTAAGGGAAAGGTCTTCCTTAGACACATCACCACAGGATAGGTGAAACATATCGGTGTATGAGTCAAGAACCTATATTATCTCAAGGTTGAAGATTCATGCAAATCCTTGAGGAGCAAGACAAATGTCAGAGACTTGGTGGTTGAGAGGGAGAGTGAATTACCTCTGAACATGTAGCCCTAGAAGAAGCCTCAGAAGTAGTCTCAAAAAATTGTGGAGCAGACACAATTAGAGAAGCAAAGAGGAGATCGAGTGGAGAGATCCCCTCAAGCAGAGAAGAAGTAGCCTCAGAAGCAGACTCTAAAATTTGTGGAGTATCCACAGCTAGTGAAGTAGAGAGGAGACTGAGGGGAGGCATCCACTCAAGTAGAGACCTCTAGTATGGGAAATTTTGAGTCAAGTGGGCAGAGGGACCACATGCAACCATACCTCTAGGTGAGAGGTTTGGTTATGTGAAGTGACAGTCCCAAGAGGGTAGAAATTAGGCAAGGTCTATTGAGATGATTTGTCTCTTGGATCATACCTTGCGGGAGCCCACAGTGCACAGTAGCAGGATGGATCTGTGGTGGTTGATGCAATCAGATATCAGAGTGATATAGGCAGAGGCTAGCAGTAGTCAAATACTGGAGAGCACAAAGTAGAGTTGTCAACAATGTCGATAGGCAGGGTCAGTAGAAGCACATAGTTTTCAGTCAATAGAGGCAGAGCTAGTAGAAATCAGAGACTTTGGTGACAGATGCATAATATTGATTCAAGTTGCATTCTTTTTCAGTTTCAAGAGTTGTTGTAGCAACAACACTAGAGAGAAGTGACGCATTCAGAAAATTCCAAAGGTTTGGGATTGGGATAGAGTTGAATTCCTTTTTTATTGAGAAGGAGTGTTGAAAATAGAAACAAGAAATGTTAAAAATAGCATCTAGAAATTCTAATTTAATTTGTCCTTGAATTAAATTGTGAATTAAATTGTAATTCTTTTCTCATAGAAACTTGTAATAGTTAACTAAGTTAATTTGACTTAGTTGGCTCAATAAATTCAAGTTGTAAGTCTATCTAGAGTCATGTAGATTGATCCCTAAATTTTGGGGTTCTAGATTGAGTTCTTTGTTGTTGTAATTAGATAACCCAGTCTAACTGAGTTATAGCCAATTAAACTAGTTCTAACTATTGGAGGAGATAGTAGAAGTCTAGTAGTGAATTGGTGCACCAATGCATTCTCAGTGCAAAAATAGCTAACTGAAGATTCACTCTAGAATAACTCATGCATGTCAGCTCAGAGGAAGACTGAGTTGAGTATAGAGTGCAGGGATAGTGTATTATCATCTATATAATTTTCCGAGTTGTACATATGTTGCATGAAATCAGTTGAGGACCTAAGTTTGGATTGTGCAATTATGCAAGAGGGATTTCCCAATTAAATATGGGTCGATTCCTCTAGGAATTTTGCAAGGAAGTAGTGGCTTGGAAGGTATAAAAATAGGCTAAGTGTTGGCTTGAGCTAGCTTGTGAGAAGAGAGTTAGATTATACTTGTGCAAAAATTGTTTAGGAGGAACAAGCATTGTATTTTATTCTCAGATCTTTTGGTTAATGCAATATAAATAGTCAGGGTTTTGAGCGGTTCCTTTACCCATATAAATATTGTGTTATGTGCCATTGATATTCTTCCTCTTTATTCTTATTGTTTTCATCGATCATTTTGGTTTCCACTCAAGAGAGTATAGTATATTCGTGTCTTATGTTTCAGTATATCACATGAGTTGTTGAATCTAAAAGAAAAAATCTACAAACTACACCAATAGCATATTCATAGGCGTCTGTATCAATTTCAAATGGATGTTGCAGGTCTGGTGATATTTTTTTGTATGCTTAGTTTTGTTGTGTTAATAACAATTACATATTTCTAAACATATGCTTTCTTATTCCTCTTTTGTTGAGGTTTCATTAACTATTTGTGTATGCAATCAGGTAAATCTCCTTAAGTTTAAAGTGACATTCATGAGAAAAATAGGTTCAAGAACAAATACTAAACAACAGATATTCAAAGTACAGAAAACCATCAAAGAGACACTTTAACATAGTGTTTTGATGAAGGAGTTCACCCCTCCTGGGCTACATGTCCTTGGTCGAGTTTCCATGTCTTAGGCCTATGTATTAGCTTAATGTGGAAAAATGTTGTTTTACAAAGATCTATGGCTCATGATACCCACACCAATTTATTCAGAATGTCCAAATTAGCCAAGAACACCTCTTTCTTAGCTCAATTTGGTCGAATATTGACTTCTCCATGGCTCAGTCAGTCTTTTCCTAGAAAAGCTCTGGTAAATCTAGAATGACTCTAGTTAGTGTGCTAAATGTGGAGGCAAGCCTGAGTTTATACTTAATTAAGTTTTAAACCAAATTAGCGCAAACCAATACTATAACATCTGGTGGTTTAATAGGTTGTTCACGTGTGATGTTAACATCACATTAACTATCAGGGTTGAAGCCATCAGAGTGACTGTTTGATGTCGCGGTGATAGCATTCACATGCGGAATCATTGCGGAGGTTGACCGTCAGGGTCATGGTATGTCGGAGTTAACACTAACTGTACGCGGTTATCACTTGTGCGTTCACATGGGGGTGGGATGGCCTGCGGGCTGGCCTTCCCCTAATCTCCAACTTCCAAATCGCTTGACTTTAAATGTAAATGAAGATGTAACATGGTAAGAACCACAATGTAGAGGAGGCATTTAAGGCGTGATGATGGTAGGCCAAAGGTTGCGGGTTCGACCTGACCTCCAACCAAATTTTTTCTCCAATGTTCATACCTCCAACCCAACCTTTGGGAGGTACAATGTGACGACCTTCGGGCTTGCCACATGGCATTCTTCCATTGGTCCAAAAATGAACCAATAAGAATGTGCCAACACACCCCTGTACAAACCAACCAAACGATGCCACTTTTCCATCACTAATTGACTGTTGACCAGCATTGACCATGCCTAGTCACCTACTATGTCAACAATACGGACTGTTGATTGTGCAGTGACTGGGCATTTGTTTTGCAAATTTCGCCTATTTAGCAAAGTGATCAGAACACAAGATCTTTCTCATACGAACTCGGTTTTTGACGAAGCAAGTTGTGTTAGGATCATTTTTCTGAGATAGATGTGGTCATTCAAGTTTCAAGCCATTCTGAGAACTTTGATTTTTGAGCTAAATACTGAGTACCTGATCATTCCTCCCCACTAGAAGCCTTTTGGACCCCGAAAGATACTATCAATTATTAAACAGTTGAGGGTACATCTCCCTCACCTTCTCGGTCTGCAACCATTTGGATTGAGAAGGCTTTTTTCCCTTGAGTCCCACTCTAAGGTATTCGACATCCCCTCACTTTGAAGTCCTGGTTCTTTTTTCAAGTATGAGATCTTGCTAAAGCTCATCTAGATATTATGGCGAGAAATAATCTATTGATGGTAGCTAAACATGCTCTCCTTGATCATCAATCAAAGGAGGCTCAAACGATCTCAAATTCTCAACATTAACAACATAGTATATTTACATGTAAGGAGGCAGATCAAGTTTTAATGCATTGTTACCAATCCTTTCCAGAATTTTAAAAGGACCATAACAGATTCGCTTAAGCTTTTTACCTTCCCTGTGAAGTCTCTCTTTTCTAATATATAACCAAACTTCGTCGCCAACTTGAAATTTGTGATCAACTCGGTGTTTGTCATGCCTTGCCTTATAGTTGCTTTGACTTTTCTCAAGCTGTTCCTACACTGTTTGAGGCATCAACTGAATTTTCTCTATGAACTTCCTTGCCTTATCGATGTCACTATGACCATCGATGGAGATATCTTTCTCAGAGATGAATTCCAATGGTGATCTTGGCAAGTACCCATGACATGCCTCAAATGGCGATGTGTTTGTGGAAGAATGCTTTGCCCTGTTGTATGCATGATGTATGTAATCCAATTGTTCATCCCATAGCTTGGGATGTTTGCTACAATATCCTCTAAGAAGATGAATAACTGTTCAATTGAACACCTCTGTTTTTCCATCTATTTTTGGATGAAAGTTTGTACTCTTCTTTAACTTTGTGTCCATCATCTCCCACAAATTTGACCAAAAATTCCCAAGAAATCGAGAATCTCGATCACTTACAATAGAAGTAGGAAGACAAAAATGAACCCAAATGTTTTGGAAGAAAAGATGAGTTGTTTGTTAAATTGTAATTTTCTTTTTACATTGTGTTAGTATGCACATCTTGTTGAACCTGTCTACAACTACATACAAGTGATCATTACCTTTCCTTGACAATGGAAGACCTCCTACAAAATCCATTGAGATACTCTCCCATGGACATGAAGGTACCGGAAGTGGAGTGTATAAACCAAGTTTCCTATTGCTAGGCTTACTGGTAGCACATAAAGAGCATCCTCTTATGAAAGGAGAAACATTATCCATCATGTGTGACCAATAACAATACCTTTGAAGATTCTCTATTGTCTTGCCTATACCAAAATGTCCAACAATCAATGAAGTGTGTGCCTCCCTTATGATATTGTTTCTTTCTCCCTATGGAATACACAACTTGCCCAAGTGATATAACAAACTGTTATGTACATGATAATCCAACTCTTCAATTTGATTTCCTTGACTCAATCTTGCATATACTTCTTGAAAGTCACTATCATTTGCATATTGGTCTATGTAACTTTCATGAAAAACAGAATTATGCTTGAGTATAATAGATGAATTTACAATAGGCCTTGAAAGCATATCGGCTACCTTATTGTAGATTCCCTTTTCATACCTAATAACCAAATGAAATTGTTGTAGAAAAACCATCCATCTGAAATGTCGTGACTGCTACAACTTTGATTGTGACTGTAAATACTGTAATGGTTGATGGTCGATATGGATGATGGTCTCCTTCCCCATCAAATAGTGCTTCCATTTCTTAACACTTTGTACAAATTTTTAAAGTTATTTGTCATATGTGGGATAGTTAGTTAAAACTCCATTAAATATTTCAAAATGAAATGAAATGGGCTTACCATGCTGCAATAGAAATGCTCCCATGGCATAATCGCTTGCATCTATTTGAAAATTGAATGGATGTCTAAGACCGAAAGTGCTAATACCGGCGGCAAACTTATCTTTTGCTTCAAAGCATCAAATTCTTTCTGTTGTACATCTCCCCAATGCAAGACTTTCTTGACACTTGTCAATGTATGTAATGGAGTTGCAATGGAAGAAAAATTAGTAATAATCTTTCTCCAATATTGTGTTGCCCCTAAAAAGCTTCTTGCCTCTATAATTGTATTGGGCTTTAGCCAATTCAGAATGACCTCAACCATAGAGGGGTGGATCTTCAGCGCACCTCCCCTAACCATGTGTCCCAAATATAGTAAAGAAGTCTTGCCAAATTCACACTTTGACATCTTTAAAAAAAATTGTTATTTTCTCAAGACATCTAGTACTTTGTTTACATGCATGACATGTTCATGTCTTGAATTGCTGAATATGAGGATATCATCTAAGTAGACAATGAAAAAAACATCTAGAATGGGTCTCAATACATCATTCATTACCCTCATGAAAGTAGCTGGGGCATTTGTAAGACTGAAAAGCATAACAAGCCACTCAAACAATCCTTGTTTAGTTTGAAATGAAGTTTTCCAAATGTCTTCTTTAGCTATCCTAAATTGATGATAACCACTTTGTAAATCTAACTTAGTGAAATACTTTGCATACCTCAATTGATCAAGAAAATCATCAATTCTTGGAGTGGATAACGATTCTTTATCGTGATTTTGTTTAGTGCACGGAAATCCACACACATGCGCCAAGTTCCATCCTTATTTGGCACCAAGACAATGGGAGAACCACATGGCGAAGTAGATGGGTGTATGATACCTTTTTTCAGCAATTCTTGAATTTTATTTTTGATTTCCATGCTCTCCATAATAGACATGCGATACATTCCAATGTTCGGAAGTGGAACATCCTATTGCAACTGAATCTCATGCTAAATTCCCCTCTTGGGAGGTAACCCCTTTGGTTCCTGAAACATCTAGCCGTGTTTTCTTACCAAATCAAACAAATCAGATTTCAATTTATCATCACAACCTTCAAAAGATTCATAATCAATATCATTCTTTTTCTTGATCATGAGAAGCACAAGAATTTTACTTGCATTTACTATTCTTTTCATCTGCCCTGCATTAACCAAAGAAATGTTCATCTTTTGCGATGGGCTCTCATTATGTACTCCACCCCATTCTTGAGAAATATGTATTTGTTATCATGGCGATAAAATACTGCTTTTTATCATACAAATAAGGACTACCCAAAATGATTCTTGAGATGTCAAGTGGAACTACATCTAACTCAACTTCATCAATGTAACTTTTAAATAATGGCGAACTTGAATAAACACTTCCTTGTAACCTGTAAGTTTGCATTGTTGACTATCCAACCCAATGGATATGCCTTATGATGAGGTACAGTTTCAAGGTTTAGTTTTTTTACAAAGTCTTCTAAAATCAAGTTTTCTTGTGACCCAATATCAAATAATGCATCAATATTTGTATGATTTGAAATCACTCTTACATTAAACAACTCTATTCTTGACTCCTCATTTGGAGTGTTGTTTTGACTATGTGATGAACTAGTGCTTGTAACAATTTCTTTTCCTTTTGTAACCAAGGTTGAAACCTTGGTCTCATCACCAGAATTTGAACCAAGGTCATGTTGTGTGGTAGCGGTCTTCTTTTGTTTTCCTTTATTGTTTTGTTTATTAGGCCTTAATTAGGGATGCAATTTCCAGCACTGGGCTTCATCATGCCCCTCTTTAGAACAATGTTTGCATGTGATTTTCTTACCTTCTTTCTTCACATTTGCATTCTTCTTTCCCTTCCATTTTCCACCCTTTTATTTCTCCTTACCCTTGAATGGCTTCCTCTTACTATTCTCTTCTTGGATGTTCTTTCCTCTAGATTCAAGGTGTGTGGCTTGCACACATACCACATCTAAATTATTTGGATTGAACATAAGGATAGTATGTTTCACATAGGAATGTAAACCCCCAATATATTTCAGCACTGTATCTTGGGAATTCAAATTCACTTCTAATAACAAAACCCTTTTCCTAAACTCTTGTGTATAATCTTGGACTGTTTGGCCTTTAAGCTGCCTAAAATTCTGCCAACTCATAATGGATTTTTGCATATATGCTAAATGATAAAACTGTCTTTTAATTTTATAAACAAATTCAACCCAAGTAAGTATGGATATCTTACCATGGATTCTCATTTCCTCTTGAGTCTTTTCTTCCCACCAAACTAGTGCAGCTCCTTTTATCCTCAATGAAGCCAACTGGATCTTTATGTCATCTTCTTGGAGGTTCTCAATTCTGCAGTATACCTCCAACTCTCAAATCCATTTGTCCAACTTTTCTGCATTCACCCCTCCATTGTACATGGGAAGTTTGAATTTTATGTCCAATTTAAGTAATGGAGTCTTTCCTTTTGGGGTTTTTGAATGAGTATGGGAAGTTTCAGTGGTGGTAGTGTAAGATGATGATGTGTGAGATAATGAAGATGATGAGGATGGTGGAGATGGAGCTGCCTTTCCACCATTCCATTTGGAATCCTTCTTCTCATCTTTTTTTCCCCCTAACCTTCTCCATGTGGAGGTTTAGAACTCTCTCCAACCATTCTAGTGTTCCTCTCTTCATAGAGGACTTTAATCATCTCAGTTAAAGTGAAGAAAGCTTTCGTGAATTCTTCCTCTTCTGAAGACGGACCTTCAGATTATCTTTCTCTAGACATAATGGTTATGGATTCATGCTTAGAAATTGGTGCTGCTTGTACCTCTTCAATCTCAGTTGAAGGCAAAAATTGAGGAGTTTCAAGTGCAGCTTGAATTGGAACTTTGGGTGGTGGAGATTATGGCCTTGTGCCTCTCCTTCTTCTAGGCATTACCTCAGGAGTTTCAACCGATATCTTCCCTTCTCCTTTCTACAACTTTAACTTTGTAAGCATCACAATTTTGCAACCATTGAAACCTTAATTGCACAGACTCAAGCAATCAAGCAATTCAACCTTTTCTCTAACACCAACTTGATATATTTTTGTATGATTAGTTTTACTGTGCTAATAACAATTACAGATTTCTAAACATATGATTGCTTATTGCTTCTTGTGTTGAGGTTTCATTAATTGTTTGTGCATGCAATCTGGTAAATTTCCTTAAGTTTAAAGTGACATTCATGAGAAAAATAGCTTCAAAAACAAATACTGAACAACATACATTGAAAGTACAACAAACCATAAAAGAGACACTTTAACACAGCGATGTAGGAGCATTTAGACCTAGTCAGCAATGTGATGGAATGTTCACATGTTGTGACTAACAAGGGGTTGGAAGATAAGAGATTAGTTACTTTTATTTATTTAAATGTGTGAGAGTGTTTATTTATTGTCAAATATGAGAAAAGGGAATAGTGGCTGATTGATCCTCCCTGTGTGGAGATTAGGCCAAGCAGTTAGACTTATTTGGTTTTGAATAGGATATGAGGGATTTGAAAGCTTAAATTAGCATTTATTTTAAAAAGGAGTGGAGTTGAAGAGATTCTTTAGGAGAGAGCGAGATATTTCTGTATCTAAACAAAAATTGGTTCATGAATCCACTTTTGTATAAATTATGATATTTTTGTATAATTCAGAGGTTAGTTGGAGATTAGAGAGGTTAGAGAGGCTAGCTAGAGGTTAGCTAGGTTAGAGTCGAGTAAGAGAAAGTGAGGATTTCAAGATTGAAACAGGGTCTTTTATTGTTGTAATCGAGCCAGAGGGCCAAGACTCTATAAACTTATTGTATTGAATAAATGATTTAGTGTACATGAATGTGTTTTTTTTATTGAAATCCTTCACTTGTCTTTGTATAGTTTCCTACGGAACAAATTAGGCATTTTGCTATGTTTTTTATGTCTTAAGTTATAAATCGCAGTGTTCAATGCTTTATTATTGTCCATAGTGTTATACAGTGGTTGAGCCACTTTAAACCCCAGTGATTTATCTAAAGATATCAAAGAGAGTTTATATATGGAGTTATGGTTGTGAAACAGAGTATGGCAGAGAATCGTTTTTTCAACGTAGAGTCCATTAAAAACAAGCGAGATCAAGACAAGAAGGAATAGATGTGAGAAGGCACAGTGGCCATTGGATCTATAAGATCAACGAACTAGATCTAATTGGGGAAAGCAGAGCCACTTTATCGCATTGTTGAAAATGGAGGATGGATGGCTCAGATTTAAGCACAGACCGCATGTTTTATTGTTTAACACTTCACAAGTCAACAATAGCGAGAGTGTCGTGATCGTTGATCAAAGGAGATCTACGATCATTGGGTAGTGAAGGCATGCACGCACTAACCAGAAGAGCGGTTTCCCAAAGGTGGTAAGCGTATTATCTTGCGGCAAAAAAATGGTAAGTGGTATTTAGGGTTGATCACCGGATACCATTCATCGACAGACGCATGGCAGGAGACTGGAGAGAGAAAATCACTTTATCGGGCAGTTATTCCTCTCACAAGTTAACCACCTGATATCAATATCAACCGTCAAATTGAACGGGGTTTGATTGAATGGTTGAGATCTAACGAACTGTTTCGTTAGATCGGGTGAAGTGTAAACCATTGGATCGGAGAACACAATGGACGATGGAGATTGGAGATCAGAGGAGTAGCACTGCGGAAAGGGTTTGAAATACACGGACCTGAAATTTTATAAATGCGGGTGTAATTCCATTTGAGATTCGGCCTTAAGCTTTTGGTCAGATTTCTCATGTGTTTCAATGTAGTTCCTATGTTCCCAATAAAGTGAATGGGTCCGGAATTGTAAAGAAAAATCGATTATAGTTTTGTGTCCCTGCTTATTAAGGCTAAAGCAATAATGAGCGCTTCTGATGTAAATGTGGGCCTGATTCACTGCCACATGCAGAGATTAGTAAAATCGCAGTTTTGCTACGTCATTTTTGGTATCAGAGCTAGATCAATGCTTTGTAGAGATTGGTTGAGAGACTGAATTTTAATTCCAGCATATGTATAATTGCACTGAAGTGAAATTGATATAGATGGGGATCAAACTACAAAGGACACTGAGATCAGAATGGGGAAGCAACGAACTTTTGATGAAGGTTTGGTAAGAATGTTTATTTTGATAATTTTGCAGAGATGTGTTTTGAATGTCTAAATAACAACAAGGGATTGAAATTTCAAAGGAGATGTTTTCCTTTCAGGAAAATGAAATTTCCATGTAAGTTGATTGAATGATTGGTTTGATTTAAAAGGTAAATTGAAATGAAAGGTTTAGAAGTTAAAGCTAAATAAAAGAGTGGTTTGCTATGGCATTGAAGTCATTTAAATGATTTGAAGAATTTTGTGAAAACTGAGAATGATTGGGAATTTCTTAAAGAATTGTTGAAGACAATGATATTGATAGATAAAGGAATAGTTAGACTGAAGGTTGGATTCAATAGAACCGAAAAGAGAGTCCTTACAAGGAATGAATTTTGGAATTTGTAGAAGCAAAAAAGGATTTTCTTATAAACAGGTTATCAGAAGGAATTGATAGTGTCTGTCATGAATTGGTAAAAATAATCGAAATTCAGATCTAATCTTAATTGATCTTGAAAGCTGAAAAGTCCATTATGAAAAGTAAAATGGGAAATAGTTGTTGGCTGTATGGATTCTTTTGAATGGAAAATCTAAATGAAATAGTGTACAGTTGAATCTTTTGGCAAAGATTTAACTGATGGAATGGAAATTAGTTTTAAGACATATTTGAATCAAAAGTTGCAGGTTTAAAAGGTTACTTTGATGTATCTTGAGATAAGATTGTGAAGGTCAATATAAGCAGTGGAATTGCTGAAAGGTAGAATGAGTTATACCTGCATCATAGCATATGAGGTATGTTAAAGAAGATAGAGCAAGAAGAACTCTCAGATGAGTAAAGGTGATAATACCAAACAGTAAATGAAATTACTAAATGAAAGAAGGAAGTGAGCAATTGAAGATGCAGAGCCTAGAGTAGCAAGTGTTCAAGAAGAGATGAGAACAACTTCCAACTGTGGTTGGGTAGAAGCTGTTAAGACAACTCCACAATTGTGATTGTGGGTAGAGTTGCCTTAGAGATAACTATTCCAGCAAGAGGAGTGCTGGGTAGAATTGTTAGTCAGTGAAAGGTTCAAGGAAAGAGCCAATAGGTGCCAAAAGGATGAACTCAGAAAAGTTTGGTGAGGCATGAAGGAGGCTTGTTACCAATGAAAAGGGTTAGTTGCAGATCACTAGTGAACAAGGAAAGTTCACCAAAGGAAGAAATGAAATTGACTATTGGTAGTTATGATAAGGGTATAGAGGAAAGTCAGAAGTAGAGGAAAAAGAGTGCTGAAGCAGTTGGACTCAAAGGAACGAGTAAAGAAGAAAGGAAAATAGAGTTGGCTAAGATGAAGATAGAACTTAGTCGTTTGAAGAAGCTAGTATTGAAAGGAATTAGAGAAAAATGGAAACAAGGATTTTATGTGGGAAAAAGAGTTAAATGACCTGTCATAGAATTGTTTACTGAGAAATTAGTACTCTGAACAGTTGAGGATGAAGGAGTAGAATACATTTGTTAACCAGAGAAAGGATCTCTCCTTGGGGAAGGAGATAGTGATGACAGTGATGAAGAACAAATCTATGCAGATCAGAATGAGAGGCATGTGTTGGTAACATCTTCACAGACAAGAGAATCTCATATTTTTGGGATTAATTATTTCTGTGAATGTAAAATTGTAGGTCTGCAGCCTAATGAATCTAAACCTGTGTATGAAAAGGTGAAAGAGGTAGAGGCAAGAAAACCATGAAAGGAGATGCATAAAGACTTTCAAGATTTCAATTGGTGGAAGAATTTAAAAGGTATGGTTGAATGGTTGTGTCTTCTCTTAGTGAAAACTTATTGGATCATGTTAGAAGGAATTTTAACAGGGATAGAAGACCAAGGGGAAATGGAAAAAGGAAAGGAAATAAATGCATTGCAGATTTGTGAAATGAAGAGAAGAAAAGATGACACAAAGAACTTAGCTGAAGAAGTTAAGTCAAGGAAATCTTTGAAAGATCAAAGTCTTATCATAGAAGAGGAGGAGACATTGTTATCTTATTTGGATAAACTGAGTGTTGGAAGAAATTGTGTAGAATAGGAAGGTATTCTACAAACTTATGATGAAGTTGCCAAGCGTAGTCAAGAAGTTGCAGTCCCATAAGTTTTCTTTGATGAGGAAGAATTCAGAGATGTTGAGGAAGAATTTCTCAATAACTTAGTGAACTATCAGAATAGTTTAGAGAAGCGTGAGGAACTGATCACTGAGGCTTCAAATGCAGAGCCTTGTATTTTTGAAACTAACATGTGTATATTTTCAGGTTTGATAGGTAATGAACAACAATTAGACAATCTGCTTATGCATGTTGATGAAGAAGTGAGATTACTAGAAGAAATGGCTGAAACAAAAAGATAATTTGAGCATGTATTTAATAATTTTGAGAATCATGGTATTGACGAGGAAATTTTCAAGATTAAAGAAGCTGAAGATAAGAAAATGAAAGTTTGTGATGATAACCAGAATGAAGTATTTTTAGTCGAGAATCAAAATGAAAGAACTATGGAAATTATGAAGGAATATAAGATGATGTTGACAGATACAAAAGTTTAGGAATTCTAAGATTTTAAAGTGGATTATTTTTATGAATTTGTAAACCATGAAGAAGTCTTAGAAATCCAAAATTTTGTTTCTGTTGTAGCTAAAGATGGAACAACATCATTTTGTTGCAATAGTATAAGTATAGAAGATGAAAGGTTACTTCATAATGATATGCTCCAAGAAATCCTAGCTATTGAAATGTTGAATGATAGTCTTGTGTCAGAACAAGGAACACTGTGTAATGCAGAGGAAAGTATTGAAATGAAAATTGATGACAATTTCATAACTTTTACAAAAGGACAGTATAAAGATTTAATGGCATAATTATCTATGAAGATTGAAAACTATAGTTATTTTGAATATGACAATTGTGATGGAAATACTGTCTTATACAGGAAGGAGAAGTCATATATAATTGACATGCTTATTGAATATGAAGGAATTGACATTTTGCTAAAATAGTTATTATATGAACTTGATAACATAGAGGAAAATATTATCTTTAATGATAGTGAAAGGGAAGCTATCTAGTACAAAAAAGAGTTTGTAAATGGCAGAGGTGAAGAAGAATTGGATGGTCATAATTTCTATGGTGAGGAGAAATGTACAGCAGGCAGATGTTGGTAGAGTTCAGTTGAGAACAAATTGTAAAGAGGAAGTTGAGAAATTGTAGAAGATGAAGACAATTAAAAAGAGGGACAACAAGGAAGAGAAATTAACAAAAGGAATTTGTATTAGCAAGGAAAGAGGACAACAACAAAATAAGATGTGGAAACCTGGACGAACAGAAGTGATAGTGGCAGAAGAATTGAATCAGTAGCATGATGAAAGTGATGACCAATTACAAAGTAAAGTTTGGGATACTGGATGATCAGCAGAAGAAATACATGACGAAGAGGTCATGAAAACTTTCAACTTTGGGAGTTTGATGTAGGAGCATTTAGACCTAGTCAGCAATGTGATGGAATGATCACATGTTGTGACTAACAAGGGGTTGGAAGATAAGAGATTAGTTAATTTTATTTATTTAAATGTGTGAGAGTGTTTATTTATTGTCGAAAAAGAGAAAAGGGCATAGTGGCTGATTGATCCTCCTTGTGTGGAGATCAGACCAAGCAATTAGATTTATTTGGTTTTGAATAGGATATGAGGGATTTGAAAGCTTAAATTAGCATCTGTTTTAGAAAAGAGTGGAGTTGAAGAGATTCCTTAGGAGAGAGTGAGAAATTTCTGGATCTAAACCAAAATTGGTTCATGAATCCACTTTTGTATAAATTATGATCTTTTTGTATAATTCAGAGGTTAGCTGGAGGTTAGAGAGGTTAGAGAGGCTAGCTAGAGGTTAGCTAGGTTAGAGTCGAGTAAGAGAAAGCGAGGATTTAAAGATTGAAACAGGGTCTTTTATTGCTGTAATCGAGCCAGAGGGCCGAGACTCTGTAAACTTATTGTATTGAATAAATGATTTAGTGTGTGTGAATGTGTTGTTTTTATTGAAATCCTTTGCTTGCCTCTGTACGGTTTCCTACAGAATAAATTAGGCATTTTGATCTATTTTTTATGTCTTAAGTTATAAATCGCAGCGTTAAATGCTTTATTACGGTCCATAGTGTTATACAGTGGCTGAGCCGCTTTAAACCCCAGTCATTTATCCAAAGATATCACAGAGAGTTTATATATGTAGTTATGGTTGTGAAACAAAGTATGGCAGAGAATTTTCTTTTCAATGCAGAGTCCATTAAAAACAAGCGAGATTAAGACAAGAAGGAATAGATACGAGAAGGCACAGTGGTCGTTGGATCTGTAAGATCAACGGACCAGATCTAATCAGGGAAAGCAGAACCACTTTATTGAATTGTTGAAAATGGAGGATGGACAGCTCAGATTTAAGCATAGACCGCATGTTTTATTGTTTAACAATTCACAAGTCAACAGTCACGAGAGTGTCATGATCGTTGATCAAAGGAGATCTACGATCATCGAGTAGTGAAGATGCACATGCATTAACCAGAAGAGTGGTTTCCCAAAGGTGGTAAGTGGATTATCGGGTGACAAAAAAATGGTAAGTGGTATTTAGGGTTGATCACGTGATACCATTCATCGACCGACGCATGGCAGGAGACTGGAGAGAGAAAACCGCTTTATCGGGTGGCTATTCCTCTTGTAATTTATCCACCCGATATCAATACCAACCATCAGATCTGATGGGCCCCAATATCGCATCAATAATGCTGCAACTCCTAGGACTCCCTTCTTTACTTTTATCAACCCGGTAGTTCGTAACAAACTTGGAAGCGACGGTGTTGTATGCACAAGTACTAGCTCTTGCCGCGGCTGTCACTTGATTAGCTGGCACAAGTCCGCTAGGAGCTTAAGCCAACTTCTATGAGCTCTTAGAAGAAGCTTTTTAACTGATGAATGAAAGCTAACTCAAAGGAGGCTAATCTACTTGCAGAAAGAAACTGGAAAGCTGAAAGGAAACGTAAACCCTAGCAAACCCTAATTTTACCAGCTAGCCCTACTGATGCAAGAAAGAGGATGCAAGCTACTGAAAGAGATGCCATTGACTTCTAGGAAGTTAAAATGCATGTGTCTAAGCTACTTCTACAGTAACATCTGAAAAAAACATCTTTTTGTGTTTTTGAATAAGTTGTTAGAATTATCATACATGTGCTTTTAACTGGTTTTGACTATGCAGAGGTGGATTTGCAAGAGAAAATGCTTGCAAAAGGTTGGGAAGGTTTGAAGAGGGCCTAAGGGGTCCCTATCACCCTTCCAGAGAGTTTCACAAAGTTTTGCTATCAAGAAACTATGTTTGTGAGCTTCTACATGGTATTAGAGCCTTGAAATCACATTGGAACCAATATTTCGAACTTGTCTAAGAAATTTCTAATTTGCAGCTTCAGTGCTAAATTTTTCTTCAAGATCGGGAGAATGTATTTTAACGAACTGAGATTGGAGTATGCTCTGGAGGGTAGCTCAAATTTCATAGACTGGAAGGATCGAATGGAAGAAATATTTGATGATAATGGTGTGTTATAATATGTTAAAATTTATATTGAAAAACCTCCACAGTCGGATGCACTACAGTTAACCTAGTGGAAGGAGGATGTTGCAAAGGCAAGGATAATTCTTTTGGAAGGTGTGAGAGACCATGAGGTCTCAAATATCCATGGAAAAGAGCCACTATTTTCTGTGTGGAAGATGCTGATTGAGCTATTCAAAAATAACAGTGACCATAGAGAACTGGCCTTGAAAGACAAACTTCGAAACATAAGAATTCAAAAGAATGATACTTCAAGATGAGCTTGGAGGGTTGGGGTGAATGTTGCAGAAGATGACCTGGTGAGCCTAACTCTTCAAGGCCTTCCAATATATTGGTGAAACTACCACAACTCTATGAATGGAAGGGACAAATTACCAAATTGGGAAAGGTTGTGGTCCGATTTGGTTCAAGAAGAGTTCATGAGAAATAACAGAGATCGAACATCATCTAAAGCTTAGGATGAAGAGAATTTTTCCTTGGTTGGTGTTGTGCTATTCAAAAACCCCCCCATTTATTAATATAATAGCTAATATTCTATAAATAAATGGGAACCCTTCGAAATCCTTCCAAAAAACAAATTTACCATTTAGTCACTTTCTTTTAAATTTTTGGAATAAAACTATCGAGTCAAAAACCTTTGAAAACTAGCAATACTCGCCTTTTAGCATATCGCTGGACTGAGTGTGTCAAAAGCCTTATTAACAAGAAAAACTCGTGAAATACGATCTAAAGGAATCACCGCACTTGACCTAGATATCATTAGGCTTTTTCATTAAAAACTAGGTCCTAAGGCATTTCCTATTAAAACAAAAGCTCGCATCACATATCGCCATTCACAAAGGGCGCACTCTCACGAAGAATGTTGAAACATGAAAAATGTGATATTGGATGAGGTAGTCAACCTTATCGCATAGCATCCAAAACACTTAAGAGAGGTCTAAGACCTTACAAACCACGCGATGTTGTGAAATGCGATAAAAGCCTAGACCCGATTAAAAACTATGTTATAAAATAACACTTAATGTCCGCTGTGCAAACGAAAAAGCTTTATAAGGTAAAATCCCATCAAACAAGCTACGCTTTAAAAACAATAATGAATGTTCCACATCTCGTATCCAGCAGGAACCAAAGGAACTTTAAGAAAGTGTACAATCAAAATGCGATAATGTGATTTGCGATATTGCATCGCAATCACAAAATCAACATTTTCGCAAATTAAAGCTCGCCACCTTAAATGTTTTTCTTCCCGTTTTACGATGCGGAACATTAATGAGAAATAAAGGTAGCGATAAGGAACCATTAGTGGGCATTTAGTATGAGTTAATGACATTTATGTTTGAAAAGCAGCTCGACGTGATACGATATATTTTCATCTGTGTTTAATTAAAACTCCTTTCTTGTCACCTTTTCAAGATTATCTGTATCAATCATTCTTATTATCATTCTTGCTTGTGTCTATTTGATAGCTTTTGCTTTGCTCCATTTTAGGAAAAATCTGCAGCAAGAGTATTAGGAGCAATGGGGAAGAAGGGAAAGGAAGCCGTGTCTAAAAAGTCAGAAATGATCTCTCTATGCTCTGATACTACGTGCAGTAGAGATGGAGGAACTTCAACATGGGAAGCCACGTATGATTTGTTAGAAGAAGAAAAACGAAGGCCTCTGGTAGCAGAGGCCACAACCAATGCTCATGTTTCCTCTGACACCTCCTACTTCGAGACAACATACTCGTTTCTATGCAGCATAGCCGCAAGGCCGAAGATAATCCCATATACAAATAGGGTCAAGTGGATAATTGATGTGGTGGACATCTCAGACACAGAGTTTAAGAATAGCTAGCAAGAGGTCATGGGATCTTTTTCAGTGGACAACATACGACTTATGTACAATTTACCAGAGCCACAGAAGCTCTACAATAATTAGTTCCTCGAGAAATTTTCTAAGGAGAATGAAGACCCGACAGGTGTTAGCTGGGCCTAGATAGAAAACAAAAGTAAGATCAAATGGTATAAGAAGGGTATGTATTCTATGGCATCTATCTCTCCACCTTATAGTTTTGCAGCAATCATCCTATGCAGATTGTTCGGTAAGCCCTATAGTACCAAATTTTCCTCAGAGTGGCTACCATTAATAGATGCAACTATGAACGCAACAATAATGAATTGGGCTCAAATTTTGTCTAATATTTGGCGAAATCCATTATGGACTATAGGATAAAGAGGATTCTCTCTTTAAGGGTTTATCCCACATTTTTCATGAGTGCCTTTATAATGGATAGAATCTGTTTTAGCTCAAAATTTCCCATTAGGAGATGGAAGTAGACTATGAAAGACCCGCTTCCTATCCATGTGTACCATAAGAGTTTGTGGGAGTCTCAGTTTCACCCCGGTTTTTACAAGATTTATCAAGGAGTTATGCTGCCCATCCATAAACAAGTCTACGATACAACCGCCCCTAGATTTTCGAAATAAGCTGAAGTGGATATCTTACCTATAGCTAGATGGTTTGGGGAGGAGACATTTACCTATATCAGAGTATTTGAGAGGATTTCTTCACCACATGTCCTCCCATACTATGTTCTTGACAAGTTAATGGCCAACGAGATAGCCTAACAAACGGAAGGGGAAGGTGGGTTGAGCAAAGGGTTGAAAGAAAAGAAGAAGGCCATTTGGCCTACATTTCCGTTGCAATGTGGTGCGTTTGCACTACATGATTTTGGACATGCATGAAAAGAGGTATTGATTATGAAATCTTTGAAATTAGCTACATTCTTAGGAAGGCAGTATGACCCAAATGGCATTGCTAAAGACTTCACTACTATGGTGAAAGTGAAACCATTCACCCATGACGAAGATGCCTTCGATGACCTATTCCTACAAAAAGAAACATTTTCAGATGTGATGCATATGGCATCACTACTTTTTGCCTGAGATAATGTTGACGTTTTTCATGTGTATAGAAAGAGGAGATTATTGAAGGTCCCATTGGACCTACTGTTGGCTAGTTGAATTGTTTATTGATTAAACATTCAAGTACCACATTAATTGTCAACCTGGGAAAGTCTTTTTATTGCAAAGGCTACCACGTACTGTATGTACTTAATCCTAAAAGCATTAAAAAGCTGTAGTATACGTGATCCTTACGCTAAGTTATCACTATACTGATAAAATGAAAGTAATTAATTAAAATTACAAATCTGAAAAGCGAAATGATGGATGCTCTGTTGGCAGAGGATCAGGACCCTATCCTCCAGGTGAGGACGTTCAGCACCTGCCTCTGTAACCAGATTGCTAACACACACTGCACTCTAATTCACCGGTGAAATATCCTTGCACAAATTCAAGCAATGAATGAAACAGAGTACTAGCAAAGCGGAAATACCAGAGGTAATGCTACAGAATCCAAACAGAGTACCAGTGGAAAGAAAATATCACACACTTACACACTTTAACAGAAAAGTAAATGGGTGAATCTTGTGAGGAAGGCGGGCCCAGTCCCTCTCACAAGATTCCCCAGAACACAAAGGCTAGATTAAGTGCTCAGAATAATCTTCTATTCATCTGCCAAAAGATTCAAGTACAATAAAAGTTCAGACTTGCTGATGTCTCTCCAAATCTCCTTTACATATTACACATTAACCCCCCTTCTAATGTAGATGTCTCCTCTTTATAGAGGAGACATCTATTACAATAGATTATTACAGTTCATTCAGTTAACCCATTTGATCAAAAATAAGAATTACAGACCGCTGTTACAACAGTATAACAACATATTCTTTCTTAAGTTCTGGCTGTTACACAGCTGGTAACTGTCTTCGACCGTCTTCTTGGGATCTTCACATTCCTTTGCCGTTTCCCCATGCTGTTCCTGATTTAAGCAATGGTAACTGTGTTCTACCCGCTTTAGATAGCTGCAGATCATGTCGCGTCAGCGTTCTTCAGATAGTAGCCGGTTGTTATTTCCAGCTGTTGCAAAATAGCCTGTTTTAGATGGTTGCTGTTGCTGACTGTAGCAACTGCGTAGTTGCTGCTTCTGGTGTTGCAGCATCTGCGTAGTTGCTGTTTCTGGTGTTGGAGCAACTGCGTAGTTGCTGTTTCTGGTGTCACAGCAACTATAAATTATAATTCCTGCAGGCTTAAGACAATTACTTGACAATTTAATCAGCTTTTCAAAGATAAATATAAAGATACTCACGAATATGCAATGAACAATTAAACATATAGATATGCGGAAAGTCACTTCGTACCTTGGGGTGATTAAGTCATTATGTAATCAAAGCTTACAACTTATGACTGAAAAGGATAATATTAAGGCAAAAATATAAGGTCAAAATAGGTCAATTCTGAGTCCTAACACCTACTACGGATTGAACCAATAAGGGAGCCAACTCCCAGTGTAAGCTTGGAGGACAACTCCAAATAAAGCTCCAAAGAGAATTCTGAAGCAGAGACTTAGGAGAGATCTACTCATGAGCCAGAGCACTCAGAGCAACAGTCTCAAAATGGGGGAGGCAATAAAAATAAAGAGTCTTAAAGGGACACAGCTGGAACTACAAAGGAAACAACCAAGAAAACCTCGACAAAGAAACAGGAAGAAATTCACTCTACTTCCACTCAGTCAGAAAAACCCCTAGTTATTGATTTGGAAAAGGAATGGGAACATTTCAACAAACATCTGAGATACAGACTCCACAACACAAGTCAACTCAAGAAATAATAGTGGATAAAACTTTAGGCACTCAGGATGTGGAGCTCATTCCTGCCACCCCCACTTCAGAAATTATTTTGAGAATTGAGGAAATTCTTCCATTAGATTTGTTTTATAGTCCTGCCCACAAAGCTGTTGTTAAGAAACAGAGGAAGAAAAGGAAGCTAGATGTTTCAGCTATTACGACTCTCGACAATGAACCAATGGACATTGTATGGAAAGACTCGCCCATGGACCCATTGGAAAACATCACAAGACTGTCGCAATTCACAGGAGCCTATGTTACGAAAAATATTGACAAAGAAACAGAGGTCCAAATGCTACTTAGAGAAAAGGAACAAAAGATTCTGTTGTTGGAACAAAAATTAGCTCAGGAGTAATCGAATCAACAAGCAGAATTACAAGTATCCATCTCCAACAAGAATTTGAACATATGCAAATACAACATCAAGCCAACCTAGCAGAAAGAGATGCGCGAATACAAGCCATGATAGATAAGTATACAGACATTTCGCAAATTGATGAGTTCATAAAGGAAGCACTCAGTCTTAACTCCCAACTAACGCAGTAAAAGGAAGTTCTATGCCAGAAAATCTCGCAAATAAGTTCTTAATGTGAGATCAATGATAAGCTAACAAGCCAAGTTGTTGACATGAGACTTGAGTATGATGAAATCCATAAAAATATTTCTGACTTTATGACCTGGCAAGAATCAGAAGAAGGGAGAAAGGCTGATTTGCCAAAGCTGGAGGAATCTTATAAAAGCATCCTGTTTACAGATTGGGATTCTCAGCTCAAGCAAGAAGAAAGGGAAATGATGGTCGCGACAATAGAAAAAACAACATCATTAAAGCCATCAACAAAAATATGCATGGTGCCAACCTAGTCGCAGAATCCACACCAGGGTTTCTTCCAAATGTCAAACAGTTAGAGCAGTTGTTAGGCCTCTATACTACTAGGGTAACCCCTTATTTTATTAGTACAACCCCCTTATTATATTGATGTACCCATGTAGTGTCCATATTGTTACTATTGTGCCCCATAGAAGCCCACTATTGTTATTATTGTGCCCTTACATTATTATTGTTATGTCGGCTCTGATTATATTATGACCCCTTAGACTCCTATATATAGAAAGGAGGTCTTTTCATTTGTATCATCAAGGGATCATTCATTTGTGTGATGTAAAGGATGTTTCCCCGTCGAAGAGGCTGAATTCTAAGGCGTTGATCTATCTTTTCTATCTTTTTGTGATCTGGTTTCATAACATTTGGTATCAGAGCTTTGGATTCTACTGGTTTCGCTGCTCCAAACAGGTCATCGTGGGATTTTGGCTATAACTCTTTTGCTACAAAGTTTCAGAAGCTAAAAAAAAACCCATTTGAGACGAAATCACGTAGAACCTCGGATCCAAATTTCAGAGCTTTCCGCACTATATTTACGGAGATATGATCTGAGGAAGTTGGTATTTTTGCAATTACATTCCAAATAGGTGACCTGGGGAAAATCGTCATAACTTTCTCTCTGAGCATTAGATTGAAATTTCGTAAGAAGGTGCAGAAAGAGGACAGACTGTTGTTTCTTGTATATATTTTTCAGAGCCAAAGGTTGAAACAGTGACACGTGGCACGTCGTACAATTTTTCTCTACTGAACTAGTCTATAATCAGGTCACTGTGGGAGATTTGGCATAACTCTTCCTTGGAGAATCCAATTTGGATCAGACTGGTGGCATTGGAAAGAGGACGTAGAGGGCTACTACAGGTTGCAATTTTAGAACTAGAAGATCTGAAATTACAGAGTTACATTTGTTTCAAGATCGAGCTCCTAATATCAAGAAAAAGCGAGATGAGGAAGTTTGATGGCAAGGATACAGTAAATTGGATACTACAGATGGAGAAATATTTTGATATACATGGTGTACTACTATTACAAAAGGTATGTATTGCATCTTCATATTTAGAACCGGATCAATTTTTATGGTATAAAGGGCTTTGTTCTCATAAACAACTTGTTATGTGGTCAATTTTCACGGAGGAAATGATAGCACATTATGAGGATACAAAGAGCAACACCTTCTTTAGAGCAACACCACAACAATTGGAAAGAGTAAAAGAGCTTTGTTACATAGTGGAAAGTAAAATTATGGTAACAAGGAAGTCTACCCCTCACAACTATAATAATGGAAGTGTTGTTTCTCCTAGCCTTCCACAACCTACAAGGGTTACATCACAACAATTGGAAGAGAAAAGAGAAAAAGGGCTTTGTTACAATTGTGATAGCAAATGCACTAAAGGTCATAAGTGTGCTGAGAAGAAATTATTTTACAGAGAGTATGAAGAGGAGGAAGAAAAGGATCAAGAAACATCAAAAGAAGAGGATATATTCCAAGACCCAACCCCAGAGAAAGAAGAAATGAATCAGACCATATCTTGTAAAGCATTGGCAAGAATTAACACTCCTCAAACTCTCAAGATAGAAGGACATATCAAGAAGAAAAAGGTGCAAGAAGTGAAATATCACATCGAGAAAGAAGAAATGAATCCAACCATATCTTGTAATTCATTGGTCAGAATTACCACTCCTCAAACTATCAAGATAGAAGGACATATCAAGAAAAATGTTCAAGAAGTGAAAGATCACATCAAGCATCAAGAAATGAATCCGACCATATCTTGTAAAGGATTGGAAGAAATTACCACTCCTCAAACTCTAAAGATAGAAGGACACATCAAGAAGAAAAAGGTTCAAGTAGTGAAAGATCACATCGAGCATCAACAACAAGTTCTCCAAATTTTAAAGGATAACGCCACTTTGGTGCAAAATCGAATGAAACAAGAAGTAGATCAACATCGTAGTGAAAAATGTTTTAATGTAGGTGATTGGGTATTTTTACTACTACATCTCAAGCAAGCTATTTATGAGAAGGAAATGTTGGCAATACTACATGCACTTAAGAGGAAGGAAAAACCATATTGGAACCTGGAGCAGTCACAGAGACAAGAACCCGATAGCTACGAAATCGATCAATTTCAGAGTATCTCATCAAGTGGAAGAACTTACCCACCGAATATTCCACATGGGAGGACAAGAATTTTATACAAAAGCATCAAGAAGTACTCAAGCATTGAGGACAACACTTTTTGAAGGAGAGGGGCATGTTAGGCCCTTATACTACCAGGGTAACCCCTTATTGTTATTAGTACAACCCCCTTATTATATTGATGTACCCATGTAGTTTCCATATTGTTACTATTGTGCCCCATAGAAGCCCACTATTGTTATTATTGTGCCATTACATTATTATTGTTATGTCGGCTCTGATTATATTATGACCCCTTAGACTCATATATATAGAAAGGAGGTCTTTTCATTTGTATCATCAAAGAATCATTCATTTGTGTAATGTAAAGGAGGTTGCCCCCTCGAAGAGGCTGAATTCTAAGGCGTTGATCTATCTTTTCTATCTTTTTGTGAGCCGGTTTCATAACAGCAGCAGTGGAGGTAGGCAGCGAAGGAAAAGGTGGAGGTGATCAAATAAATGAGAAAGCTAAATTGGGAAGCATACTGGCAGTTCTTAATGAAACCATACAGTCAGTGGATGACCTTGCAATGCTTAACTACCTCCACACAAAAAATGGTGCGAGCACTGACAGAAGCTATGTTTGCTAGGTAATTGAAATCAATGATTGACCAACTGATGCAGTTCAAGCCAATGACAGATATTTTCAATCTCAAAGATCGAATACAAAGGAGTTAGTCACTTGTTTTTATTTTTATTTTTAGTTTTATTTTCGCATGATCTACGGAAGTTCGTTTAAACCTCCTCAATATTTTTTGTAATAATCCATTTTAGGACCTATTGTTTAGTATTTAAACCCTTCTCATGCATTTAGAGAGGGGTCTGGAAATTTTATCAAAAACATTCTTCAAAACATGCACTTTTGTACCTTTGAGGAGGTTCTGATGGAATGAATGGAACAAGATCTATTTTCTCTTAAATGTCTAGCATGCTCTATTGAAATGCACTTTTGTACTCTTAGAATATGTTGGATTGACTGGAATTAGGTCAATATTGATGAAGCACATCAGAAAGACTTGTCATATATGGTACTTTTATCTTATGACCTTGTTTTATTTATGTATCAGGCAATAATTCTTCTTTCAATTGTTTTATGTGTGAAGGTATAAATTACAGTTAGCATTATTGCACTTTTGTATGATGTTGGCTTTGACTTTATTCTGAATATGTGAACTATTTATATGCGATATATATTTCACAATCATTTTGGCTAACTATTTATCCGAAATGATTACTGTTAAACAATTTCACTTCTTATTGCACTTGAATGATCTTTATTACCAATTGCTATAGGAAATTATTGTAGATCGCATACTTTATTTAATTCCGGGTATATTTATAGTTAAATAATGTTTAAACTAGGATATATGCATGTGTTTAGTAGTTTAGATTAGATTACATTTAGCTTAATCATTCCCCCGTTACATCATATATCACCCCATCAACACTATCAAAATCTTTTCTGGGAAACTGGTCCCATTACCCTTAGTCGGAGCCACTACACCAAACGGAAAAGGAGCTGCTAACCAAGGTCCACACCAGGTGTTTTTCCCCCATGTTGTAGCAATGATTTTCGAGGCTTCAACATTTTTGCGCTAGAAGGAGGGCCTAACTATGAATTGAAATTAAATTCAAACCAATGGGCCATTCTAAGAGTAAAAATCCCTCACTCTAACCTCCAACTTCTCGATCGCATTCCAAATCTCTAAATCCTAAGTGAGAAGTTGCAAAGAAACCCTTAGAATCTACTAATGAGATTTCAAAGAAATCAGATCATTCTTCTTCAATAGAGACCCTTGAAGTCCAGCCTTTGATCCATAAGTTACAGGGGATTTCAATATCTCAAGAAGAATCTGAGTTATCCCAAGCTAGTGTTACTTCTCAGTTCCCTTCATCTCAAAGGTTAACTAGAGCACAGAGTGAAAAGTTTGGGATCCCCCCATTTGAATTCCATCTACCAAACAGTAAGAGAGATAAGAAGACACAATCTGAATCCCATAGTGAGGTTCTCTCATCATCACCTCAAACATCCTCATTCATTCCATCCATTTCATCACAAAATCAACCAATCGCCTCACAACTTCAGGTCGTGGTTTACACAGGTACTAGAGCACAAGCCTCCTCTACCCAATCAACTTCAACTACTGGAACATCTTCCTCTACACAAATACCTACGATGGATCAAAACCCTCAAAGGCCATGGACAAATCCAGGAGCTGTACGAATGGCAGGACCCTTACATCAATTTCCAACCCATCTAGAAAAATGGTTACCAAAGTTCAATCATGATGATGGCCTACCATTTGAGGGACACTTAAACAATTTTATGTTGTCCATAAACCTAAACAAAGTGGTGGAAGAAGATACAATTGTAATATTATTCCCTTATACCTTACAAGGATCAGCAAGATCATAGTACTTTTCATTACCATCAGGTTCTATTAATATTTGGGATGCCTTTCAAGAGTAGTTCCTAACCAAGTTTGGAGATGACAGATCAACGACTATTATCAATGATCTCTCCAAATTAAAAGCTGAACCTAGAGAACCGATAAAAGACTTCAATTCTCATTTCAATAAGTTGTTGAACAAAATCCCAATAACATCTAAGCCCAACGGTGAAGTCCAAAATGAATGGTACATCTCTGCTCTCCCATCAAACACAACTATTTTCATCCATAGAGCTTCCAAACCAACTTTGGCAGAAGACACGAAACAAACCATAGCTATAGAAAAACATATTCTAGATTTAGATAAGAAAATTGCATTAGAAGAACGAAAATCCAAGAAAGTGACTTTTAGCGACGAATCCAAGAAAAAACCACCTAAATATATTTTTGATCTTGAAGGTTTACAAAATTTCCTTAAAACCATGTCTAATGAAATGGTTGATATCAAGAAACAGGTAGCAGAGACTTCCTCAAAGAAATCTTTTGGACCATACAAAATAAATCCCCCCTTTGATACTAAGCCTCCAAGCACCATATCAAATGCTGAATCGGATGTGGAGGAAGATGAAGTCTCAACAACTAAAGAGAAAACATATGATGAAGAAGTAGTCGAGTTATAAGGAATGTGGGATTTTATTCTTCCCAATGAAGAAACACAAGAAGCACTACCTATTGCAACTAGGAGTAGAAGCCCTATTGATTTTCTACAAACAAATTCAAAGCAAAAGGTATCAACTCCATCTCCCAAAGACAAAACAATAGGTAATAAGTCTTCATTTAAATCCACTCAAACTGATCCTCCTTAATTAAATTCTTCACCTCCAGATAAAAACCTGATAGTATCCAATGAAATGGAATATAACATTGAAGATGATATGAAAAAGACTAGGGCGAACATTACCTTTCACAAGCTTAGCAAGCTGAAACATCAATAGAAGCTATTACTCAAAGAACTAAAAGTAGTCCCTACTTCGCCTCTTCCTGTTGTTGTAATCTCGTAAGCTACCCAACAAATGGGAAGGCCTCCTATTACCTCATTAGATAGAATCAGTCTTACCGATATTGCTCTGATAGGAGGAAGATCTAAATCCCATACTCCTCCATTTATTTTGACTTTTGAGGTTTTCAAAAAAAAATTACACAACTATTTAGTTGACTCTGGAGCTTCATCTAACATCCTACCACGAACAATTTGTATGAAATTGAATGTTGAGCCCCAAAAATCTGTTGTACGCATTGTGCAGTTAGACTGATCCCAAGTCGAAGTTATAGGAGAGCTCAATCAAGTCACTACTAGACTGTCATCAAACCCTAAAGTGTGTCAAGTCATTGACATTCTTGTGGTTGATATTCTCGAGTTCTACAGTTTAATCCTTAACAGAGACTAGTTAGAATAACTTCATGGCTATTTGCGAATAATTGGTCCCACATGTGGCTTCCCTATAATGGCAAGCCAAATCAAATAAGGGTTGACCGCGAAAGACGTAAAAAGTATATCGTTATAGAAATAGAATGAGAGAGTGAGCCAGTCACGTATAGCAAAAATATCATCAGAAACTACTCAGTTAAATCATTTCTAGGAAATTTTAATGCAAATACTTCACCTTTCTTGGAAAATTTTGTTTTATCCCAAGTCAAAAAAAATTCTCAAACAAATATTTCTAAGTGTATAAATTTTGTAGATAAACCTGTAGTTAGTGTTATCTCTGCTACTTTTGTGACAGTCGATGGATTGAAAACAGGTGTGATAGTGTTGTCCCGTGCCTTAAGAATGCTCTCAGCAGTTGGTTTCCTTTTCTCCCTCGTTGTCCTTGTAACTCCATATCCCCTACTTTCCCTGTTCCCCTTTGAAACTATGCTTAATCCCGTGTTTTTTTTAGCCCCGCTTTCTCTGATTTGTTTCCAAAACTTCTTCTTTCCCCACTAGCCCTGTTTTTCTTGCAAAACTCAGCGCGAATTCATGTTTATTCCAA
Organism: Pinus tabuliformis; assembly: GCA_031772625.1. Taxonomy (NCBI): domain Eukaryota; kingdom Viridiplantae; phylum Streptophyta; class Pinopsida; order Pinales; family Pinaceae; genus Pinus; species Pinus tabuliformis. The sequence goes on along the minus strand of CM062805.1, from coordinate 516,627,268 downwards.
AAGCCTACATTTCCTAAAGACCAGGCACTTAACCCACGAAACCCTGCCCATATAGTTTCCTTCATCCACAGCCGTTGATCGCCATGATCCAACGGTCACAACCCCTTTTCCCACACATTAAACCCTGCGTATGTTCCTTGCCATTTGACTATCCATCGCATGATCGGATGGTAGTCGCAAGCCTTGATTGCTCACCCTGCCCGCCCGTTAACGCGTGATCGCGACGGTTTCGCACCCGTCACATTTGCCACGTGTTTCTTTTTTACAGTATCGCGCCATCACATACAGATATCGCCTCCTCCGATAGGCAGTGTGATAAAACCGCTTTCCGCTACCGTACCCTTCTCCCACCCGTTAATCTCCGTGCCTCTTCCGCTTTCGTCAACCGTTAGATCTGCCACATCCATATCCAACGGCCTTCGTTCCTCCATCCATATTTCCTCCTGATAGATCCTGCCGATGTGATCTCCATCGTTCATCTGTGGATCCGACAGCCATTAATTGTTCTCATCCTATGCATGCCTCCACCATACTGTCTTTACTCCTTTCACTGTCTTGGGCTCCCGAAGGACAAAGCCATCTGCTACCAAGTACTCTGTGTAATAAGGCTTCAACAACTGCAATTAACCAGCAGCGTGGCCGAGAAGAAAATGGACAGCCTCGAGCAGTAAAAGGCATTTATTAGTTATGGAGATCTATCCATACATGAGTCCACCTGACCAAGAAGGACTGCATAACACCAGAGAAGGGTTGATTTGTTCATTAAGACAATCAGATTGTAGCAGACAATCCATCAGAAAGTTAATATGTGTTGGTGGTCCATTATGACCACTCCTCGTGTAACATAGCAGAGTGTTTTTGTAAATCGACCTCTATATATATCCAGAAGACAAAATGTAATAGGGGTTGATGGTTGATGAGTGTTATTTTGATGTAAAAGTTCAACTTCTGGAGACTGTAACCATTGTGATACCTGCAGCGTTTGGTCTTCATTTTCAGCTAATGCAAGCTTCCTTTGATGTTAATTGCTCACTTTCCACTTCTTCTCCTTTATTCCAGGTTGTTCCTGTTATACATTTTTTATGTGCTCTTGATGTTTAGCATTAGAGGGGCTGTCATCCCGCCTCTGTGTTAGAATATAGTATGTATTATTGAATGTGTATGCAGATTTCTGTTGTTTTAATGCCAGAGAGTTGTCATCCTGTCTGTGCATTAGGAAATAGATTTACAGACCTTTTAACTGGTTGCAGCTAGCCATCACAGGGTCCTATGCATCTGCTAGTGTGATCAGTATTCTTTATCATCACATTTTCCTTAAACTGGGAGTAATTGGTGGTCTAAAGCCTTGTATTCTGGGGGTGTTCACCCATGTCTGGGGTTAAGCATAGTAGAAGTGGTTATCTGGCTTGAATATGCATCATTTCCTTCCATTCATCCACCATTTTCCAACATTTTATGTTGAGTTTGTAATGTTCCCGAGCATCTCTGGTATACAACCTAGGAGAGTTTCTTGGGGTGATAACATTAATTGGCGCCGTTGCCGGGGAGAGGAGAATTGAAGCTCAGCTTCCCTGGGAGAATGACACAGTTCCAGATTTTGATGATAGACAAGGTATGGGCACATATTTTGGTTGTAATCATCTATCTGGCGACTCCACTGGAGGAAGACCAACTTTTGGCGACTCCACATTGAAGTTCTGGCACAGTTGGTAAGGCATGCTCGAAGAAATCCTTAGAAATCATCAGCTGAACCAGTGCCTGATCCTGAGAAGATCGTTAAGCAGAAGAAAGTTTCATAGAAAGGAGCATCAGGACCAGGTAAGCCCTAGAAATTCCATGTATCTCTGATAGTGAAAGTCACCTTCAGAGATTCATTTGAGCTCCTTAGTCATTCATTTCCCTTTCGGACCTCAGTTTAAACAAGCATCCATGCTGTCCATAATATTCCTCTGTCTCTGTCATTCTTTTCGTTGATCCATTCCACTTAGTTCACCAGTATCCTTTCATATACTTCAGTCATGGTAGGCCAGCAAGTTCTCACAAAAATAGAAAGAATAGTTGCTGTTAGGTATGGACCCCTGGTCTTGCCTGTCCCTTTGAACACCATGCCTACAGGAAATTATCAAGAATTTATGCCAAAGTTTACTGGTACAGAAGGAATATCAGCTGAAGAGCACCTTGAGGCCTTTTATAGTTATGCTGATAACCTGGATATCAATGAAGAGGATGTCTAGATGAGGGTTTTTGTCCAAAGCCTAGATGGGGAAGCTAGAAAATGGTTTAGAGAATTACCCCCTAGGTCTATTGCAGATATTGAGGCCCTAGATGATGTGTTCCTAAAGCACTGGGGAAATAATAAATATCTGCTCTATTATCATACTGAATTTGAGAACTTGCAGAGAGAAGATGGTGAGTTGCTGTCTGATTTCAACATCAGATTCAATCATATGTACAATAGAATGCGAGCTGAAGCAAAGCCCACCCCTACTTCTGCAATGATTACTTATGCCAATGCCTTCAACTCCCAATTCTGCTTGTTGTTAAGAGAAAGAAGATGTACTTCTTTGGCTGATATGCAAGATGCAGCCTTTGAAGTAGAATCGAACATCATTGCTGCAGAGAGACTCGAAGGTGATGCTGAAAGGAGAAGACAGGGAGGAGAATCCTCATCATCCTCAGAGCCTGAGATTGATGAATTAGCCAGGATGATAGAGTTTTTAGCCTCTAAAGTTTCCAAACTAAAAGCTGAGCAGTATTCTGAAGAAGCAGGAGTTCCTTGTGACTTTTCTCTTCCAAAGCCAAATCCATATAGAGGAGCATAGGAGCAATTGCAGATTTTGCAAATAAATATACAAATGAAGATCAAAGGGTGAAGACCCTTTTTCAGAATATAGTCATGGAAGAAGAACTATTTGTTGGGTCCCTATAATACTAGTAATTACCCCATTACTATTGTAGTTGCATCCCTTATTAATATTTTTTTGCCCCTATTATCCCCATATTGTTATTACTGTGCCCCATAGAATCCCTCTATTGTTATTTTTGTGGCTTTATATTATTATTGTTAGGTCGGTTGGGTTATATTGTGACTCCTTAGACTCCTATATATAGAAAGGAGGTTTTGTAATTTGAATCATCCAAGAATTGTTCATTTATGTAATGTAAAGGAGGTTTCCCCCTCGAAGAGGCTGAATTCCAAGGCGTTGATCTATCTTTTCTATCTTTCTTGAGTTGGTTTCATAACATTTGGTATCAGAGCTTTGGATTCTAGGGTTTTGCTGCTCCAAACGGGTCATCGTGGCATTTTCACTATAACTTTTTTTCTGCGATGTTTCAGAAGTTGCAAAAAAAATCCATTTGAGAAGAAATCGCGCTGAACCTCGGGTCCGAATTTCAGAGCTTTTTGCACTATATTTGCGGAGATATGATCTGAGGAAGTTGGTCTTTTTGCAGACTCCTGAATTACATTCCAAACAGGTGACCTAGGGAAAATAGTCATAACTTTCTCTCTGGGGATCGGATTGAAATTTCATAAGAAGGTATAGAAAGAGGATGGACTGTATTTTCTTGTATGCATTTTTCAGATCCAAAGGGCGAAACAATGACTCGTGGCACGTCATACAAGTTCGCTCTACTGAACTAGTCTATAATCAAGTCACTATGGGAGATTTCGCATAACTCTTCCTTGGAGAATCCAAATTGGATCAGACTTGTGGCATTGGAAAGAGGAAACAAAGGGCTACTATAGGTCACAAATTCAGAACTAGATGATTAGAAATTACAAAGATACATCAGAGGCAATATCGAGCTCCTACAAAGTGAAAAAAGGTGTGTAGATTTTCTTAAACTTTTGCTTAAGCCTGGTTTGAAAATTTATTCTGAAGGAATTCAAAGGAGTAGAGCATTATTATCGGTAACTGATGCCTCAAGGAAAGAAAATTCAAACACCTAGTAAGGAACCTAAAATCTCTAGCATGACTCATGAAGAAGAGGAAGAAATGCTACATGATATATCAAAATTACAAGAACAAGTGCAACAAATGTCACTGTCACAAAAGCTAACAGAAGCTAAGATAAATGGCATGGAAGCTAAGATTAATGGAGTGGAAGCTAAGATGAATGGCATGGAAGCTAAGATGGATAACTTGAAGATAGATTTGAACACAAAGTTGAAGACAGACATGGCAGATTTGAAGACAGATTTGACAAATTTTCTACAAGAAATACTTACCAATGGTGAAAAGGTAGTAAAGGAAACTCATGATGCGAACAAAAGAAATGTTAATCATGATTTCTTAGACTCTAATGTGGATAGAAAACCCACCATATTCCAAAAATCGATATGAGGAAGTTTGATGGCAAGGATCCCGCAAAATGGATATTACATATGGAGCAATTTTTCGATCTCAATAATGTGCAAAACACACAAAAGGTACGTATGGCAACTTTATATTTGGAACCAAATTAGTTTGTATGGTATCAATGTCTTTGCTCTCATAAAAAATTTATCACTTGGGCAATTTTTACGGAAGAATTGATAGCACATTATGAGGATACAAAAAGCAACACTTTTTTTAGCCAATTGATAAGTCTCAAACAAAAGGGTTCAATAATGGAGCACATTGAGGAGTTCCAAAAATTGAACATAAGGGTAAAAGATATTCCAGAGGAGCATAGGATTGATGTGTTCATAGGGTCTTTAAAGGATAATATCCAACATGATGTTCGCCTTTGGGAACCTGATTCATTAGAGAAGGCATTCAGGTTAGAAAGAAAAATGGAAAGCAAAATTATGGCAACCAAGAAGCATACCACTCTCAACTATAAAGATGGAAGTATGGTTGCTCCTAGTCTTCCACAACCTATAAGGTTGACACCACAAAAATTGGAAGAAAAAAGAGCAAAAGGGCTTTGTTACAGTTGTGATAGCAAATACACTAAAGGTCATAAGTGTGCCGAGAAGAAATTATTCTACATAGATTGTGAAGAGGAAGAAGAAAAGGAGCAAGAAAGGTCAAAAGAAGAGGATATACTCTAGGAACAAAGCCTAGATAAAGAAGAAATGAATCCGACCATATCTTGTAATGCATTGGCGGGAATTACAACTCCTCAAACCATCAAGATAGAAGGACAAATCAAGAAGAACAAGGTACTAGTGTTGATTGATTCAGGAAGTACCCACAATTTTATTCATTGTAAGGTAGAAAAAGAATTGAATTGCTTCTTATACCCAGCACCAGAGTGTCAAGTGATGGTTGCAAATGGAGGAACAATAAATTGCTCTGGAAAGTGCCATAATATCAAGCTATCGATGGGAGAATATGTATTGACTAGCCCAATGCTTTCCATTCTAATGGGAGGTGCTGATGTTGTACTAGGAGTACAATGGCTACAATCCTTGGGTACAATAGCTTTCAATTTTCAAGAACTTTTCATGAAATTTTTTGTGGAAGGAAAGGAAGTTGAATTAAGGGGTATTGCAGGGAAACCGAGAAAGATAATTAGCTCTAATGGTATGACAAAGCTTCTAAAAAAGGAACAAAGGGGTGTAATTGCACAATTATGTTTGCTAGATGTTTCCACATTGCAATCATCTATTTCTCCAGATCTCCAAAAAGTCTTGGACAATCATTCCAAGGTATTTGAGACTCCCAAAAGTCTCCCACCTATCCGTGATCATGATCATGCTATTCATTTGATTCCAGGAAGTGTTCCTCCAAACATCAGGCCGTACAAATATCCCTATGCCCAAAAGAGTGAAATTGAACGTATGGTTGCAGAAATGCTAGAGGTTGGTATAATTCAACTGAGTCAAATTTCTTTCTCTGCTCCAGTAGTATTAGTGCACAAGAAGGATGGATCATGGCGCATGTGTCCGGATTATAGGGAGCTCAACAAGCTCATTATTGAAGATAAGTTTCCCATTCCTGTCATTGATGAATTACTGGATGAATTGCATGGATCAATTTACTTCACCAAGTTGGATCTTCGTTCAGGATATCATCAAATCAAAATGAAGACTGAAGACATTTCAAAAACAACATTTAGAACTTATGAGGGTCATTATGAATTTTTGGTCATGCCTTTTGGCCTTACCAATGCGCCTTCAACATTTCAAGGTTTGATGAATTCCATTTTCAAACCATTCCTTAGAAAATTTGTGTTAGTATTTTTTGATGATATACTAATCTACAACAAGTCTTGGAAGGATCATGTTGAACATGTTGACAAGGTGCTACAACTATTGGAGGAGAAGCAATTATATTTAAAAAGATCCAAATGTTTCTGTGGAGTACAAGAGGTGGAATATCTGGGTCATATTGTATCTCATGAAGGAGTTAAGGTAGACCCTAGAAAAATTAAAGCCATTAAGGAATGGAAAATCCCCACATCCATAAAGCATCTGTGAGGATTTCTCGGGTTGACAGGGTGTTATCGCAAGTTTGTTAAGAATTATGGGAGAATAGCAGCATCGCTAACAACATTATTGAAGAAAGATGCGTTTTCATGGACTCCAGAAGCAACAAAGGCCTTTGAACATCTTAAAGAGGCAATGTGACAAGCACCGGTCTTAGCTACACTGGACTTCACAAAAACCTTTATTGTGGAATGCGATGCTTCAGGAAATGGAATTGGTGTTGTTTTAATGCAAGATGAAAGACCCATTGCTTTTGAAAGTCGTCCAATCAAGGGAAAGTTTTTACACAAAGCTATTTATGAGAAGGAAATGTTGGCAATACTCCATGCACTTAAGAAATGGCAACCCTACCTAATGGGAAGACACTTCAAGGTAAAAACGGATCATGATAGCCTTAAATACTTTTTAGAACAAAGATTATCCTCTGAATAGCAACAAAAGTGGGTCACAAAGATGTTGGGTTATGACTTTGAAATCATCTACAAAAAAGGGAAGAAAAATGTGGTGGCAGATGCACTCTCAAGAAAGGATGAGGATGTGGAAGCATTGTTGTGCGCCATTTCTATTATCCAACCAGATTGGATAAACGAAGAAAGGGAGGAATGGAAGAATGACGAAGAAGTATGGGCACTTATTCGAAAGTTACAACAAGATTCCAGTACGTCTGATACATTTAGCTGGCAAAATGATTCTTTATGGTACAAAGATCGCTTATACCTTTGTAAGAATTCCCAACTAAAACAAAATATTCTTATGGGATTGCACACTTCTCCCTTAGGAGGGCACTCAAGATTTTTAAAAACTTACCACAGGGTTAAGAAGGAATTTTTTTGGGATGACCTTAAATCGGATATTCAAAAATTTGTGGCGGAATGTTTGGTTTGCCAACAAAATAAAGTTGAAACAATTAAGACACCGGGTCTATTACAACCTTTATCCATTCCAAGCCAATGTCTGGAGGAGGTTTCAATGGATTTTATCACAGGTTTACCCAAGTCTGAGGGTAAGAGTGTCATCATGGTGGTAGTTGACAGACTTACCAAGTATGCACACTTTTGTGCATTATCACATCCATTTAAAGCCAGTACGGTTTCTACTGCATTTATGGAAACAATTCAAAAGCTACATGGAAACCCAAAGATTATTGTAAGTGACAGAGATCCCATTTTCACTGGACATTTTTGGACAAAATTATTTTCTTGTCTTGGTACTCAATTAGCTCATAGCTCATCTTATCATCCTCAATCTGATAGGCAAACTGAGATAGTAAACAAATGTTTGGAAGGATATCTTCGTTGCTTTGTATTTGATAAACAGACACAATGGGTCAAATGGTTGCCTCTGGCTGAATGGTGGTATAACACTTCCTTCCATACAGCAACAAAAATGACCCCATTTATGGCACTTTATGGATATCAGCCACCATCCATCACATCATATTTAAGAGAAAATCCTAAGGTTCAAGCAGTGGAACATCACATCGAACATCAACAACAAGTCCTCCAACTCTTAAAGGATAACCTCGTGTTGGCACATAATAGAATGAAACAACAAGCAGATCAACATAGCAGTGAAAGACGTTTTGATGTAGGTGATTGGGTATTCCTAGGACTACAACCATATAAGCAAATGTCCCTTAAGCAAGCTAAGAAGTATAATAAATTATCACCAAAGTATTATGGTCCGTACAAGGTGTTGCAAAAGATTGGTACTATGGCATACAAATTGGAGCTTCTTGCAGCTTCTCGATTAAACCCAGTTTTCCATGTTTCATGTTTAAAGAAGGTTATAGGTGAAAAGCTCCTAGTTCAAACAATATTGCCAGAACTTGACGAGGAAGGAAAAATTATATTGGAACTGGAAGCAGTCATAGAAACAAGAACTCGACAGCTACGAAATCGATCAATTTCAGAGTATCTTATCAAGTGGAAGAACTTATCCGCTGAAGATTCCACATGGGAGGATGAGAATTTTATATAGAAGCATCCAAAACTACTCAAGTGTTGAGGACAACTTTTTTTTGAAGGAGAGGGGCATGTTGGGTCCTTATAATACTAGTAATTACCCCATTACTATTGTAGTTGCATCCCTTATTAATATTTTTGTGCCCCTATTATCCCCATATTGTTATTACTGTGCCCCATAGAATCCATCTATTGTTATTTTTGTGGCTTTATATTATTATTGTTAGGTCGGCTGGGTTATATTGTGACTCCTTAGACTCCTATATATAGAAAGGAGGTTTTGTCATTTGAATCATCCAAGAATTGTTCATTTATGTAATGTAAAGGAGGTTGCCCCCTCGAAGAGGCTGAATAATAAGGCGTTGATCTATCTTTTCTATATTTCTTGAGCTGGTTTCATAACACTATTTGAGGAGGAGGTTAATGGTTTGGAAGACAAGGGCAGTGCCCCTTTCCTAACTAGAGCTGCATATGAAGATGCTTTATCCAGAGGCACTGCTTGTCAGTTTGTTGTACTTGCAGAACAACAAGCTTATCAGCAGCAGCAATCAACAACAGGTCCTATCAACCTCAAAGAATTTGTGCCCGAAGCCAGCTCATCTTCACATGGCTATGCAGATTTGCAAATTAGCCAACCTGTTATCATCCCCAGCCCAGTAATCAAAAAGGGAGAAGTAAGCCCCCCATCATCTCATGTTTCTCTGTCTGCTCAAATGAGAATCCCTCACAGTTGCCCACTAGGAAATGAGGCAGGAAATAGCTCCATGCTCAAGGCTGAAACTGATCATCTCAGTCTTGATGTATTGAAACCTGCTTAGATGGCCCCCACACAGAATGAAAGGGCAGCTTGTCAGATGACAGAGGAAGAGGATGCACAGTCTCAGAACTCCTACTTGGATGTGGATTGTTTAAAAAAAAATGAAGTAGCAGATGATGTCTCTGTGTCCCCTGCACAAGAATACAATGGTGCATCATTCATATTAGTTGTGCAGACCACAGATGACACAGAAAAGTACACAACAGCCATGATTATTCAGCAGGTGTACAAAGGCTCCCATGAAAAACATCCAAGGGAGAGAGCACACAGAAGGGAGATGAAAGTTGATCCATATCTACCTATTAAGCTCAAATGTCCTAAGCTATTTGAGGTAGATGATCAAATAAATCCAGTTTTGCTACTCTATGATGAACCGACTAACAGTCAACAATTTTGGTGGCTCACCAGATGGGCAGTTTTTGAAGTTTTAAGTTTTCAAGCCTTAATATTGTAATTGTCTTCTTTTTATTATAGACTTAAGTAGACTCCATGCCCAATGGATACTAGGCAAATGTTTTTAAGCTAGTTTTGTATGAATGCATTGGTCTACAGGTTCTTGAGACCTCACAGGGAGGATCTCATCCCCAAAAGGAGCTAGTGTTAGCTCTGCTACTTTTGTGACAGTTGATGGATTGAAAACATGTGTGATAGTGTTGTCCCATGCCTTAAGAATGCTCTCAGCAGTTCGTTTCCTTTTCTCCCTTATTCTCCTTGTAACTCCATACCCCCTGCTTTCCCTGTTCTCCTTTGAAACTCTGCTTAATCTCGGGTTTTCTCTGAGACCCGCTTTCTCTGTTTTGTTTCCAAAACTTCTTCTTTCCCCGCTAGCGCTGTTTTCTTACAAAACTCAGTGCAAATTCATGTTTATTCCATAAGCCTGCATTTCCTAAAGACTGGACGCATAACCCATGAAACCCTGTCCATATAGTTTCCTTCATCCGCAGCCATTGATCACCATGATCCAATGGTCCCAACCCCTTTTCCCGCACGTTAAACCCTGCATATGTTCCTCGCCATCTGACCGTTTGTCGCATGATCAGACGGTAGTCGCAAGCCTTGATCACGCAACCTGCTCACCTGTTAATGCGCGATCGCGACGGTTTCGCGCCCGTCACATCTGCCACGTGTTGCTTTTTTACAAGATCATGCCATCGCATACGGATACCACCTCCTCTAATAGGCGGTGCGATAAAACTGCTTTCTGCCACTGTACCCTTCTCCCACCCGTTAATCTCCATGCGTCTTTCACTTCCATCAACCATTAGATCTGCCGCGTCCAAATCCAACGGCCTTCATCCCTCCATCCATATTTCCTACCGATAGCTCCTTCCGATGTGATCTTCGCCTTTCATCTATGGATCCGATGACCATTAATTGTTCTCGTCCTGTGCACGCCTCCGCCATACTGTCTTTACTCCTTTCACTTTCTTGAGCTCCCGAAGGATGAAGCCATATGATACCAAGTACTCTACGTAATAAAGCTTCAACAACTGCAATTAAGCAGCAACGTGGCCGAGAAGAGAATGGATGGCCTAGAGCAGTAAAAGGCATTTATTAGTTATGGAGATCTATCCATACATGAGTCCACCTGACGGAGAAGGACTGCAGAACACCAGAGAAGGGTTGATTTGTTCATTAAGACAATCAAATTGTAGCAGATAATCCATCAGAAAGTTAATATGTGTTGGTGGTCCATTATGACCACAACTCGTGTAACACAATAGAGTGTTTTTGTAAATCGACCTCTATATATATCCAGAAGACAAAATGTAATAGGGGTTTATGGTTGATGAGTGTTATTTTGATGCAAAAGTTCAACTTCTGGAGACTGTAACTACTGTGATACCTACAACATCTGGTCTTCATTTTCAGCTAATGCAAGCTTCTTTTGCTGTTAATTGCTCACTTTCCACTTCTTCTCCTTTATTCCAGGTTGTGCCTGTTATACATTTTTTATGTGCTCTTGATGTTTAGCATTAGAGGGGCTGTCATCCCACCTCTGTGTTAGAATCTAGTATGTATTATTGAATGTATATGCAGGTTTCTATTGTTTTAATGCCAGAGAGTTGTCATCCTGTCTGTGCATTAGGAAATAGATTTACAGACCTTTTAACTAGTTGCAGCTGGCCATCACAGGGTCCTGTGCATCTGCTGGTGTGTTAAGTATTCTCCATGATCACCTTTTCCTTAAACTGTAAGTAATTGGTGGTCTAAAGCCTTGTAGTCTGGGGGTGTTCACCCATGTCTGGGGTTAAGCATAGTAGAAGTGGTTATCTGGCTTGAATATGCATCATTTCCTTCCATTCATCCACCATTTTCCAACATTTTATGTTGATTTTGTAATGTTCCTGAGCATCTCTGATATACAACCTAGGAGAGTTTCTTGGGGTGATGATAGTTAGCTCTATATTTTGGAAATTATTTTTTGATGGATCCAAATCCAATGATGGAGCAGGAGTAGGATGCATATTAGTTAGCCTAGAAGGGGAAAAAACTATGTTAGCATGCAAACATGAATTCGAATGCACAACAACGCTATCGAATATGAAGCATTGGTTCAAGGGCTATATAAAGCTATTGGCCTTAATATCAAACATCTGCAAGTGTTTGGAGATTCAGAAATTGTGATAAAATAAGTAAGAAATACTATACACTATTTTTCAGGACATTTGAAACATTATCAATCCTTAGTCCAGGATCTCACTTCTTACTTTACAACATTTAATATTTCCCCTATCCCAAGACTCCAAAACACAAGTGTCGATCTTTTGGCTAATGTGGCATCCAAGCTTATTCCACCAGGAGATTATAGCCCCGATCACTTTTCTATTGAATTGATTTTTAGGCTTTCCATTCTTGACAATATCACAAATTGGCGAGTCTTTAATAACGATCCAGATATCGTAAGCTTTCTGACATCTAAAGGCTCGTATGATGACCAAATAATTGATAAAGATCAACATGACAACCATCTTAAGCAAGAAGAAACTATAAATGACATACCTAAGTCTATGGTTAAGATGGAAGACTTATACGATCTTAAGGACAGATTCAAGAAGCCCACCAACTCAAAACTTCAAAGTTCAACTTTAAGGTTTGAATTAGTTAACTTGGAACTGACCTTAAGCCTCAAAATATAAATCTAGGTCTAGGTCTTACACCAAATGAAAAATCAACCTTCGTTCATTTGTTGAAGAAATACAAGAATGCCTCTGCTTGGAACTATGAAGATCTTAAGACATAGGACACTTCTATAATTCAACATACCATCCCCATGATATGTGATGAAAAGCCCATGCAACAAAAGCTAAAAAATATTAACCAAAATCTAGAAAATCAAATAAAATCTGAATTGAATAAGTTGCTCAAGGCCAAAATTATCTTTCTTGTCAGGCACTCAAGTTGGGTTTCTAACCTTGTTCCTATCAGAAAAAAGAATGGTGATATTCGAATATGTATAGACTTTCGCAATCTCAACAAAGCCTGCCACAAGGAAAAAATTTCATTGCCTCCTATGGAACAAATATTACAATCAGTTGCAAGCTCAGAACTAATGTCTTTTCTAGATGGATTTTCAGGTTATAATTAGATTCTAGTACATCCAGATGACCGGCCAAAGACTAAATTTAGAACCAAATGGGGCACCTATGCCTATCAAAAGATGCCATTTGGGTTAATCAATGATGGTGCAACGTTTCAAAGAGCCATGGACATAGCTTTCAAAGGTTTGGTAAACAAATCAATAGTAATCTATTTAGATGATATAACTGTATACTCTAAAAAGTGTAGTAATCATTTGAAATATTTAAAACAAATCTTTGAGTGTTGTCAGAGGTATGGAATTTCTCTTAATCCCAAGAAATCTTTCTTTGCTTTAAGTGAAGGAAAAATCCTTGGATTCATTGTATCCAAAGAAGGGATTCACATTGACCCAGATAGGATAAGAGAAATTTTTGAAATTCCTTTACCTCATAAAAAAAAATCTATGCAGTTCCTAGACCAGATAATTTTTTTCAAAATATTTTTCCCTAAATTTTTATGAATTGTTTTACCACTCCAATCCATGATTAAGAAAAAATATATTTTTAAATGGGGACATACTGAGCATGAAGCCTTTGATATGATTAAACAAGCAATCTTAAATGCTCCCTCACTAGCAACCCCAAATTTTTCTAATTATTTCATTTTATATACCTTTTCTTCCGAGAAATCATATGCAACTATATTAACACAGGTCAATGATGATCAAGCCAAAGTGCCGATTTATTTCTTTAGCTCCAATTTGCAGGGGGCTGAATTAAACTATTCCGGTGTTGAAAAAAAAGCTTTCACTGTTTTCAAATCAATAAAGCATTTCAGACCCTTTCTCCTTAAAACCCACACCAAGGTAATAGTCCTGTTTTCAGCAGCGAGAAATCTGTCAATTCAAAGGGATGTAGGTGAAAAAGGGAAAATTGGCTAACAACAATGCAAGAATATGACATAGGGATTATACTAGCCAAAATTGTAAAAGGTTAAGATTTTTGTACAATGTTAGCAGGAGCATCCAACTTACCAGCACTACAACATTTAGGTGATGATATACAAGTATACGAGGTAAGCCTCAATGACACCGAATGCAAATATGTTGATATCATTTTTTATTTGAAAAATGGATATGCCCCTACGCAACTAAGTTACAAAAGAAAAATGGCTTTGAGGTTAAAAGCTAGACAATATCAAATCATCAATCATGTGTTATTTAGAATAAATTATGATTATGTTTGCTTAGATGTCTTGAAAAATCTGAGTCTAGAAAGGTTTTGTAGGAACTCCATGATGCACTAGCTGGTGGACATTTTGGAGGGGATACAACCGCACATAAAGTCTTGCATGCTGGCTATTATTGGACAACCTTATTTAGAGATGCACGCGATTATGTAAGGAAATGTAAAGTTTGTCAAACAGCTATTGGGAGATAGAGGAAACCCGCATTACCATTGCAACCAGTCAACATTGAACAACCATTTGAACAATGGGGACTGGACATAATAGGTGAGATCATTCCTCACTCTTCAAAGCAGCATAAATATATCCTTACAACAACTGATTACTTCACAAAATGGGTGGAAGAAATTCCACTTAAGGTAGCCAATTTTGAAAACATCATTGAATTTATTGATTAGTTTATTATTACCAGATTTGGTCTGCCATCTTCTCTCATGTTTGATAATGCATCTTATTTTACAGGCAATGCTATGACAGAATTTGATCTTAAAAGAGGTTTTAAACTTAAATACTATGCTAACTATTATCCTTAGGGAAATGGTTTGGCCGAATCTACAAACAAAAACCTCATAATAATTATCAAATGAACCGTTGATCAAAGTCAGAAAAGCTGACACAAATCTTTCATATTTTCTCTATGGGTAGATTGAATAACACAGAAGACCTCAATAGGCACTTCTCCTTTTAATTTGGTCTATGGGAAAGAAGTTGTCCTCCCTACAAATGTAGCTATTCCCTCTCTAGTCCTAGTTCAATTTATTAAGGAAACCCCTTCCTCCTTTATGCAAGTGAGACAATCACAAATCCTTAAGCTCAAATAAGAAAGGGAAAAGGCCAAAATCATATATGCACATCATCAACAGTTAGTCAAATCTTCATTTGATGCAAATTTTGTAAGTTCAAAATCCTGCCAACTTAGAGACTTGGTATTGAAATGGGATAAAGCACACGAGGAAAAGGGTAAGCAAACCAAGTTCCAAAGAATGTGGCTTGGCCCGTTTCAGATTGTCTAACAAATAGGTCCATCAACCTTTTTATTGCAAGATTTATCAGGCAAGAGAGATTCTTTGCCTGTAAGTGGGCAGATCCTCAAGAAATAATTTTCATAGAAGATAACCTATTCTATCCATTGTATATTATTGTTTTTACTTTTTAGGAAAATAAAAGTTCAGTAGCTTTTACTTTTGGCCTTTATAATAAGTCTCTTTTATATTTTGACTTTTCATTTGTATAAGTAGATATTTTTAAGAAGATAATTTTTCATTCGAAACATAAGCTAAGTTCTATCTCTCTGAAATTTCTTGTCCTCTACTAAAATTAGTTACCCTTTGGTGAAACTCAACTTTGTAAAAGAACCTTTGCTCTACCATTAGTTAAGAAAAGTATCGTTAACAAAACAAGTCCTATCTATAGAAAAGCATATTTAACTCTATGATTGTTATCCAGAAACTCTTAAGGAGTTAATGATTCTCCCATCTAGTAAGCTTTAATTTTTTAGAGTGTAATTCTAAAATATGCTTAAAATTAAAGGATAAGAGGTCTCATCAAGAGCCGACTTACCATTATCATAGGGAAATAACTAGCTGACATTACCAATACTGCATATCAAAACAGGGTAATGGCTTGAGATTTTGTCAGTCAAAGGACAAGGGGTCTCATTAAGAGCTAGCTTGTTCAATTAAGTTACAACCAGTAAGTGGCATTGTCAATTTTAGTCACCAAACCAAGAAAATGGCCTTTAAGGAGAAAAATGAAAATTTTAAAGAAAAGAGAATTGTTTAGAAAAATGAAAAGGAAAATAAGTATATGAATATGAAATTATCTTTAAAAAAATGCATTCTTATCTAGATGAGTTACTGAATCATTGCTGGTTAAAAGGTAACCCTTGTTGGGTTGTGTTATATTCTTTCCATGACTAGCCCACGTAGTTAACGGGGGTTAGAGGGGGGGCGGAGCCCCACCTTCGTTGCGCCGATTGCATAGCGGGGGGTCACAGGGGGTTTTAGGGGTGCAGGTAACCCCCTTCTATGGGGTTTGGGGCAACACCTCGGAAAATTTTGTTTTATGGACCCTATGTTAGGTTGGGAGGACCTACTTATGGTTTTGTGCATGATTTCTGCACATGGTTTTTGACGCGATGGTTTTCGGTCCATGGTATTAGATGCTTCGACATGTATAAATATGTATTACATTGAAAGGAACATAATGAAAAATCAAGCTAGTAGTCCCGATTTTGGGATCCAGGGGAAAATCTCTCTGTATATGTGTTTTATGTGCTATGCTCTCGCATTTTTTATTTTCTGTGTTTTAGAATTCGCATGCAGGTAATTTCTATACGGGGTTAAAACCTACATTTGGTATCAGAGTTGTTTTGGCTACAAGGGGACGCCTTTGTTGCTGAGGGGTTTCACTCGGGCCTGTGGTAGACCCTGTTTAGTGGGAGATTTGCGAGATCGATTCTGGTGGTGAAAGAAGATGGCGAGCAGTGGAAAGATAAAGATTGAGAAATTTAATGGTCAGAGTTTTAAGTTGTGGAAACTCAAGATGGAGGATTTGTTGGTGGATAAAGATCAGTGGATCACGGTAGATCCAGGTACTAAACCAACGGGAGTGTCTGATGAAGAATGGAAGAAGTTGGATTGAAAGGCAAAGAGCACAATACAATTGTGTGTCTCAGATTCATTGTTGTTGAATGTATCAGGGGAAGCTACGATGAAGGCTTTGTGGGACAAGTTAGGGAATTTTTACTAATCTAAGTCTCTGGTGAATAAACTATTCCTGTGGAAAAAGTGGTATAACCTAAGGATGAAAGATGGAGACTCAGTGACAGAGCATCTGAACGCATTTAATAATGTGGTAAGTCAGTTATTATCTATTGATATTAAAATTTGAGACGAAGATAAGTGCATCAATTTGTTGTGCTCTCTACCAGATTCGTCGGATAGTCTAGTTATTGCAATAGGTAGCAATACAATTGCCTTTCAATTTGATGAGATAGTCTCATCCTTGCTAATGGAGGAGATGAGACGGAAAAATATGGAGAGCCAGAATGGTGATGCCTTGTCTGTAAGAGGATGGTCCCAGAACAGAAATGAAAATAAGTCATCCAGTGGGAGATCTAAATCTCTAGGAAAACTTGTAAAGGTGGTGTGCTGGAAATGTGGAAAGGAAGGGCACTACAAAAGGGATTGTAAATCTAAAGCTCCTGATAAAGTAAAGGGATCTGATGATGCTCTTTCTGCAGAGGTGAAAACCACCTCAGATGAAGGTGGGGATGTGTACTTGTCTTCTTCAAGTACACATGTAGATCATGAGGCATGGTTGATTGACTCAGGTGAATCCTTTCACTTCAATCCCCATAGAGAGTGGTTTTGCGAGTATGAGAAATATGATGGTGGTGATGTCTTCTTGGGGTATGACAAGAAGGCTAGAATCATTGGTTGCAGAAAATTGAAGTTGAAGTTGCAAGGTGGAAGGGTTAGAACACTTCCAGGTGTTCTGCATATTCTTGCATTAGCCAGAAATATGATTTCTGTAAGCATGCTAGATGATGCAGGCGTAAAAACAGTGTTCGAGAAGGATACCTGCAATATGGTTCGGGGGGCACTGGTATTGATGCGGGGATTTCAAATTGGAACTCTGTACAAGATGCAAGGTAGCATTGTTGTTGATGGGTGCAACAGTTCTCTGGTTCCTGAAAGTGGAGCAGAAATTCTAGTGGTTTCTGGAGAAAAGACCATGTTGTGGCATCAAAGGCTTAGACATATTGGAGAGAAGGGCCTTCAAATACTTCATGGTAAAGGTATGGTAGAAGGTATGAGTAATAGCTCTCTGGATTTTGATTTTTGTGAACATTGTGTATATGGGAAGCAGAATCGGGTGAGTTTCCCCTTTGGTGGTAAGAGGGTGAAACATATATTAGAACTTGTGCACATTGATGTGTTTGGACCTGTGAAGGTTCCATCACTAGGTAAGTCTATGTACTATGTATCATTTATAGATGACTTCTCAAGGAATACATGGATATATTTCCTTAAGAAGAAATCTAAAGTCTTTGACAAGTTTAAAGAATTTAAGGCTCTGGTGGAAAACCAGACAGAGAAGAAGATAAAGGTGTTGGGGACAGATAACGGTGAAGAGTTTTGCAATAAGGAATTTGAAGAATTTTGTAAGAAGTGTGGTATAGCACGATAGAAGACTACTCCATACACACCTTAGAAAAATGGAGTTGCAGAAAGAATGAACAAGACGTTGATGGAAAGGGTACGAAGCATGCTCAGTGGTGCCAGGTTAGGACAAGAATTTTGGGCAGAGGTGCTGGAGACAGCATGTGGTCAACAAATCACCTTCATCAGCGTTGGAGGATAAGACTCCACAAGAGGTATGGACCGGTAAGAAACCCTCTCTTTCACATTTGAAGGTATTTGGATGTGATGCATATGTACATGTTCCAAAGGAGAAAAGAACCAAGTTGGATAGTAAATTAGAAAAGTGCATCTTTATTGGGTATAAGGATGGTTTAAAGGGTTATAAGCTTTGGAACCGAGTAATAAGGAAGGTTGTGTACAACCGAGTTGTGGTGTTCAGAGAGGTGAAAGATGTTATTAAACATGAATTCCAACCAAAGCAACTTGAGAAGATAGAGTTTGAGCTTAAGGAGGAAGAATCAGACTCTACAGCAGAGGAGGAATCAAAAGATGAAGAGCCACAAACTCTGGGTGTGAGAATATCAGTTCGAGAAAGAAGGCAGTCGGAAAGGCATAGTCCATCTGATTTTTGTTCAAATTTTGCTTTATTTGTTACTTATGATGATCCCAGAACTGTGAAGCAGTAGATTCAGAGGATGGAAAAATATGGAAAGAGGCCACGGTTGATGAAATGGCATCTTTGCACAAAAATGAGGCTTGGGATTTGGTGGAGTTGCCGGCTGGAAGGAAACCCATTGGCAACAAATGGGTGTTCAAGAAGAAGACAAATGTAGAAGGAAAGGTGGAGAAATACAAATCTCGGTTGGTAAAAAAAGGTTATTCCCAGGTGCCAGGAATTGATTTTGGTGATATTTTTTCTCCTGTTTCTAAGGTAGATTCTATTAGATTACTTTTATCTATTGTTTCTGCTTTTAATTCTGAGGTAGAACAGATGGATGTGAAGAAAACATTTCTTCATGGGGATCTGGAAGAGGAGATCTACATGAAGCAACCTGAATGTTTTGCAGTCAAGGGTAAGAAGGAAAAAGATATGCAAGTTAAAGAAGTCTCTGTATGGGTTAAAACAGTCACCAAGGATGTGGTATCAAAAATTTGATACATTTATACGAGGACTTGGCTTCACTAGAAGCAAAGCAGATCATTGTCTATATTTTAAATTAATTGGTGACTGTGTTATTTATCTGGTCTTGTATGTGGATGATATGTTGCTGGTTCGAAATGACAAAGAAATTATCCAGGATTTGAAGACCCAATTGTCCTCCAAATTTGACATGAAAGATATTGGTGCTGCAAACTATATTTTGGGAATGGAAATTAAAAGAGACTGGGAAAAGAGGAAGCTCTAGTTAAAACAAAGGAAGTATGTTGAGACAATACTGCAGAGGTTTAATATGCAGGATAGTAAATCGGTGAAGGTTCCTATTCCTGTAGGTGTGAGGTTATCTATTGAATAGTGTCTTAAGACACAAGAAGAGGAAGAGGACATGTCCCGTGTTCCATATGCAAGTGCAGTCAGTAGCATGATGTATGCAGTGGTCTATACTAGACCAGACATTACACATGTAGTGGGAGTATTGAGCAGGTTTATGTTAAAACCAGGGAAGGAGCACTAGACAACAGTGAAGTGGGTTTTCAGGTATTTGCATGGCACTAGCGATTATGGTTTGTGCTAACAAGGAAGAACAAGATTGGACAGAGTGTTGGATATTCGTGGCTTTGTTGATGCAGACGGGGCTGGAGATCTGGATCAGAGAAGATCTACAAGTGGGTATGTGTTTAACCTATTTGGAGGTGTAGTCAGTTGGATGAGTAAGAAACAATCTGTAGTGGTACTATCAGCTACAGAGGCTAACTACATGGCAGCCACTCATGCAAGCAAGGAAGTAGTTTGGTTGCAGAGATTGTGTTTAAGTATGGGGTTAGTACAAGGAGCTATAAGGATAGACTATGAAAACCAAAGTGGAATTTTCTTGGGAAAGAACCTTGCATGTCATTCAAAGACAAAGGACATTGATGTTCAATATCACTTTGTGAGGGATATGATAGAAGACAAAAAGGTGTTGCTGGTATAGGTGGACACTTTGAAGAATACTGCAGATGCATTGACAAAATATGTGAGCTCTGAGAAGTTCTCTTGGTGTAGGGAAACAATGGGCATTGCAGGGCTAGATAAATGACTAAGCTCTCTTGTGTCCCCCTGTGGAAAGAAAACAACGAGTGGGAGAGTGTTGGGTTGTGTTATATTCTTTCCACGACTAGCCCATGTGGTTAACTAGGGGTTAGAGGGGGGGCGGAGGCCCCACTTCGTTGCGTCGATTGCATAGTGGGGGTCTCATAGGGGGTTTGAGGGGTATAGGTAACCCCCCTCTATGGGGTCTGGTGCAGCACCCTAGAAAATTTTGTTTTCTGGATCCTATGTTAGGTTGGGCGGACCTACCTATGGTTTTGTGCATGGTTTTTGCACATGGTTTTAGACGCGATGGTTTTCAGTCCATGGTTTTGGACGCGATGGTTTTCGGTCCATGGTATTAGATGCTTTGGCATGTATAAATATGTATTGTAACATTGAAAGGAACATAATGAAAAATCAAGCTGGTAGTCCCGGTTTTGGGATGCAGGGGAAAATCTCTGTGTATATGTGTTTTATGTGTTATGCTCTCGCAATGTTTATTTTCTATGTTTTGGAATTCGTATGCAGGTAATTTCTGTATGGGGTTAAAAACTATAACCTTGTCGAGGCTATGGACACCTTCTGGCAGCAGAGGCTCTACCTATGATAACTGAGTACATCTAAAAGCTGATTTGTGAGAGTCCCTTGTTTTTATCTTTAAAACCCCAGTAATGGCTGATGTAGACAAAGAAATTTTCATATTGAAGAGAATAATCAAATGGATGATAATTAGGTAGATTTTGTTCTTATTATTCAGAGAAATGTTACTTATCTTATATTTCATGTATTTTATTTTCTGAACTAACTTTATTTTGGAAGTTTTTATAAATTTCAAAAAACTGTCAGAGCTAATTGGTTCTTCCAGTGAATCGCCAATGTTGTGATATTCAACAACCCCCCATCTATTAATATAATAGCTAATATTCTATCAATAAATGGGGACCCTTAAAAATCCTTCCAAAAAACAGATTTAGCATTTAGACAATTTCTTTTAAAATTTTGGAATAAAACAAGATATCAAGTCAAAACCCTTTGAAAACTAGCAATACTCGCCCTTTTGCATATCGCTAGACCGAGTGTGTTAAAAGCCTTATTAAAAATAAAAACTCACGAGATGCGATCTAAAGGAATCACTGTGCTTAACCTAGATATCATTAGGCCTTTCCATTAAAAACTAGGTCCTAAGTCGTTTCCTATTGAAACAAAAGCCCATATCACATATCGTCATTCACAAAGGGTGCACTCTCATGAAGCATGTTGAAACATGCTGGTGAGCTCCAGTATTGTAGCAATAATGCTACAACTCCTGGGGCTTCTTGTCTCTCATTTTATCAACCCGGTAGTTCGTACAAACTTGGAAGCGACGGTGCTGTATGCACAAGTACTAGCTCTTGTCGCAGCTGTCACTTGGTCAGCTGGCACAAGTCCGCTAGGGCTCAAGCCAACTTCTATAGGCTCACAGAAGAAGCTTTATGAGTGATGGACGAAAGCTAGCTCAAAGAAGACTAATTTACTTGGCAAAAATGAACTGAAAGCAAATCAAAACATAGAAACCCTAGGAAACCCTAATTTAACTAGTCTAACCTCTATGATGCAAAGAATGTGAAGGAAACCTCTACCAATGATGCCATTACTTCTAATAAGTGAAAATGCATGAATCTAATCTACTTGCATCTTAAAAGACATGTTTTTGTATTTTTTCTTTAAGTGGATGGAGTGATTGTGATTTTGTGCTTATTAGGGTTTGGTTGTGCAGATGTGATGCGGAAGGAAGGAAAGCTTGGGAAAGGTTGGGGAGGCTAGGAGAGGTCCCCAGAGATCCTTAGCATCAGTCCACAGAGGTTCCTCACGCTCAGAGGCTCAGCAACCGAGTGAGTGGCCTCCTACAGGATGTCTGCAGGGGATCCTACAGGAAACGCAGGGGTTTCTACAGGAAGGCTGTGCAATTCTACAGGATGTTCTGAAAAGAGGATTTTGGAGCATGGATGGAGGGAAAAAGATGATGGAATGAGTATGGGGGTGAAATAGGGGTATGAAGAGGTCTAGGACTTGGAGGATGGAGTTGAGGAGAAGGTGTGGATGGCTGGACTTGTTCCAAGAAGACTGGAGTAATGTTGCACAAAAAGGTGAGAATCATGGCAAAGTAAGCGAATGAGGGAAATGCAAGGTACGGGTTCTGAGTGAAGGATGAAACAGGTCGGTTGGATGGGGTATGAGCAGGTAGGGAAGGGTAATAGGTACTCTGCAAGTGGTTTTCCAAACTGAACGAACACACACATATAAAACCTATGACCTAGTTACTTTAATCTAATCTGACCTAACAGCAAAAGGAAATGGATAGAAGTTTATTCGAGATGAAATACGTGAAATGACTCTACAACTAAGCAATCATAAACTGAAGCATGCCATCAAAACTGATATCAAGTTCGACCACTAAAAATCCAACACTCTTAATTGCATGGTGAAGCAAAGAATGTGTTTTTGTGGGCAGCAAGGTTACATTGGTCCCAGCTCATGATTCCACTGAAGGGGAGGTGAGATCCAAAGTACTTGGTAGCCTTTTTCTGAATATATTCCCTGTGATTAACCTATCAAGCAAATCTGAACATTAAAAACCTTTTCTAATCATCAAAAGCAACCTAAACAACAACACAACATTTAAATCCAAATAGCAGATTTTATTATGAGAATGCAGCAAAGACACATAAATATAAACAAGGGAGGTACTGGGCGCTTGAGATGGGCCCAACCCCAAGAACTACAGCCTCCCAAGAGAGATTTAGAGCTGGTGCAAAGCTGGATCCATCTTTATTAATCAAGAAATGAAAAGTACATCAAAACTGTCCATAAGGAGAGCTTGAGAATGAGCTGAAAGCAAAGCTAATCCATGGCCTAAAAATTGAACTACAAGCTAGCTAACTAATGGCTAAAACAAAATGACTAACTAGCTACAAAAATGACTACCAACTAGCTAACCAAAATGAGGCCCCAAGCCTTCTTATTTATACAATTTGAGGACCCAACAGTCCTCCTAAAAGTTAGGGGCTTGGCTGCCCAAGACTTGTAGTTAACAGCAGTCCAACTTGACTTGCTTGGCTGCCCTTGAGCTGATTGATTCGGTGGCCCTTGAACTCCGAGCTGATGGTGGAGAATTCGAGGTAAGGGCCCATAAATGAGGGGGACACCTTCCTACAAATCCTCTAGCTTGTTCTCCCACGAATTTGGCTGCCAAGTGCTCATTAAGACCTTCAAATTTGTCTCTAAGTTGACCAAAAAGGCTACACAAAGCACCCATTAGACTTGTTGGCATAATGACTAACCAAATTCACTCTATTAACATAAATATAATCAAAACATGCAATAAACAAATGAGAATGGTGGATTAAGTCAAATTAGGAGGTTGGATGAGCCCAAATATTTGTCCATTTTTGGGGCTCATCACATGCGAAATGGGATATTGCAATGAGGCATTCAACCTTATCGCATCGCATCTGAAACACTTAAGAAAGGTCCAAAACCTTACAAACCACATGATGTTGCGAAATGCGATAAAATCCTGGACCCGATTGAAAACCATGTTATAAAATAATGCTTAAAGTCGGTGCGGAAATGAAAAAGATTTATAAGGAAAATCCCATAAAAAAAGTTACGCTTTTAAAAAAAAAAAATAATGTCCCACATATTGCTTCCTGCAGGAACCAAAGAAGCAAGAAAGCGCACAATCAAATGCGATTTGCGATATTGCATCACAATCGCAAAATCGACATTTTCACAAATTAAAGCTTGCCACCTTAAAAGTTTTCCTTCCTGTTTTATGATGTGGAACATTAATGAGCAATAAAGGTAGTGATAAGGAACCATTAGTGGGCATTTGGTATGAGTTAATGGCATTTATGATTGAAGAGTGGCTCGACGTGATACAATATATTTTCATCTGTGTTTAATTAAAACTCCTTTATTGTCACATTTTCAAGATTATCTGTATCATTCATTCTTATTTTCATTCTTGCTTGTGTCTATCTATTACATAGTATTTTGTCACCGACTTTTCATTCCCTAATCTCAGATACTGCCAGTCCATATTACTGACATCTGTGCTGTGTCATGTTGCCAGCTATGTATCATTTCCTTCCTTGCAATCTCAGGAAGCGTGTCTCATTTCATTATCACTGAAGAAGACCCTTTTTACCTAACTTTTTGGGGCGGTGCGAGTGATAAGTTATCCTCCTTGCGAAGATTGACAAGTTAACACTAGCCCTAATGAAGTCTTCACTTTGTCCCTGTGTTGCACTCGTGACAAGCCAGATTTGGCAAGTTTTTCAACAACTTGTCGAAACTTCTAGATGAATTTCTTCATGGGCGGTCCTAGGGTTGGTTGTTGAGTCAGTTGAGCTCGCATTTCTCCTCTGGGATAGTTGTTCCACCTTTTGTGCAACCTCCCTAAGAGATAAGCTCCTCCTTCGTTATCTTATGGGACCTCTCCCTCCTATAAATATCTCCTCCACGAATAACATCAGCTAGCTTGGATGTAATGGAATGATAGCTAGATGTAATTTTATAGTTTCAAGTTTCTAAGGGAGGAGTAGAGGTAGAGAGTGTTATTGGAGTGTGGAAGTAGCCTCATTTGTGTTGTGATTTGAGAGATGCTTGAGTAGAGTTGGTTTGAGAACTTTCTAGTATCAACCCTTTTGGACAGAAGAGAGAGTCATATGTTCCCTCGGGAGATGGTTCACAAGTAAATTCTTACGGAGACATATCGACAAGACCCTTCAAGGAGGATTACAACATCAAGGCCCAGTTGTAAGTTTACTTTTATTTATATTAATACAAATCAACAATTTGTTTCCTATATCGTGCGTTAAATTATATGTCGATATATTGATGTTCCTTGACTCTTCAAGAAGATTGTTTGGTTGTTTTATATTTGCGTTTATGGTGTTTCTCTACTTATTTTTTTCAGGTATGAATGACTAGAAGAACGAAGAGTTGGAGCAACACGACGAGGACTTCATCAAATGTTGGATTGAATGTAGGTCTTCATAACATCAACTTTCTAAGGAAGCTTGCTTTGATATTGTCTGTGCAGTGACTAGAACCACTATAGGGCTAGAGGGGTTGCCTCTGTCCGTAGAGGGAACTTACTTGTGTTACAAGTTGGCGACTCCGCTGGGGATCTTGTCTTTTGTCTTTTGTGTTGATTGGATTTGTTGGTTATTGTATTCCTTACTGTTTTGGTAACATACTTCATTCTGGAAGTTGCTAAATTACTTCTATAGCCTTCCCAACCTTCTGATTGATAGATCTGGCCCTGCTTTAGTCAAACTTTCATTTTTTTATTTTAATTATGGATCATTGCTATTTATTTCCTAACAATCGAGAAGAAGTCACGTCTGCGTTGACTATTGGGTTGCAACTTTTATTGTACGACACAGATAAATTGTCTAACAGTTGCGCCGAGGCTTGAAATCGGCTCGACGCAACTAACTGATGTACTTTCACGATAACATCGCAGAGTTCTTAGTTAGGGAAGTGCGATGATTTGTTGTCGACGCATGTTGCTAGTGTTTTTCTTGCGACGATTCATGTGAGTTTCAAATTTTGAGGTTTGTTTGCTTGATTGGCCAGTGCGTTTGGTCCTTAAAGCTTGTTTTTATTCTCTTTGTTGTGTAAAAAGTGTTGGTTGTTTATATTTTTGATTTTGGTTTTCAAGTCTTTTCAAATCCTCTCTCTTGAACCATGTGACTTAAGTGCCCTAGGGTTTCTCCATTGCTTGGTTTGCTTGGGTCACTCCTTCATTGAGATCTTTAGACTCTGCTTGGTAGAATCTCTCTCGTAGTTTGAGGCTTCTTCTATTTTTCTGTTTGTCATCCTCTTGATTGCTGTATGTGTTTTGTCATCGAACTTCCTTGTTTAGTTCGTTCGGTCTTCTTCTTTCGCTTGACATGATCTCTTTGCTTCCCAGTCAATGAGATAGTTTTCCAGTTTTGTGAGAAAGAATTGTTTCTTTAGTTTTGAGTCTTTGATTCATTTATGCATATAGTTGCTTATGATTGATTCAAGAAAATTAAAAAGTGCATTCATCTTGTATTAAGGTTTGAAAAATATATTTTTCACATTATTAGATTCTTGTGATTAAGATATTGAAAAGAAAAAATGTGTGTTTCTCATTCTTTATTGGATTGTTTGCACGCTTGAGTAGATGGTAGAAATGTTCCTTTTTCTTTGATTGGTTTACTTGTTTTCCATTCAACTATTATGCATTGAACCTCTCACTCTTCCTTAGTTGGTTATTCATCCAACGAAAATGGTCTTTTTTCTCATCTAGTTGCATTCTGGGAGTGTTAAATATAATTCGTTAGGGCCTTGAAATCGAGACTTAATTCAAGATTAACTATTAAAATCTATTGAATGAACTTAAAAACGCATTGGAACCTAATGCTCACATATATAGAGGTCTAGGCTAGAGACATGTTCCAGCATCATTAAATCTAGTTCCTATTGTTCTCACTAAGGTTGGGTGATTCCTCATTTTGTGATGCAATAGATGCTTGTACGGATTTGTGCTCCCCATACTGTTGCGTATACAATGGGAGACCCCACTAGGTTATCATTCTATTATCCATAGGAAGTTGAGTTTACCGCTTTACGAGTCGTAACGCATCGAACACAACATTCGGGAAGATTGACTGCCATACGGGAAGTCCTTGGTAATTTCTCTTTCAATTTATTACCAAGGTGTATATGTAGTTTTACGATTTGTCTGGTAAACCTCTTGCCTAGAATTCCAAAGTAGTCACTTTCATTCCTTTTTTACTCTTTAAAACTAAAAGGATCATCCAAGAACTTCTCCTTTCGAGCTCATTTCCAATCGAAAGTGATAGAGTCACCTTTCGTCCTTTTCTTGACTCTTAAAACATGAAAAGGCAAAGTTTTGTTTCAATGTTCTAAAATTAACTTCCCACGAAAAATTCCTGGTAACAGTTGATTTCCTTCGTAATTTTTCCGAGTTGATCCCAATGGAAATATTTCTAGAGTCTACCAGTCAATGGTTCCCCTCAGAAGGGAACCCTAGTCCTTTTCCTTCCTTCGGAAACGCTGGTGCTCCTTATATGGTGACGTTGTGCCTCCCTGGGTTAACCATTGGTTTACTTGTCTAATTATTTTTGACCTCAGTAATCCTGAGTGTTTCGACTTCGGACCTATTGTCTCCTTCATTCGAATCACACCATGATGATTTTAAGGTTGACCCCTCGCCTTCTTCCCCTTTTTCTTCACCTTCCTCTTCTACTTCGCTTGGTGAAAGTGTCCCATCTAGTAACCAGGAGGCTAAGAAGAAGAAGAATAAGATGAAGAAGAAGAAGTTAGCTCAGCGAAGGGCTGACTGTGCAGAGGATACTCCAAATGCACCCCCTATTGGCAAACCTTTTGTTCCTCCACGAAAGGTCAAATTCCCTTGCAAGTTGTGTAAGGGTGATCATCTCCTCCGTGACTACCCTGGCATTCCTAGAGTCTTGGAGGTATGGTCTCAAAATTTGGATCGACCATCCTCATCAACCTCTGGTGATCATGTCGATACTAAAACTTTGACTAGCGATGGTACGAAGAAAGGGAAGATTAGATTTACCTGTAGGTTATGTGAAGGAGAACAACTTCTTCACCTTTGTCATCTTATGGATACAACCTCCAACGTTTTGGAAAACCTTACGGCTTCTCACCCCAAACTCCTTGTTGGTTATCAAAGGCTTTCTTCAGACCCTCTCTGGGTTGATAAAGAGATTGACTTAGATTCATCTCTTACCCACCTTGCTCTTCTTGAACCTGACTCTCTGGAGTTTGTTCCTGACCAACCATTGGTTGAAGAGAGCGTTGACTTGGTTTCACCACCAGTTTCTCACTCTGTTCCTAAGTGCATACTAATCATACTGCTCATGTTCTTCTCATCTCTTCAGATTCTCATGAATCAAAGGATGGCCCTCATATCCTGGCTACTCATGAGAGTCCTCCTTCTGTTGTTTCCTAAGATTGGAGTCACTTGACTACATTCCACCTCCCATCTTATGTCCCTTTCCAGATCATAGTATACACCTGTAATATGGCGGTACCTGGCACTCTATTGGATGAAGGTGCATCTATTAGCCTCATGTATTCCACTACTTGGCAAGCTTTGGGCTCCCCACATCTTGTGCGCGTCACCCAAAATTTGTTGGCTTTCAAAGGAGGAACCAATTAACCCTTAGGGATCCTTCCAAAGTTTCCTATTAATTTGGGAGGCAAAACTATCTATATAGACGTGATGGTCATCCAAGGTGTGTTAGATTTTAATCTCCTCCTTGGACGCGACTATATTTATGTCATGGAAGCCCTTGTTTCTTCACTTTTCCATGTGGTTTGTTTTCTGCACGATGGAAGAATTATGACTCTTGATCAATTGTCGTTCATTAGTCACCAGGTATCTCCTTTGCCACTATCGTCCCCTATCGACTCTTGTTTGCAAGCAGTACCTTCCCCACCACGCGTCAATTATGTGGCTACCCATTCCATATGACGCAGGGCTAGGCCTGCAAAGCCAGGATCTTCAATAGTAACACATATCAACCTGCTTCTCAATTGTTTTTCCTGAAATTAAAAATATCAATCCCTGGTATTTTCAAAATACTTTTCATCTCAACCATTTCATAAGCATCAAATTGTCAAACAATCAATATTCAAATCTGTTTTCACAATCCACATTCCATACCTCATTTATATAATCTCCATTACAATCAGCTCTTGATAAGCCGGATAAAATTCTGTTTAAATAATGCCATTGCAAATATTTAAAATATCTTAACAAATGCCTTTGCAAATTCACCCGTCGACTCTCCCTGCAACTAAGTCGAAGTTTAACTGTTCCTTCATGCCTTGCGCCTTCAATTTCTGTCAAACAGCGTTCCAATTAAACAATGCCAGTTAATGCGTTCAACCCTGCATACAATACTTCATTCGATTTCCATACACGGCAGTCTCACAACTGCACCATTTTCCATGCGGAAGTTTATCTTTCATGTGGTTCAAAACATTCACCATTTGTTTCAGGCTTTCATTAACGCCATCATATATGGAATAATCTCAAATGTAATATTCATCAGCATGCAAATTCAAAACTCGGCCTCAAATCGCCTCTTCACTTGCACTCACGTCATTCAACAATGATATAACACTCATTAGTTCCATAAACAATTTGCTGGATTCAATCAAGAAGTGCGCCTTACTGTTCGCCTTTAATCAGAGTTCAAATATCAATCAACAAAACATAATCTTACTGTGGACGCAGGCATATATATGCATGTTAAGTCCAGATTTCAATTGGCAAATAACACAATGTAAATTACCGTGCATATAACAACTGGTTTCAAGGCGTTGTAATCTCCATGATTTATGAAAGCCTATGCTTGGAATTAAATACACAGTGCCATCATCAGCATGCCTAGTTAATGCACGTCCACTTTACACTTCCTTTTTAAAGAACCATAAGAATTGTGGACTTACGCACACAATATACATGCGCCTTCATGTTGTATACGCACAACATGTTATCTACGCTATATCAGCTACCTCCAATCCACGCAGATAAAATTCAGATATAATAGAACCGACACAAGTAGAAGCCGCCTTATGGTTATCGGGATCCTCCGCTCTGAACAGCGATATATATCCACGGTAACAGCAGTATATAGGTGAAGTTATAGCTCGACTTTTATTCTAAAACAAAATCTCGTATATATATTTCCCCTCGGTAATCAGTCATACCACAGTCATGTAAATAACGAAGCTTCAATGATTATTAAGATACGCAGACAATAGAGATATCTACCTACGCCATCCCACCATGCTGTTCATGTCTTTGATCTGATATGCCGACATTTATAAACTCTCGCTACACTGTATAAAGGCGCAACTCTTCACGCTAACCGCGGGATATATCCAAGCCTTTTCTTCTGTAATTGCCCAACAACGACTGTATGGACGCAGTCCTTACTACGAACCGTCTACACGCCAAAAAACCTGGATTTTATTTTTTTTATAACCAGCGTATCAACAGTTAACAATTACCATTAATTGCGGGTTGAAAAAGACACGAGATCCACCATATAAAAGAATTACAATCTAAACCCTGTCTGCCACAGAGTTGACATATATATCAAAGGAAATTCCATAATTTACCCGCACAGCAACTGCGCATTGAACCCAAAGGTTAATGCGTATTCAATAATCACCCATATAACAAAGGCGCATCGAGAAAATTAGAACCACTGCATAACTGTAACTCAAAGCAGTTTACCACTATACAAGGGCAGCGGATTTCATTATGAACACACATCAGTTCTGCCTTGAGTAAGGCTACTCATTAAATCAATAATATATATACCTCTGAAACATTATTTACATAAAACAAAAGGACACTACTTACAACTTATCTTTGGCCAGATATTCGATACTGATGGCCTTTTACAACTGCCTGAAGGCTCCCAAGGAGAACCTCACACTCACTCCTTTTCGCTCTTCTAAAACTTCTTCTTGTTTATACAATTTAAAAATATCATTAAATTAAATGCTCAATCCCTTCAATTCCTCAACAAACCCCTAAATCTCTCAACATCCCTAAAGGATAGATTCTCATCCCTAAAACTCTTGAAACTAAATCTAAATTAGGCTTATAATTAATTCTGAAATATTTCAAGACTAATTTCTCTCTTGTTGTCCAATTATTTGGAAACATTACAAATCCTCACAAAATCTCATAAATATTTACATAAAATTAACAATTTCTCAAAAACATGAGACCCCTAGGTTTAATAAAAATACAAGGTATTTTCCCAAGCTAATGCTCCTGCATCAGACTCCCTAGGTTGAAAATGACCATGATCTCCAGATCATGCTTTTTAAATCTCTGTCCACCTAGATCCCACACTTTATGCTGTCTTGCTCCACTTGCTGCACTTTCACAATCTGTCTCTATTTTAATTTTGCTGCTTCTGCTGCTTCTCTTCCTTGCTACTGCTGGTCTCTTTCGGGATTCTTTTGTCATTAGTCTTCTGATACTTTCAATCTCTCGGTCCAATAAATCTCCCGGCTGTTGTTTTCTTGCTGTCTGCTGAGCTAAGACGGCTTGCTCAGTTTGTACTGTCACTCGCTGACTTCTTGTTTCTATGCTTGTTTCTGTTCTGACTTTCTCATTTCTTACCGCCACCCAATCATCCATACCCTCTTGTCTTCTGGAACAGAAAACTTCTTCTTCCTTCATTTGACTGCTCAACTGAGTCAAATGTTCTGCAACAATACCTGCATTCACAAAACACTTGTTAGAATAAAAATCAGAAGGCATCAGTGACTTATCCTCCTTTGCCAGCACTTCATTATGCTGTTCTGAATTCTCCTCCACTATCAACACATCAGTATGCTGATTCTCTTTGCCCAAAGAATCCTCTGAAGAATTCTCAAGACTGTCAACCAGTCTTTCTCCCACATCATCTTCTTCCATGATATCTTTCTGCACTCGTTCACTGTACTGAACTCTTTCTTCTGCCATTTCCCTGTCATACTCCGAATTCTTCAACAAATATTCTAGCAATGCAATTTCTCTGTGGAATTGCTGAAGCATAACATCACCATCACTTACAGTCCCTGCATTCATACACAACTTGTTAGTTTGAAAACTACAAGTCTCATCAGCTTTAATCGTCAGCTGATCATCTTCTTCATTCACATGAACTTCCTCTTCAACAAAACCTGTAATCACATCACAACTGTCAGCTATAAAAACACAAGAGTTCACATTATCCAGCTGATCTGGATCTGCCCAATAGTTCAAGAAATCATCAATGATCTCCTCCTCTGTTTCATCAATGGAAATCTCCTCTTCCAACTCAGCTGCCCTGAGTTCTTCACGTCTCAATTGTACATCCATTATCTGCTCGAGCTTTCTCAGCTCTTCTGTCAACTACATGTTTATCTGTCGATCTCTTTTCTGTTGTAGCCTCTACCACTTCACTTTCTTTCCCTTCAGTGGAAAGATCCATCCTCTATTCTGGTTTTCCTGCTCTTGCAACCATTCCTCTAGTACCTGCAATTGCACTTTCATCACTACAATCTCTCTTTCTTTGACTTCTGTAGTCATCTCATCGCTTTGGCATTCCTCTGAACCTCTTCTTTGATCCTCCATGATCATCTTCTCACTTTCCATGAGTTGCACTAGCCTCTACGACAACAATCTCTTCTGCTGTCACTTACCTCACCAAGCCCTCCTCACTCAGTCTTTTGGTAAGTACTTGGTTCGCTGCCTCTGGAACCTTTCGAGCACTCTCTCTGCTCTCTTCAGGCTATCTCTTCAACTCACCTTCTTCTTCAGGACACTACAATTGTCCTCCTTATCCAGCCTTTAGCTGAATGTCAGGTTCAATGCCATCTTCTCTGCAACCAGAAACTCTCATCACAAATGTCAAATCAGAAAAAAAATCATTTCACCTTCAAGATCCTATTGATCTCGCTTCATCTCCCACCTGCACGGCATCCCTGTGTTGCAACATTCATCAGTCTCAAAATCTGATCTTATCACATGCAATTAATAAAAAAAAAAACTTCATCCTTCAAACAGAGCTATTCCAGCTCTGATACCAAAAATGACGCAGGGCTAGGCCTGCAAAGCCAGGATCTTCAATAGTAACACATATCAACCTGCTTCTCAATTGTTTTTCCTGAAATTAAAAATATCAATCCCTGGTATTTTCAAAATACTTTTCATCTCAACCATTTCATAAGCATCAAATTGTCAAACAATCAATATTCAAATCTGTTTTCACAATCCACATTCCATACCTCATTTATATAATCTCCATTACAATCAGCTCTTGATAAGCCGGATAAAATTCTGTTTAAATAATGCCATTGCAAATATTTAAAATATCTTAACAAACGCCTTTGCAAATTCACCCATCGACTCTCCCTGCAACTAAGTCGAAGTTTAACTGTTCCTTCATGCCTTGCGCCTTCAATTTCTGTCAAACAGCGTTCCAATTAAACAATGCCAGTTAATGCGTTCAACCCTGCATACAATACTTCATTCGATTTCCATACACGGCAGTCTCACAACTGCACCATTTTCCATGCGGAAGTTTATCTTTCATGTGGTTCAAAACATTCACCATTTGTTTCAGGCTTTCATTAACGCCATCATATATGGAATAATCTCAAATGTAATATTCATCAGCATGCAAATTCAAAACTCGGCCTCAAATCGCCTCTTCACTTGCACTCACGCCATTCAACAATGATATAACACTCATTAGTTCCATAAACAATTTGCTGGATTCAATCAAGAAGTGCGCCTTACTGTTCGCCTTTAATCAGAGTTCAAATATCAATCAACAAAACATAATCTTACTGTGGACGCAGGCATATATATGCATGTTAAATCCAGATTTCAATTGGCAAATAACACAATGTAAATTACCGTGCATATAACAGCTGGTTTCAAGGCGTTGTAATCTCCATGATTTATGAAAGCCTATGCTTGGAATTAAATACACAGTGCCATCATCAGCATGCCTGGTTAATGCACGTCCACTTTATGACTTCCTTTTTAAAGAACCATAAGAATTGTGGACTTACGCACACAATATACATGTGCCTTCATGTTGTATACGCACAACATGTTATCTACGCTATATCAGCTACCTCCAATCCACGCAGATAAAATTCAGATATAATAGAACCGACACAAGTAGAAGCCGCCTTATGGTTATCGGGATCCTCCGCTCTGAACAGCGATATATATCCACGGTAACAGTAGTATATAGGTGAAGTTATAGCTCGGCTTTTATTCTAAAACAAAATCTCGTATATATATTTCCCCTCGGTAATCAGTCATACCACAGTCATGTAAATAACGAAGCTTCAATGATTATTAAGATACGCAGACAATAGAGATATCTACCTACGCCATCCCACCATGTTGTTCATGTCTTTGATCTGATATGCCGACAGTTATAAACTCTCGCTACACTGTATAAAGGCGCAGCTCTTCACGCTAACCGCGGGATATATCCAAGCCTTTTCTTCTGTAATTGCCCAACAACGACTGTATGGACGCAGTCCTTACTACGAACCGTCTACACGCCAAAAAACCTGGATTCTATTTTTTTTATAACCAGCGTATCAACAGTTAACAATTACCATTAATTGCGGGTTGAAAAAGACATGAGATCCACCATATAAAAGAATTAAAATCTAAACCCTGTCTGCCACAGAGTTGACATATATATCAAAGGAAATTCCATAATTTACCCGCACAGCAACTGCGCATTGAACCCAAAGGTTAATGTGTATTCAATAATCACCCATATAACAAAGGCGCATCGAGAAAATTAGAACCACTGCATAACTGTAACTCAAAGCAGTTTACCACTATACAAGGGCAACGGATTTCATTATGAACACACATCAGTTCTGCCTTGAGTAAGGCTACTCATTAAATCAATAATATATATATACCTCTGAAACATTATTTACATAAAACAAAAGGACACTACTTACAACTTATCTTTGGCCAGATATTCGATACTGATGGCCTTTTACAACTGCCTGAAGGCTCCCAAGGAGAACCTCACACTCACTCCTTTTCGCTCTTCTAAAACTTCTTCCTGTTTATACAATTTAAAAATATCATTAAATTAAATGCTCAATCCCTTCAATTCCTCAACAAACCCCTAAATCTCTCAACATCCCTAAAGGATAGATTCTCATCCCTAAAACTCTTGAAACTAAATCTAAATTAGGCTTATAATTAATTCTGAAATATTTCAAGACTAATTTCTCTCTTGTTGTCCAATTATTTGGAAACATTACAAATCCTCACAAAATCTCATAAATATTTACATAAAATTAACAATTTCTCAAAAACATGAGACCCCTAGGTTTAATAAAAATACAAGGTATTTTCCCAAGCTAATGCTCCTGCATCACCATCTCCGCATCTATCGACGATCCAGCAGATGGTCTCGTACATCATGTACTGGGGGCACTGGAACCTGATCTATCATTGGTACCCAATGACATGTATTCCTCCCATAGCATGGTTCTTCCGTCTAGTGAAGACCTCTTGGGAGCCATGTTCTCATATGGCCCATGAACAATTTTTATGAGGATAGTTCTTTTACTGTGTCAAACTCAATAAAAAATGAAACAACTCTTACGAGGATAGTTCCTTGTCTTGTGTTAACCTCGTTAAAAAATGAAACCAAGGAAACGAGGATAGTGCCTTGTCTTGTGTCAACCTCGTTAAACAATGAAACCAAGGAAATGAGGAGAGTTCCTTTTTCTTGTGTCAACATCATTAAAAAATGAAACAAGAGTCAGAGCATAGTTCCTTGTCTTGTGTCAAGCTCGTTAAAAAATGAAACAAGGGTTACGAGGATAGTTCGTTCATGTGTCAACCTCGTTAAGAAATGAAACCATGGATTGGAGGATAGTTATTTCCTGTGTCAACCTCTTTAAAAAATGAAACAACTCCCTGTTCCAAATTGAGCCTTTGATTAAGATCTAGGTCGAGTCTTTCCCAGATCTCGTAAATGAACCTTCATTCCATCCACCTAGTTGAATGAAATGAAGCTTGGGGGGCATGTACCTTGATTTGAGTCATTATGCTAGGGGGCATGCAACTTATCTTATGCATGAGTCTTTCATGCATTGGTGTGTAAGCGTTTGTCGCTTATTGTTTCCTTTTTACTTCTTATGCAGATGTCTGTCGCACCTTATATCAGTTTCACTGATGGTGCCTGTCGCAGTACCCAGAATCTTTCCTCTGCGGCATGGGTATCTATGATCCTCACGGTATCTATGTACCACAAATAATGTCTCTGAATATAGCATCGTCATCGAATTACTGGCTGAGGCTGTTGTCCTCAATATTCCCACATTGATTGTGAATCTAGACTCCCAGCTTGTTGTTCTTCAACTTAACGAGCGTTATTCCATCAAAAATCCTCAAATTTTAAGGTTTTATTTACGTGTTCGTTTATTGGAAAGGAATTTTGATTATATCACATATCGACACATTCTTAGAAGACTAAATACATTAATTGATGCATTGGAAAATCATGTATTAGATAGACATTTGCGACATTTATAAAAGGAAACAATTAAAAACATATATAATATCATATATAAAAATACATAATAATATATATAGGTATATATATATA
This sequence comes from Pinus tabuliformis, assembly GCA_031772625.1. Lineage (NCBI taxonomy): Eukaryota > Viridiplantae > Streptophyta > Pinopsida > Pinales > Pinaceae > Pinus > Pinus tabuliformis. The sequence goes on along the minus strand of CM062805.1, from coordinate 516,590,686 downwards.
TATATATATGTATATCAGTGTTGCACATCACAGTGCTAAAAAAAAATGTGTTCGGTTACATCACAAGACATCATGTCTTTCAAAAATGGCAAATTAAACCTAGGAGTCTAATCTACGTGGTGCTCTTTGTAGCACACGATAGCTCGGACCACACGTCTGAGAAGTCGATGGATCCTGACCGACACCCCTGCTGTGTGTCGATAGTATTGTCGAGGGACGTCCTCAAATCTCGCATAGTCAGGGATTCCCTCTGTCAATCCCTCCAGATCTCCAGCAATCTCATCCTCTACGTCTCCACTAGGAGGAGAAATCACAAACTCCCACTTGCCTCTCTGAGCAATCGGGGATAAGCCTGCAAGCCGTTCCAGCCCAACATCTACCAGATTGAAACATAGTGATAAGAACATATATAAAAAATGATAAAAAATTATAAAATCATTAAAATCAAAATTTGTTACCTCAGTGGTCCCAGTGTTCCCCAGGGGGAAGTACCAAATCTGGATCACCTCTGAAATCCAGCCCAGCGTATGCCCAGTCCTCGACAATAACAAGCTGTCGGTCCAACCACTGGAAAAATTCGGGTCTCCAGGACATATGCTGACCCTCGCCTCCTTTGGGCATCAGTAGCACCCATCGAGTCACCCTCGGTTCCCACGGAGTCGACCACGCTACCACTGCCACCTGTCTCTGAAAGATAAGAAGGTGATCAAGGATAAATGATAACAGGATGGACCCATACCCGAATCGTTTTAAATCCCCTCGATGGCACTTTGTTAATTACCACTTCATGTTATCAACCACGACCTCGGCCCAGTTGAAGGCAGTGGGATCCATGCTGTCAGCAACCAACCGCAGTTTGGTTTTGGTGGCCTTGTGAAGGGCCTGTGAGCCAGCCTCTCTAGTAATGGTCGAGAAAAGGACATAGAGAGACAAGTTTCCAACAATAGAAATCTTGAGCTTTCCGCCCTTGTCTAACTTCTCTGCCTCTGGAAACATCCTTCCCATCATCATTTCCATAGTTTCTCCCGTGATCTGCGTCCTGGTCATGCAGGGCCTTTCCCCCCTCCATGAAAAACCTGTCAAGAAATAGATATCTGCTGCCTCGATTTCCAGCTCTTCTCCTCGGATGATGAACTTAGCCTCATTCAGATTCCACGCTCAAATCAAATACTGGAGTAAATCCGGTTGTGCCCTCAGACTAGGCACCATAAAGAATTTTAGCAGACCACAGTTTCAGAGCATGTCTAGACAATCTTGGTCTCCCATGGCCATTTCATCATCAGTGGTATGCTCTCGTTCTTTCCACTCAATCACCATTTTTTCTTCTTGCACATGCACAAAACGAATTATAAATACTTTGTTGGCATTTCAAATCAAAAGAAATGACTTTAATTTTGATAATTGAAAAGAATCGGCGCTTGACGCACCTGTTTTTCAAACAGGTGTGCCTACCCGAAATCACCCTTTGAGAAAAATCAGGATCTTCATGACTTGTTCGTGTACAGTTGCGAAGACACCGTTTTCTCCCCATGGAAGATTTCGGGTCATCGCGGTCCTGAGCTGTGATGAGCCCCAAAAATGCATAATTATATGGGCTCATTTAGCCTCCTAACTCGACTTAATCCACCATTCTCATTAGTTTATTGTGTGTTTTTGATTATATTTATGCTAATAGAGTGAATTGGGTTAGTCATTATGCCAACAAGTCTAATGTGTGCTTTATGCAGTCTTTTTGGTCAATTTGGAGACAAAATCAAAGGTTTAAATGAGCACTTGGCAGCCAAATTCGTGGAGAGGATTTTTAGGAAGGTGTCCCCTTCATTTATGGGCCCTTAGCTTGAATTCTCCACCATCAGCTCGAAGTTAAAGGGCCACCAAATCAATTATCAAAAGGGCAGCCGAGCAAGGGCTAGTAAAGGTGCTGTTAACTACAAGTTTTGGCAGCCGAGTTCCTAAAGTTTAGGAGGGCTGTTGGGGTCATCAATTAGTATAAATAAGAAGGCTTAGGGCCTCATTTTAGTTAGTCACTTTGTAGGCAGAAGTTAGCTAGTTTGTAATTCGATTTTAGTCATTTCTTAGGCATTAGGTTAGCTTTGCATTTCAGCACATTTTCAAGCTTTTCCTTGTGGACAATTTTTGGAATGTAACATTTCTTTTGATCAATAAAGATGAATCCAGCTTTTGCACCAGCTCTAATCTCTCTTAGGAGGCTATAGCTCTTAGGTTTGGGCCCAACCCAAGTGCACAATACCTCCTTTGTTTACCTTTATGTGTTTTTGCTGCATTCTTAGAATAAAATCTGCTATTTAGATTTAAATCTTGATTTGTTATTTATATTTCTTTTGATGATTAAAAAGGATTTTTATGTTCAGATTGAGTTGATAAGTTATTAACAGGGAAGATATCTAGAAAAAGTACATCAAGGACCTCTGATCTCACCTCTCCCTTAGTGGCATCATGAGCTGGGACAAAGGTGACCTTGCTGCCAACAAAAACACTATCATTGCCTCACCATGCAATCATTAGTGTTCGATTTTTATTTGTAGAAGTTGGTTACATGTTCAGATTCTTGATTGCTTCGTTGCATAGTTATTATACATGGTCTCATTGCAAATAAACTTCTGTTCATTCTCTGTACTGTTAGCTAGATTAGATTAGGTTAACGTAACTAGGTCTATGATTTTCCAAGTCTTTGTTGGTTCAGTTGGAGAAACAACTTGCAGAGTACCCATACCACTTCCCTATCTGCCATACTCCATCAATCCCATCTGCTCCAACCCTACTCAGATTCTTGCCTCACGTTTGCCACATTCGCTCACATAACCCTAATTTTTGTGCAACATTGCTTTACTCCTCCTTGAACAAATCCAGCCATCTTCATCTCTCCTCAGTTCCATCCACCAAGTCCTAGACCCCCTCACACCCTTATCCTACCTCCATACTCACTTCTCCGCCTTTCTCCCTCCATCCACCCTCCAAAATCCCATTTCTGAACATCCTATAGAAAATACAGAACATCCTGTAGAACCCCTGCAAACTTCCTGTAGAAGCTCACGAACGCGGTTTCTTGATAGCCAAACTTTGTGAAACTCTTTGGAAGGGTTCTAGGGACCCCTTAGGCCCTCTTTGAACCTTCCCAACTGCCTGCACGAATTTCCTCTCGCCAATCCACCTCTGCACAGTCAAAACAGTCAAAGCACATGCATGATAATTCTGACAACTTATTCAAAAATACAAAAAGATGTTTTTTTCAGATGCTACTGTAGAAGTAGCTTAGAGACATGCATTTTACCTTCCTAGAAGTCAATGGAATCTCTTTCAGTATCTTGCATCCTCTTTCTTGCATCAGTAGGGCTAGCTGGTAAAATTAGGGTTTACTAGGGTTTGCGCTTCCTTTCAGCTTTCCAGTTTCTTTCTGCAAGTAGATTAGCCTTCTTTGAGTTAGCTTTCATCCATCAGTTAAAAAGCTTCTTCTAAGAGATCATAGAAGTTGGCTTAAGCTCCTAGTGGACTTGTGCCAGCTGATCAAGTGACAATCGTGGCAAGAGCTAGTACTTGTGCATACAACACCGTTGCTTTCCAAGTTTGTTACGAACTACCGGGTTGATAAAAGTAAAGAAGGGAGCCCTAGGAGTTGCAAAATTATTGCTGCAATACTGGGGCCCACCAAGTTGGCGACTCGCAATGACCACCGGGCATATTCCGGCCCTAAAATCTTCCTTAAGGGTGGCTCCAACCATCAAAAACAACAAATTATTGATGAAAACATGCAGGAAAATGATTAGAGCTTACCTGCACCGGACGAATTTGCTGACAGGTTGTTGATCCTTCTTCACTTGACCATTGAAATTTCGAATGAAAAGGGGTAAAATTTTAGCTCTGAGGTAAAATGGTAAAAAGTAATTTTCTTTTTACCAAATGACTCTTTTATAATCCTTTTTTGTCAAATTAGGGTTTTTGATTATTTCGTGCATTTTTATATCAAATATGGATCTTATGCTTGTTTTTGTGCAACAACAGGTTTCGCGAACCCTGATGACTACTCTGCAAGTTGTATTTTATACTTTGTTCGAGCTCGATAAAAAGACAAAAAAGTCCCTCTTGGGGTCATCTTTAAGCTCTTTTCTGACTCTCGAGACATGAAAAGATCACCGAGCTCTTGTCGCTTTGAACTCGCTAACCCAGTATACGTTTAACCCTTTTCTGGGTTGGGATAGATTATTTATGAGAAAGGTATATGTTGATCTTCCATGGTCAATAGGTTCCCTTGAATATTATTTTCTACCTTTTCGGGTTCAAGGGACAAATTTACGAAAGGGACCTTTGGAGTTTTCTTTTCTATGTCCTTTTCAAACTCTCTAAATATGAAAAAGACTTCGAGTTTCACATATGTCAGACTCGTTAAAACCTGACGACATTGGACTTGTCACCATGATGAGATCGAGATTCTCCTTCCTAGGTCTCATTGAAACTCACTAGGTCAGATTCATCCGAAGGATGAACTTACATTACAAGAATATGCTATCCCCTTCAGTATTGTGTTTAAAAAAATAATTTGGGTACTCGCCAGAAATGGAGGGGGAAAATTTGGAAACATTCTATTGATCGTATTAGTTATTAAGACAGCTTGTTGCTCTTGGACATCGACACTCTTTCTACTTCTTGTCGGGTTGGGATATCCTCATTTTATCATTGGCCTTCCAGGTTTTGGGTTATTCATTTTTCCATATTCCGTCTGATCCCTACTGCATCGTCATGACCTTTGATCCCTTGGTACCAAAATGCTGCCAAATTCTGGAGTTGTTTCACTGATATGTCCAAGAGCTTAATCCTTCTACAGTTTGTAGCCTTACACACCTTCCCCAGATTCTTTGTCTCATTCACCATCATCTTGTTCCTTCGTATCATGTCGATGATGTGGGAAACATTATGGCCCTCCTTCGACCAGTTGCTTCCTATCAACTTCAGCTCATTATTCGGGAAGTTGACCTAGAGACTCTTTTCTAGTACCTTGGAGCTTGCATGCCTCAATGGCAAGCTCTTTTCACTCGACGATAAACTTGCATCATTGGTATTCTATCAGGTGATTTTACAAGTATTCGACTCCAGACCATTCTTCAGACTTTGTGGATTATACTAAAAGTACCTTGAGAACCATTGACATTACTGGTGGTCTCTCTTGCGCTTGTTAACGGTTCACATCATTGGTCGGTAATCAAGTGATTTTCTAGTATGCTCGAGTTCAACACATTTATTCGCATATTAGAAATTGTACGATGGATAGGTCAGGATTCAATACCCTGGGCTCAGGTTACACAAGTCCAGGTTGCGTGGATTATTTATACATGACTCTTTTGATTGGATGGTTGCATCCATACCACAGACCATTTATGTTTATCTTCTGGATGGGTGTGCCCATGCCTCATGCATATGTATTTCCTTTCATTATGTACTCATGTATGAAAGATATCAGTTGTACTTGCATCTACAGGTTCTCCATGAGGGCGTTTTATTTCAGTTATGGATTCGTAAAGCATTTTACCCCTCCTACTCTCTCGGCCTTCATGATTTAGGGGGCATCTGTTACACAGTAATTTCTCACCAACTTTGCATTCCCTGATCCCGAATGCTGCCAATCCATATTACTGACATCTATGCTGTGTCATGTTGCCAGCTATGTATCATTTCCTTCCTTGCAATCTCAGGAAGAGTGTCTCATTTCATTATCCCTGAAGAAGACCCTTTTTACCTAAGTTTTTGGGTTGGCGCGAGTGAGAAGTTATCCTCCTCGCAAAGATTGACAAGTTAACACTAGCCCTAGTGAAGTCTTCGCTCTGTCCCTATGTTGCACCCGCGACGAGCTAGATTTGGCAAGGTTTTCAACAACTCGTCGAAAATTATAGATGAAATTGCTTCATGGGCAGTCCTAGGGCTGGTTGTTGGGTCAGTTGATCTCGCCTTTCTCCTCTGGGATAGTTGTTCCACCTTTTGTGCAACCTCCCTAAGAGATAAGCTCTTCCTTCCTTCTCTTATGGGACCTCTCCCTCCTATAAATATCTCCTCCATGAATAACATCAGCTAGCTTGGATGTAATGGAATGATAGCTAGATGTAATTTGATAGTTTCAAGTTTCTAAGAGAGGAGTAGAGGTAGAGAGTGTTATTGGAGTGTGGAAGTAGCCTCATTTGTGTTGTGATTTGAGAGATGCTTGAGTAGAGTTGGCTTGAGAGCTTTCTAGTATCAACCCTTTTGGATAGAAGAGAGAGTCATATGTTCCCTTGGGAGATGGTTCACAAGTAAATGCTTACGGAGACATACCGATAGGACCCTTCAAGGAGGCTTACGACGTCAAGGCCCAGTTGTAAGTTTACTTTGATTTATATTAATACAAATCAACAGTTTGTTTTCTATATCGTGCGTTAAATTATATGTCGATAGCTTGAGGTTCCTTGACTCTTCAAGTAGATTGTTTGGTTGTTTTCTATTTGTGTTTGTGGTGTTTCTCTACTTGTTGTTTTCAGGTATGAATGAATAGAAGAACGAAGAGCTGGAGCAACACGGTGAGGACTTCATCAAACATTGGATTGAAGGTAGGTCTTCATAACACCAACTTTCTAACGAATCTTGCTTTGATATTGTCTGTGCAGTGACTAGACCCACTCTAGGGCTAGAGGGGTTACCTCTGTCCACAGAGGGAACTTACCTGTGTCACACTATTTGATAGCATCTTCTTTGTTTCATTCTAGGAAAAATCCGCAGCAAGAGTCATTAGGATCAATGGTGAAGAAGGGAAAAGCAGCCATGTTTGAAAAGTAAAAAATGATCCCTCTATTCTTTGGTACTATGTGTAGTAGAGACGGAGGAACTTCAACATGGGAAGCCATGTATGATTTGTTAGAAGAAGAAAAACCAAGGCCTTTGGTAGCAAATGCCACAGCCAATGCTCATGTTTCCTCTGACACCTCCTACTTTGAGACGAGTTGCTCGTTTCTACACTGCATAGCCGCAAGGTAGAAGATAATCCCATATATAGATATGGTCAAGGTGATAATTGATGTGGTGGACGTCTCAGACAGAAAGTTCAAGAATAGTAGGAAAGAGGTTATGGGATCTTTTTCAGTCGACAACCTACAACTTATGTACAATTTAATAGAGGCACAAAAGCTCTACAATAAATAGTTCCTCGAGAAATTTGCTAAGGAGAATGAACACCTGATAGACGTCACACGAGCCTGGACAGAAAATAAAAGCAAGATCAAACGGGATAAGATGGGTATGTATTCTATGACATCTATCTCTTCCCCTTATAGTTTTATAGCAACCATGCTATGTAGATTGTTCGGTAAGACCGATAGTACCAAATTTTCCCCGGAGTGGCTGCCATTAATAGATGCAGCTGTGAATGCAACAATAATGAATTGGGCTCAAAGTTTGTTTGATAATTTGGAAAAATCCATTATGGAGTATAGGAGAGGGAGGAGTCCCTCTTTAAGGGGTTATTCCCCATTTTTCATGAGTTCCTTTGTAATGGACACAATTTGTTTTAGCTCTAAATTTCCTATTATGGGATGGAAGTGGACTGTGCAAGACCCACTTCATATCCATGTGTACCATAAGAGTTTGTGGGAGTCTTAGTTTCACCCCCATTTTTACAAGATTTGTCAAGGAGTTATGATGCCCATCCATAAAAAACTCTACGACACAATGGCCCCTAGATTTTTCAAAGAAGCTGAAGTGGATATCTTACCTATAGCCAGATGGTTTGGGGAGGAGACATTTACCTATATCAGAGTATTTGGGAGAACTGCTTCACCACATGTCCTCCCATACTATGTTCCTGACAACTTAATGGCCAGGGAGATATCCTATCAAAGGACAAGGTAAGTTGGGTTGAGCAAAGGGATGAAAGAACAGAAGAAGGCCATTTGGCCTACATTTCCATTGCAATGTGGTGCATTTTCACTACATGATTTTTGACGTGCATGCAAAGAGGCATAGATTATGAAATCTATGAAATTAGCTACATTCCTAGGAAGGCAATATGACCTAAATGGCACTTGCTAAAGACTTCACTACTATGGTGAAAGTGAAACCATTCACCCATGAGAAAGACGCCTTCGATGACCTCTTCCTACAGAAAGAAACATTTTTAGATGTGACGCATATGGCATCACTAATTTTTTCCCCAGAGGATGTTGAAGTTTTTCATGTGTATAGAAAGAGGATATTATTGAAGGTCCCATTGGACATACTACAGACTGAACCAATAAGGGAGCCAACTCCCAATGTAAGCTTGGAGGATAGCTCCAAAGAGAATTCCAAAGCAGAGACCCAAGAGAGATCTACTCATGAGCCAGAGAACTCAGAGAAATAGTCTCAAAATGGGGGAGGCAATAAAAATAAAGAGTCTAAAAAGGAAACAGTCGAAACTACAAAGGAAATAGCTAATCAAACCTCGACAAAGAAACATGAATAAATTCACTCTACTTCCACTTAGTTAGAAAAACCTCCAGTTATTGATTTGGAAAAGGAATGGGAAAATTCAACAAGAAGCTTCATACATATGAACAAATATCTGTGATATAGACTCCACAACACAAGTCAACTCAAGAAATAATAGTGAAGAAAATTGTAGGCACTCAGGATGTGGAGCTCATTCCTGCCACTCCCACTTTAGAAATTATTTTGAGAATTGAGGAAATTCCTCCATGAGATGTGTTTTATAGTCCTTCCCACAAAGCTATCGTTAAGAGACAAAGGAAGAAAAGGTAGCTAGATGTTGTAGTTATTACGACTCCCGACAATGAACCAAATGGACATTGTATGGAAAGACTCGCCCATGGACCCATCTAAAAACCTCACAAGACTGTCGCAATTTGCAGGAGTCTATGCTATGACAACTATTGAAAAAGTAACAAAGGTCCAAATGATGCTTAGAGAAAAGGTACAAAATATTCTGCTCTTGGAGCAACAATTAGCTCAGGAGAAATCTAATCAACAAGTAGAATTACAAGTAGCCTATATCCAGTAGGAATTTGAATAGATGCAAATAAAACATTAGGCCATCCTAGTGGAAATAGATGCATGGATACAAGCCATGAAAGATAAGTATAAAGACAATCTGCAAATCTATGAGTTCATAAAGGAAGCACTCAGCCTTAACTCCCAAGTAATGCAACAAAAGAAAGTTCTATAATAAGTCCTTATTGCGAGATTAGTGATAAGCTAACAAGACAAGTTGTCGACATGAGACTTGAGTATGATGAAATCTATAAAAATATTTCTGACTTTATCACTTGGAAAGAATCAAAAGAAGGGAGAAAGGTTGATCTGCCAAAGATGGAGGAATCACATAAAGACATGTTGTTTACATATCGAGATTCTCGGCTCAAGAAAGGAGAAAGGGAAACAATGGTCATGACAACAGCAACAAACAACATCATTGAAGCCATCAATGAAAATATGCATGGTGCCAACTTGGTCGCAGAATCTGCACGAGGGTTTCTTCCAAATGTCAAACTGTTAGAGCAATAGTTTAGGCAGGCAATGAAGGAAAAGGAGGAGGTGATCAAACAAATGAGCAAGCTAAACTAGGAAGAAAATTTGCAATTCTTAGTGAAACCATACAACCAGTGGATGACCTTGCGATGCTTAACTACCTCCACACAAAAAATGGTGCCATCACTAACAAATGTTATATTTGTTGGGTAGTTGAAATCAGCGATCAGCCAACCAATGCAGCTCAAGCAAATGACAGATATTTGCAATCTCAAAGATCGAATGCAAAGGAGTTAGTCACTTAGTTTTATTTTTATTTTTGCATAGTCTGAGGAAGTTCGTGTAAACCGCCTCAACTATTTTTGTAATAATCTATTTTAGGACCTATAGTTTAGTATTTAAACTCGTCTCATGCATTTAGAGAGGGGTCTAGAAATTTTATCAGAAACATTCTTCAAAACATGCACTTATGTACCTTTGAGGAGGTTTTGATGGAATGAATGGAACATGATCTATTTTCTCTTAAATGTCTAGCATGCTCTACTAAAATGCACTTTTGTACTCTTAGAATATGTTGGATTGATTGAAATTAGGTCAATATTGCTTAAGCACATGAGCAAGACTTGTCATATATGGTACTGTTATCTTACGACCTTGTTTTATTTATGTATCAGGCAATAATTCTTCTTTCAATTGTTTTATGAGTGAAAGTATAAATTAGAGTTAGCATTATTGCACTTTTTTATGATGTTGGTTTTGACTTTATTCTGAATACATGAACGATTTATATGTGATATATCTTTCACAATCGTTTTGGCTAACTATTTATCCAAAACGATTACTGTTAAACGATTTCACTTCTTATTGTAGTTGAATGATCTTTATTACCAATTGCTATAGGACATTATTGTAGATCGCATACTTTATTTAATTCCTGGGTATATTTATAGTTAAATAGTGCTTAAACTAGGATATATGCATTTGTTTAGTAGTTTAGATTAGATTACATTTAGCTTAATCATTCCCCCGTTACATCATATATCACCCCATCAACAATATCAAAATATTTTCTTGGAAACTGATCCCATTACCCCCAGTCGGAGCCACTACACCAAATGGAAAAGAAGTTGCTAACCAAGGTCCAGATCAGGTGGTTTTTCCCTCATGTTGTAGCAATGATTTCTGAGGCTTCAACATTTGGGAAGTGGAAGAATGGAAAAGGAAAGAAGACATAAATAAAACATGAAAATAGCAAGAAGATGAAAGACTTGAGCAAGATAAAATGCTTCCACTGCCACAAATATAGGCACTATACAACAAAATGTCCGCACAAGAAGTCTACCAAGAAGTCTTCAAGAAGAGTAGGAGGTGAAACACTAGCTTCACAATTCGAATTAGACTTCACCCTAATAGCATGCATGACCAACACTGTTATGGGGAGTGTGTGGTACCTTGATTCTGGTGCCTCATTCCATATGACAAGGTTTAAGGAATTTTTTAGTAGCCTGGAGGAGAAGGATATTCAGATGCATATCGAAATAGGGATGATGGGAGGTACAATGCTACAAGAATTGGTATTGTTACCTTTGAGAGAGAGAAAGACTCTCCTCCTCGCCTCAAAGTTGTTATTTTTGTACTTGAGCTGAAGAAGAAACTGATCTTTGTAGCAGTATTTGAGGATACAGGATATGATGTTATTTTCAGTAAAGAGAAAGCCTTTTTGTGACACATATCTACTGAGAAAGTGAATCGTATTGGGGTTCTAGTAGCAGTATTGGAGGATAGAGGCTATGATGTTATTTTTAGTAAAGGGAAAGAATTTTAATGACACATCTACCGAGAAAGTGAATCATACTAGGGTTCGAGTGAAGAACCTGTATAAAATCGAGGTGGAAGATTGCACTGAATTGAGCAGTAAGGATGAAAAAGTGCAGAATGAAACTTGGCCATTTTTTAGTGGTCAAACTCAGTCAAAATTTTAGTCAAACTTAGCAGAATCTTAGTCAAACAAAGCATGTCAAACTTGGTCAAATCAAAGCCTATTTATTTTGGTGAACCTTTAGATTTCTTCCTCTTTGACTTCACACATGTGGATAAAAAAATAGAAGAATGTGTGTTGGTATAATTGTTCCAAATGTGGAGGTCATCTTGTGTTTTTATATTAGTCAAATGTTTGACATTTTGACCAAAATTCACACTCCTTTGTAGTGGGGGAAATTGATTATTTGGGTATATATGGAGCCCAAAAATAAATAATTTTATTTGGCCATCTTAGGGGCATTTTATCATGCAGAGATACCTCCCGATGCTACAAAATCAAAACTCCCTCTTAGTGAGGGACATATTCTTTTGCAATAGATCTCTCTTGCGGAAATTCCTTCTTTAAGAAGAGATAATGAGATTGTTGATGCATGTCTATGAATCCATCTTGGAGTGGGAAATGTATCTCCTAATACATCTAGAGTTGACCAAGGTCCTTTATGGCTCCCTAGGAAAAATGTATAAATCTCCTCTAGTCATGACCTAGCCTAGGCATCTAAATTTTTTATTTAGAGAGAATTTTCCTTTGGACTATTAAACCTTTTGGTCAAATCCTTTTATGACCTAGCCAAGTCCTTCTAGCTTAAAAGGTGAAATACATCTATCTCCTTCAATCAACATAGCCAAGTCCTTCTAGCAACTAAATCCTTTTGGCTTCTAAGAAGAAGATCTTTCCAATCCTATAATTTTCCTGGAACATTTACCTCTGATTGACTTAGCCAAATCTGTCTTCCTTCAAAGGTGAATATATGAGACCTCATTGTTTCCTTCTAAATATGGAGACAATTAGCATCAAACTAGGCTCACATTTTTTCCACATTCTACTTATATGTAGATATATATTGGAGCTCTACTTCTTCATGCTTCAAATGAAGTGACCCAAGCATGTCCTTCTAGTTTATAAATCCACATTTCTTTATAACTTGTGATATCACTAATACAATCAACTTCCTATATATTATGGGTTTCACCAAATATGAATCTCCAATCCCAAGAAATAGTGTATCTTGAAAGTGATAAATTGAACAAATATGGCCCTTCATTTTCAATATCTAATTCCAAACTCCCTTTATATCAAAGAAGTAAATCCTTCCCCTACTACACCCTCTATCATGCAAGAAATTATTTCTATTGTAGCTACTCCCTCTTACTTGGAGAACTATATTGTCACAAACTTTTCTTCATTCTTCCCAATGCTGCTAGAATCATTTCCTTGACAACCTTCACGAGGTACTTGCAAATCTCATCTAGGAGGCCATGAAAGAAACAATTATAACCAAGAAAAAAGATAAAAACATAATAGGCTAACCAAAAAATAACAATAATCAAGGGAAAAAAGTTATGAAGAAATTATCTCTTGATTAAGAAGGAAATTTATGAGGTTTGTAGGGAGTTGTCAACTCCCTCTTGATTCTTTCTTCCTTGTAGAAATCAATGAAGTCCATCTGCAACATTATAAAGTTTATATTCATTGTATATTTTTGAGATATATGCTCATCCTCATACTCAAATTTGGTATTACAATAATGCCTCAAACTCTCCTATCTATTTGTAGTCATTGAACTTAGTGAATTCATTTTCTATGAAATGGAAAAAATTCTGCCATAACATAGTATTGTAGGTGCAAGGATGAGTGCTTTGTATTGTATTTAACAACAAGTTACCCCTCTTTCAAGTCTATCAGTGCTACACAAACCCTTAGTACTACACCACATATATAAACCATCACATCTTCACATCAATATCTAATTATTATTATTACAAACTTTCCTTATACTTTCTGTTGAAAATGCAACAAGATGATGGAGCTTAGTGAAAAGAAGTCACCTTCACTAAGTGGGCCCGCAGGCTATTTTTGGCGCAAAGTCTATTTTTAGACTATGCCTATTTTTAGACATATGGATCATGGTCTATGAGTTGCAGGATGTTGTTTATGGATGATTGATCATGTTGGGAAAAATAGATGGACTTCTATTTTTGGTTCACAGTGGAGTGATCAGAGTCTATTTTTAGACTGCTAGGTAAAAAATAGAAACAGTCAAATATTATTAGCCCCTAGTAATATTTGGACTCTAAACATTATCTTATTCTCTTGGAGCACTTTAGTTTGAGCTACGGATGTGGCACATGCAACTGACAGAAGGAATCAGGTGGTTTCTTATATGTTAGTTGAGCTATTGCATGGAGGACTTCAATTAGAACTCATGCATGTGAATTCTGTGGAGTTGGATGTGGAGTTGATGGAGTTGTGTTCAATTTGACTTAGTTGAACTAGTTGTATTTAGTCTAACTAAAGAATACACTAGTGATGAGTTGTGTGAATTGATTGTTAATTAATTCACTAATTATTAACTCATAAAGCAACTAAATAATACATCAGTTAACTCAGTGCATGGACAGTTCAATAGAGACAGGTGTTAGAGGTAAGTGAAAGGGTGAGTTGTGACTATCAGTTGTGCATGAGATTTTGCATATGCATGGGATTGAGTTATGCCAATGAGGACTGCGCGGTGTGCGCCAATATCAAGGAAATTGTAGCTTGTGCTCACGTGATTCTCTTGCAGGATTGTGCAGTGGAGGCAGACAAAGCAGTGTAGGAGATTTGAGTTGTGATTGATCAGATCTGAGCTAGTTTTGTGTGTAACAGGTGGAGATAGTACTGAGTAATTGTGAGGAGTATTGTACTATGTATTGTTACATGTTCTCAATCACTATAATATAAAGATAGTGTGGGGTTTTCAACTGTATGCTTTCCCCGGGTTATATACTGTGTTAATGTGTGCATGCGATTGATGTTTCATTGTTTTTAATGCTGCTAAATTGATGATTAACGTAGAGGAGGTTATGTATTATGCATGTATTCTGCAATAGTGTATAATCGGGATAATCTCTGTGAATAAGTGTCATATTATTCAAAGTTTCTACACTTTCTTATGTTGCAACCTATGTAAACGTAGTGCTTTTGAAGTAAACTTGATTATTCATGAACCTCACTTAGGGGGGTTATATAAAATAAGGTTCATAATCAAGGCATACAAGAAAAAAAGTTGAATTTAGAGGGGATTCGTCAATTTCTTGACAGATTTTAAGGAAAATTTCTTTTGAATTTTTTTGAGGTGGTTGCTCATCATCATTATTTTCAACATTGGTTGTTGATGCATGCTCCCTTTTGTTCTTTTTCCTTTCTGGGAAATTGGTTGCATAATGTCCAAAATTTTGACGATTGAAACACTTCACTTTTGACATGTCCTTATTTTTCTTATCTTGAGTGTGAGCATGTCTTCTACCTGAATTCTTATTACTAAATTTTCCAAAGTCCTTTTTTTCAAAATTATAAAAGTTCCTTCTTCCCCTTCCTTTTCTAGTATAAGATGCAAGGGTTTATGTTTATTCAATCTAAGGAGTTTGCGAGTTATTTCTAAATGACAATGTTGACTCTTCTTGAACATAATCAACCCATAGCTCATCAAATGTGGGTAGTTTTGATTGTGCATAGATTCCTTGAATAAATGGTTCCCATGATGATGGAAATCTATTGATAGTAATTGAAACAATTTTTGGATATTCAATATTGTCTTCAATGGCTACAAACTCGTCTTTGAATTGTGAGATATTCATAAGATATGAGACAAAAAAGCCTAGTTTAGTCATTGTGATGTTACAAAGATAATTTTTCAAAGCTACTTTTATGCTGGTATTGTTTCTTGCATATAATTTCATTAGTGAAAAAAATATTTCCTTGGAAGTCTTAAATCCAACTACATGAGGAATCAAGTGATGTTTAATTGAATATACCAAGATTATTTTAGGCCTTAACTTCATTCTTCTTATATTTAACTTTCTCTTCAGATCCCTCTAGTTTTGATATGAATTTTTCCACATTTTCCTGAAGTTCATTCTCTTCCAAAATTAGCAGTATTCTAGTATTCCAAGATTGGAGATTGAGGGCACCATCCAACCCGTCTTCAACTCTAAGATATGGTGCCATTTTAAAGAAGGGACTCAAAAATCAATTAGGTCGTTGATCTTATCTCTAAAGTTGACTTCCCAATTATGATCTTGGATACTTTTCTCTTTAGTGGGATGTTCTTTCAACAAGGCTATAATACCATGTTGATTTTTCTACAATAATGAAAAGTCTAAACTAATATTATTATCTTGATAATTACTTTCCAATGAATTCCAATTCAATTATCTTATATCGCATATATCATTAAGTAATTAAAAACAAAAAATATCTACAATATTGAAATGAAAACAACAGGATCAGAAAGAGACAAAAATGCACAATAGAAAATACAAAATTACCCTATGAAAACTCAACCTTGGGAAAACCCCAACAACTCCTTCTACGGAGAAATTGTTCTTCAACAATATTTACAAATCCAAGAATTCATGAAATTTGTGCCGTAAATTCAAGCCCAAGATAATAGTCAAACTTGGTCAAATACTAGCTTAGTCAATGTTGGCAAAACCTCTAAATATTAGAGAATTTAATTTTGGTCAATATTGATCAACAATGTGAAATTCAGCCTGATGTCAACTCGGTCCTACGATCAAAGTTTTGTGGTCAACCGTGGTCAATTATGGTCGACTGCAACTTAAATATGTTGTCAAAGTACCCTTTCTTATGTGGTTAAACTTGCCCCTTTTTCAACACCCAAAACTAGTCAAACTCAATAGGATCTTGATTAAACAGAGTAGGTCAAAATTGGTCAAATGTCAACCTCTTTATTTTGGTTAACCTTTATATTTCTTCCTCTTTGAATCTGCAAACATGGATTAAAAAATAGAATAATGTGTGTTGGTCAAATTGATCCAAATGTGGAGGTCACATTGTGTTTTTATATTAGTCAAATGGGTGAATTTTTTACCAAAATTCACAACCCTTCATTGTGGGGCCAACTTGACTTTGGGGCCTACATAAAGCCCAAAAATACATAATTTTAATTTTTTATGGCGATAATTTTCTTTTTATGTCTTAGGGGCCTTTTGGCATGTGATAATACCTCTTGATGCTAAAAAAAATCAACATATTACATATTTTGTTCATTATAAAATGAGGTTTTCCACTCGAGGAGGACTATAATTATTTGTTCCTAAGAAGCAAGGTTCATACATTTGGTACCAAAGCATACCAACTTAGGGTTTTGATACTTCGAACAAGGCATCTTGGCATTTTTTCTATAACATTTTTTGGGAGGTTTTAGGGGGTGAAATTTAGACCATGTTGTGGAGAAATCTCATGCAAAATATAGTTAAAATTTTAGATCTTGGTTCAGAACAATTTCAAAGATATTGTTATAACCCTATTTACCCACATATGAGTAAACTACATTTGAATTTGTAATGTTGACCTTTATGCATGTCCTTTAACTTTGATTTTGACTTTTCTTTATCATTTAAACTGGCTAGCCTTGTGAAAATTATGTAATTAACTTGAATCTTTGTGCATAAATAGAGTAGTTTACGCTAATGAGCCCTTAGAAACTAGTGTAGATCTTGGGCCTTCTAGACTTTCTTATTATCAAGGAGATCACATTGACGGATCAACTTTATGAATTGGAAATGGGAAAATTATTCTAAAGATTTCTTAACTTATTCAATTCATTTGCATAAATTACTCTTGTTGATTACTAATTAACCTGTGTGAATTCCTAAAACTTAGGTTTTTTGAGGGTTTTTCCATCAGATTTTGATATTTTGTTTTAGTTCTATTTTTGTGCCCTCTGTTACATTTTAGATCCACTTGAGACCTAGTTTGGATATTTTGTTTTGAATTCGATCTATTTGGTTTTCGATTTTAAGTTTTCTTTTGAACCTGTTTTTCTTGGTTTTGGGGAACTTTTCCTCAATATCTTATTGTTACTTTTTGTATCTATATTCTTAGTGTTCCTTACATTTCAGATCTACCTCATATCTAGTTTAGAACTCTTGTTTTGAATTATATCTACTTGGTTTTTAATTTTAGTTTTTCCTTCATGTTGTTTTTCCTTGTTTTGAGGGGCTTACCCTTGACATCTTGCCTTGGTTCTTTGGATCTATATTCTTGTTGTTAATTATAGTTCAGGTCTATCTCATATTTGAATCAAGACTCTTACCTCTTGTTGAATCTAATCATTTTCTCATTTTTGTTTGCTTCTATTGAAAGTATTTTGTTTGGATTTGCTTGCTCTAAGTGGTCCTTTTACTTTATATTTGTTATGGTTGTGCAAATTGGGGCTAGAAATGTCTAGTTGAACCTTCTAGATATACTCATATTATCATATCCAAATATTTCCCTTGGATTTCCATTCGTTCCTTGTCTTTTCCTTGAGTTAGGGTTAGGTTTTGCTGACCATTATAGATCATTGATTATGCTTCCTTTTGCTATCCATTGAGCTGCAACCTTGATGCTTACTTTGAACTTACTTTTGCATATTACAAGCCTTCTTTTGTTTGCTTTTTGTGATAATTTGTTTTCTTTTTGTGATATTTTGATTGCAAATCCAAATTTAGATATTTTGAGTGCTTTGTATTCCATTTTGATCTCTTTTTCAAGTGAGTTTCTTGGATTATTTTTTGGGTATTTTTCTTATAAGATTAGTGAATTTCAAAAGAGTGATTATTAATATAGTGTGAGGTTTCTATTTTCATTTGAAAAGGAAAAGTCTCTCTTTCCTTTTCTAACTAGAGTTCATCTAAGGGAAAATAATTTTATTTTATTTTCATATAATGTGCATTAGGGATTGGGTCTTAAGTCTATTCACACCATCTTGGTTGCATGATGCTACCTTGTTGAGTAAAAAACCCCCCTTAAAATTAATGTTTAGTAAAATATATTTGAGAATTTTTCTTTTTCATTAGTAGCACACCAAGAGTAGCATATTCTAGGGTCTTGGAATAGGGGTATGAGGTTAACTACTCCAAGACCAAAAAAAATACCTAACATCTTGCCTTAGAGAGGTAAAATTCACTTGTTGCTATGCATTTCTTAGGAATCCTTCCAAACAAGAGGTCATGCACGAGATCACATTGAGGCCAATAGAGTGATATAGCCCACTTCGTTTGTCTTGGTGGCACAATTTACCTATTTTGGTGGGTGTTATTAGCATTTTTCACTATAATACTTGGGGACTCACCTAGAAAGAATACATCACGATTTGAGAAATATATTAAGTGGTTTTCGACTTAGTTTCATTTTCCTTATGTGTGAATCTGACTTAATATGATTCCCCCAAGGAGATTTCTATCAGTTATAGCCCTAGTGGCCTTTCCTTGGTAGCTGACAGTGGTGATGGTGAGGGGAATGTCCTTGTTGTACCCAGTGTAAACGGTCAAACTCACTTGGTCCTCTTAGGGGGTGCTCCACTACTTGTGAGGGTACTTGTGCCTGTTCTAAAAGGAACTTTCAGAAAGTAACTAACTTAATTGCCCCAACCATATCTTCTCTTTCGACCTAGGTCCGATGAACCAAGCTTTGACAGCAGGAAGGTCCCTTCTCTATCTCTATTTGTTTGTGTTTTCTCATCTCAGGGGTGTCTTAATTGTCTTAATTTTATAATAAACATATATTCACCATGGATGAAAAAAGACTCCAATGTTCACATTGATTATTAGGCCTTCATACTGAAGAGGTAGGTCCACCACTACATAGAAAAATGATAATTCTAGCAACAAAGGACTCATTCCATACTCAGTTTGGGGAGATAACCTTGGTCCTAGGGAGGAAGATCTTGTTACTGTTTAGGAATTTGAAACAAGTCCTTACTTACGACATGTAAACCCACCTTTGACTAAACCTCCCAGTCTAGTTTGAGTGTAGTTGAGAGATTATGGCACTGATCCATTTATTTTCTTATAATATGTATAATCAAAGAACTTATTCTTCTATGGGGAATATGGGTCCCTCTTTACCCTCTATAGTGATAGTATCTACTGCCATTCATATTTAGCACTGCTTAGTGTGGCAAGATCCTTATCTCCTACTACACCTCTCACTTATTCTTGGGGCATTCCATTAGTTAAGTCTATAACCCCAATAAGTTTTTAACTTTTTTTTTTTTTTTGGTGTTTATGACTTCCTCTAGATTTGTGTTTGGAGTGGGGGTGAACCCTATTCAATCTACAGTAGCTATGAAATTCACTCCTATCTCATCTCAACCTACGATTCCTACCTACTTTTAGCACATGAATTTCTACTGCTGGGAACTTATTAGGAGGGTATTTTGTGTCTTCCAACTAGGTTGGGAGTAACTATGTTTTTGGTAGTAACTATTAGCCCTGGAATAGTTTAATGTTTGGAGGGATGTCTTACTCTAGAGGTTCCTTTTCCTTTGGGGGGCTAGTATACCTAGGGGAAATTTCTCCATTAGTCCCACTATGCTTACAGTAGTGCTTCTACATAGAGAGGTTTTTCCTCTACTATTGGGTACAACCCTATAGGAAATGAAGCTTTTAGGGGTTCTTCATTCTTTTGGGGTACTTACCCTTGGGACAAAAGTCCTTACACTACATCTAAAGTCTTAGCATATTAATACACTAAGATGAACTATAACCTTGGTTCACAATCGTCTTCTTTTAACTATTCTATGGGGGGGCCATATGGTCTGTTAGGGAGTTACTTCCCTTATGATTCATTTAGTCAACATTAAATTACTTTTTTGACATGTCTTGATTTACTAGATTTGGATAAGCTGATAAATGAACTCATCAGTCATGATCCTAGGTGGCCACCTATGTCGACCAAGTTACCATATGATATTCCTAAGTTTGAAGGGAAGCTAGTAGAGAATCCTTCCACACATATCACCACTTATCATTTATGGCATTCATCTAACTCTTTGATCGATAATTCTATAAGGTTGAGACTCTTCCAAAGAAACTTGAAATCCTTCCACACATATCACCACCTATAATTTATGGTGTTCATCTAACTCTTTGATGGATAATTCTTTGAGGTTGAGACTCTTCCAAAAAAACCTGATCAAGGATGCTGCAAAATGGTATATAAATCTCAATCGAGCATCCTATGGTGACTTTGCTTCCGTGGATTTTAATTTCTTGAACCACTTCTAGTTACCCACTAGGCAGAATATTGGAATGATTTTTTATTGAACTTCAAACAAGAAGTTTCTACTCGTATATTTGACCACATCTATGAGTGGCACAAATGCAAAAGGTTAGTATGAACTAGGCTTCCAAATGATGTTCTTAGAGACTAGTTCACTTGATCCCTTCTGCCTCCTATAGCTAAGGATGTCATTATGATTATTGAGGTAACTGAGGAGCATGAAATATTACATGTTCAACACCATGATCTGATTTACTCTCAGTTTATCACTTTATATGAGATCATTCCCAATTCTCCTTGAACTTCTATAGATAAAAAACTACCTAAGGTGGAACCACACTTTAATTATGTTATTGGTTTCGATTCTTTTGATATTGTGAGCCATCTAGTTGCTCAAGTAGGTTAACTTGGGTGTCACGTCTCAAGCCTCAACAAGGTCATCTAGTTCTCAACAAATACCTTCTTGTAAGTATTCCATCGAGGTTCTCACAGTGAAGTCCATAACACCTATGGATCCTCATCAACCCGATAGTAAGTAGAAAAAGAATAAGAAAAAGAAGAAACCTGCTCAACAGAATAACCAAAACCAACCTAATGAGGGTGGGGGCACAAATGAGAATCATAAAAATATTAAGTTTCCTTTTGGGAATTGTTAGAGAGAACACTTAAATCATGAGTTCCCTCGTATGGATGAAGTGCATCACATTCTTGCACCATTGGTATCCATCCAACAAATTGAAGTTTTGACCCATCTATTCCTCACCCAACCACAACAAAAAATGTTGCGTAAGTGCCTCAACTTAACCTCGAGGGAAATCATGGGGAACCCTTTTATCTGACTAGAAATAATGCACCTATTTACATGATCAATGAACAAGTCAACTTGTCTAGGAGAGAAAAATCCTATGAGCCTCCTGAATCGAGTTCTGCTCCTAAGGATTTAGTCATCCTTGTTGCTTCCACTTGACCTACCATACAAGATAAGACTATGGAACTCGCATTTCACCCCATAAGGGTGTTATCTATAATTCAACACATAATATTAATGTGCAAGCTGACCAAAATTATAGTATTTTTGAGGATCTAGACCAAGTACCATGTGCCATGTTTGCTTTGGAGGTTTTTTAGATCTATCCTATGTAGCCCAAAGCCTTGTTGGTCGCTATTAGAGGGTTGGATTCCTTAGAGCTTGTTTTGATAATATTTGACATTGGCACCCTCATTATAAGCTCTCCCATTTGGTAGCTTTTCAGATTATGGTGTGTATCTTTCATAACAACATATATTGTACTCTAGTGAATGAAGGGTCTTCTACTTGTGTCATTAATGCATAATGCTAGAAATCTATTGGTTCTTCAGTACTCACTAAGTCAAGTACTACATTATATGCCTTTGATAGACATGATTTCATGCCCTAGCATGTTCTATAAAGTTTTCCATCGAGCTAAGGGGAAAGACTACCTATGTTGATGTTGAAGTTGTCGATTCTCCCTTAGGCTATAACTTTCTCATTGGTCGTAGTTGGTTTTATGCCATGTGTATTTTCATTTATTTGATGTTTCATGTGCTCTAATTTCCCCATGAATGAAACATTATCATGATCGAGGAATTAGACTATTGTATCCCTTCGACCATGACTACCACTGCAAGAAATTTTGTGTCACTCATTGGAGATGATCTTGGAGCTTATGAGAATGTTGGTATAGGACTATTTAATATCTCATATTTTATCAGTGTCTTTCCTTTACCCCCACATGACATTCCTTCTTCTTCTATCACTCCTATGCACATGGCCACTTTCAACACCTATTGACCCCATCTATTTCTTGACCCTTAGGTGGTGCCTTCTCCTTTGGATGTAGATTAGTATGGTGAGCATATGCCACCCTAACCAGAAGAGGATTCTTGTTTGTTAGTCTCATTAGTACCTCCTAACAGTCGTCATAAACTCCATTCCAATATGGATTATGGTTAGGATCCTTTAGCCAAATAGATCGTTACTCCTCCTATTCCATGATTTCCTCGATGATGAGCCTCCTTCTCAGCAAGTCATGTTGGAGGTCATGGATACTATTGGTATTTCCTATGAAGATTATGCCTCTTGATGCCTCTGGTATCCCAAATTTAGAAAAGGTAGATATTTTCAATAAAAATATTGAATCGACCCAAGGGGGATTTTCTTGGCCATCCCTAGAAGTGTTAAGTATAGACCGAGTCAAGTTTTGGGTTTCTAATGTTGAACTTGCCAATAAATTTTCCAACTCATCTCTTCTTGTCAACGAGGGTCTTGTATCCCCTTTATGTCTTGATATTCCTTATCAAGGAGGCACACTAGCCCATGAGACCACTCACTTTGTATGTCCTCAAGTCATTCCTAATAACACTATGGTACTAGGTTTTTCATGGTATCATCAACCTTTAGGAATCGTGAAATTCAATTTTTTATGGCATGGCCCCATCATGGTGCACCATATGGTACCTCTACTCCTTGATGAGTTCATGTATGGGAACCCTTGGCCTGTTCCCAACAATGGACACACCTTGACGTGACCTGTTACACCAAGTTACTCTTGTACATATTGCACATCAAAGTATGTGTGATGTTTTTCTCTACTTTTGGTTTGTTGTGTTGTGCAAGAAATTTTTTAGTACATCACCTATGCAAAAAAATTCCAAAAATAAATTATAAAACTCAAAAAATAAAAATATATGGTTATGTTTTTAGCTAATCCATGTTTTATTTCTTTTGTTATGTGTTTTAACCATGGATCTAGTCTTTCGAGATGGATTTTACAAGATAGGGTGGCGTTTTTATTGTGACATCCACTGGACATTAGGTGCATTTATTTAGAACCTCACATATACAGGTAGGTCTCTCATTGCCATCTTTGTTGCATTATTGACCATCCTTGCCATCTTTATTGTGCCTTAGGTTTGAACCCATCAAGTTACGATATTAGCCCATATTTTTATGTACGATGTAACATGGTGGTAGTGTTGGCATTATGATGCATATGTTGTACTTGATGGCAACACTCTCATAGAAGATCATCTCACTTATATACATTCAGATGAATCTACAGAAGAGATATCAGATGTGACATATTACAGGATAGCTCAAAGGAATCAAATGGCAAGCTCTTTGTAAGCAGAGGCTCAAATATTGTTGAAATTATGAAGGACGCAGGTACACCTTACAGAAAGTGCGTCCCCGCAGGTAATCCATGCAGAACCCGCGTCCAGAGACGCAGGCCAGCCGTTTAGGGGGTGTGTCCACCCAGTGCACACATATCAAGGCAGAGGAAAGCACGTGGGGGTTTCTTGTGTGGTATCTAGCCGACGGTTTTGCGTTTCTATGGTGTCGGCTCGTGGTATTGTTCCATGTTTTGGGGAGGAGCTTACCTATATAAAGCAAAGGAGTTCATTTGGATTATGCACCATCTTTGTTGAATATCTTTTGGTGAGATCTAGTCCAGATCTATGAAGGCGAATCTTCTAATGGACTATGATCGCTATGGCGCACGATCAGATCTGTAGATCTGACTGTTTGGGTTAGTCTTGAAGTCTTAATATCTTTCATATCTAAAGAGACGCAGGTGCAGTAAGGGTTCAGGTGCGTCCGGGACGCAGGAGCGAACCGGTTCAGGTGCGCCGGACGCAGGCGCAGAAGGGTTCAGGTGCGCCGAGACGCAGGCAGTTCAAAAGACTCAGAGCGAGGGACGCAGGCTAGCAGTTGAGCAGAGTGCGTCCGGGACGCGGGCTAGCAGTTGAACAGGGTGCGTCCAGGGACTCAGGCTAGCAGTTGAGCAGGGTGCTTCCTTCTCTTAAAATCTTTGTTTATCATTGTTGCATCCTGGGTTTGGTCCTATTATTGTTGATCTAGTTACTACAGTTGATTGGGTGTTTCAGAAGGTTGTTTGAGCTTCAATGTTGTTGTTGGGTCCAGTATGAAAATTGGATGAAATGTGGCCTTTCAAGATTATGAGTTGTGCCTCAATGTATCCAGTATGAAAATTGATGAAACGTGGTACTTAGAGGGAGAAGATTGTAGGCCGGCGCCTACGTACTAGTATCTAAGCTAGTACAAGAGCTAAAAGAAATCTTGGAGCATTGTAGCAGGTAGTAGCCTGCGTACTAGTAAATGGATCGGCTAGTACAAGAGCAAAGGGGGTTGTAGCTCCCGTACTGGTATAAGGCTGCACCAGTACAAATATTGTAAAAGAATTTTCTTATTAAGAAGAAGATTGAGATGACTTGCAGCAGGTGGTTTTCTCCCGCATTGGGTTTCCACCTTACATCATTGTGTTCATATGTGTGCCATATGTGTGATGATCTACTTTATGTTACTGCATCTGTTAACTGATAATATGGTTGATAATGTTCTAATGCACTCATTGAAGATCGATTAACTTAATCATAAGAAGTTGTGGAAGTAGCATATATGAATCTGATTATGGAAATGAAAAAGTTTTATTAATATGATAATACTGATTCACCCCCCCCTCTCAGTATTATTTCCAACAATTGGTATCGGAGCAGGTCCTTTGATAGAAGCTTGATCGCTTGAAGGAGATCTGTGGAACAATGGGAAAGAAGCTTAAGAAGAAAGCTAATAAGAAAAAGAAGTCATCTCAGAAGAACTATGACAGTGGAAGAATCGATTGGGGATTAGGCATAAGAAGCTCTTCAGATTCAGAATCAGATTCAGAGTCATTATCAGGTATGAATGTGTTATCCTCTGATGTTCCAGCTATATTTCCTTGTGAAAGAGATGAAAGTGATAGCGAAACTACTGAATTTGCTCTTATGGGTGAACAAGAAAGATATCAAATAGAGGCAGAATTTAAAAGGCTGACAGACAAAATTAGAGATCAACAAGATCTATTGAACAAAAAGGAATGTGATTTCAAAGAAGAAGCTACCAAACTAAGGGCACAACTAGAAGAAGGAAACAAGGTAAGAAAGCTACTCAAGGACAAGGAAGACCAATGTCAAAAATTGCAGCATGAAGTGACATCATTAAGAAAAGAAGTCAACGAAAGAAGCACAACCATCAAGAAACTCAAAGATAGATCCAGCTACTATGAAAATCTTGAAGCTACAATCCTCTCACTAAAAGGAGATCTTGAAGAATCAAAGAAGCAGAATACAGATCTACTCCAAGCTATTGCAAAACAAGAAAACGAAGTCACCAGCTTAAAATCTCAACTGGAATGTGCCTTCCGAGTTCGTCAAATGCAGCAGGATCTGTATGAAGAACAAGAAAAAGAGATTCTCAAACTAAGGGAACAAATGGAAGAAGGAAGGAACGCTGAAGAAGTTTTGAGAGAGAAATCTCTTGAAAAGGAAGAACAGCTTCAGGTTGAGGTAAATATCTTGAAAGGTAAACTAGAAGAAAAGGATAAGCTTTTACGATTTCAAGATAGCTCTAAAGTATTGGATGATATTCTTAGTAGTCAAAGGTCCCCTGCTATAAAGACTGGTCTTGGTTTCCATGAATCTGTTGAAGGTGAATCTAGTTCACAAGGTGAGGCAAGAAACTCTGAAAGGAAATCTAAAGTGATCAACGAAGAAGTGAAAGATCAATCTCATCATCAACCAAGGAAAGAGATTCCTCAAAGAAAATCCTTTACTCCTCCTATGAATAATGTTGAATGTTATGTATGTCATAATCTTGGACATGTTGCAGCTAGATGTAGAAGAAGAAGATTTCAAGACCATTATGCAGAAAGGTCATCTCAATCAAGGTACTTTTATGGATATTGCTTTGCTTGCAATATGTTTGGTCACAAAGCTACTGATTGTTACAGGAGGAATATGAAACATGTAAGATGTTATGCATGTAACAAGCTTGGACATATAGCCAAGGAATGCAGGAACAAAGTTTGGGCACCATATCAAAAGGAGAAAATGTCATCATCACGCTTGAAGATATGGAGGAAAAAGGAAGTACAGCCAGAAAAGGATGGCACAGTACAATGTACAGACATACCAGAATCAGAGGAAGCTGAAAGTACAGGACGCAGTGCAGTAACAGGAGACCTGCGTGCGGACGCAGGCCAGACCAAGTCCAGGTGTGTCCAGGACGCAGTTCAGTAACTGAAGATCTGCGTGGGGACGCAGAGCGACGGAGGATCAGGTGCGTCCCTGAAGCAAAAGGACGCGGCGCGATAGTAATTTTGGGTGCATCCCTGAGTAAAAGTACGCGGCGCGATAGTGTTTTTGGGTGCGTCCCTGCAGCAACAGGACGCAGCGTAGCAGAAGATGAAGTGCGTACCTGTCTCAAAGCATTTATTAGCTGATTCTTCTTGATATGCATGATCAAATTTAACAGATGGCACTAGTTCAGGGGGAGCATATGTCCTAAATGCATTGTTGGCATTATGGTCCTTGGTGACAATGCTTATGATTCATCTTGCTATTATGAGTTGGTCACATGATCAGATAATGATGCTTGCATGAAGTCTTTATTATCCTTGGCACATATATGGATGAGGTTGGCTGATTTCGTGGATGATTACTCAAAGTCGCATTGTTGGAGACATGATGATGATGAGTTACTCATACGCATTTCATGATGATGTTGACATGAGCATGATGCATGAATTCTTTCTTGGCACAAATGAATGAGGATTGTTGGCTGGATACAGGGATGATTATTCATACATATGTTGATTGATGCTGATGCTTTCATTTGATGTCTCTTGATTCATGTAGATCTGGATGGTTATGAGTTGATGTTGACAGATACTATGGAGCAGATTATACAGTGCTGTTGTTTGTCATGATCTTTAGATGTTTGGAAGGTCGTAGCAAGACTCATGTTGTAATGGTCTATCTATTATAGTCATCTCTTCAGGTCATGTAACGACCTATGTCCCCCCACTATGCATGGGATGAAGATGTAATGTATTTGGTTCTCATATTTCTGATGTATTCCCACTTGGTTGGATGGATGATCCTTATTGTGATGAGTGATGGATGTATGTATTGAGTCTTTTGGTGATAGGAAGGTCATTTATGATATATATAGAGTCATGTTCTTCTTGTAGAACATCTTTTTGCAGACCTTGCTTATTGTCAGGGGGAGTTTGAGCATGAACAAGCACTATACAGCAGAGCAGACATCTCAGCTTGTTCTCAGAAAGACCATTATCAGATTGGAGCACCATGACATATACAAAGGGGGAGCTCATTCAGAGACTTCAGCAGATCTGGCTCATAGTCAAAGGGAGCATGTTCTTAGGGGGAGCATACCCCTTTGCCCTTGATGTCAAAGGGGGAGAGTGATTCGGTGTTGTTGCCATCAAGTCCAAAGGGGGAGATTGTTGGCATTATGATGCATATGTTGTACTTGATGGCAACACTCTCATAGAAGATCATCTCACTTATATACATTCAGATGAATCTACAGAAGAGATATCAGATGTGACATATTACAGGATAGCTCAAAGGAATCAAATGGCAAGCTCTTTGTAAGCAGAGGCTCAAATATTGTTGAAATTATGAAGGACGCAGGTACACCTTACAGAAAGTGCGTCCCCGCAGGTAATCCATGCAGAACCCGCGTCCAGAGACGCAGGCCAGCCGTTTAGGGGGTGCGTCCACCCAGTGCACACATATCAAGGCAGAGGAAAGCACGTGGGGGTTTCTTGTGTGGTATCTAGCCGACGGTTTTGCGTTTCTATGGTGTCGGCTCGTGGTATTGTTCCATGTTTTGGGGAGGAGCTTACCTATATAAAGCAAAGGAGTTCATTTGGATTATGCACCATCTTTGTTGAATATCTTTTGGTGAGATCTAGTCCAGATCTATGAAGGCGAATCTTCTAATGGACTATGATCGCTATGGCGCACGATTAGATCTGTAGATCTGACTGTTTGGGTTAGTCTTGAAGTCTTAATATCTTTCATATCTAAAGAGACGCATGTGCAGTAAGGGTTCAGGTGCGTCCGGGACGCAGGAGCGAACCGGTTCAGGTGCGCCGGACGCAGGCGCAGAAGGGTTCAGGTGCGCCGAGACGCAGGCAGTTCAAAAGACTCAGAGCGAGGGACGCAGGCTAGCAGTTGAGCAGAGTGCGTCCGGGACGCGGGCTAGCAGTTGAACAGGGTGCGTCCAGGGACTCAGGCTAGCAGTTGAGCAGGGTGCTTCCTTCTCTTAAAATCTTTGTTTATCATTGTTGCATCCTGGGTTTGGTCCTATTATTGTTGATCTAGTTACTACAGTTGATTGGGTGTTTCAGAAGGTTGTTTGAGCTTCAATGTTGTTGTTGGGTCCAGTATGAAAATTGGATGAAATGTGGCCTTTCAAGATTATG
Organism: Pinus tabuliformis; assembly: GCA_031772625.1. Lineage (NCBI taxonomy): Eukaryota > Viridiplantae > Streptophyta > Pinopsida > Pinales > Pinaceae > Pinus > Pinus tabuliformis. Next base: position 516,561,781 of record CM062805.1, on the reverse strand, counting down.
AGTTGTGCCTCAATGTATCCAGTATGAAAATTGATGAAACGTGGTACTTAGAGGGAGAAGATTGTAGGCCGGCGCCTACGTACTAGTATCTAAGCTAGTACAAGAGCTAAAAGAAATCTTGGAGCATTGTAGCAGGTAGTAGCCTGCGTACTAGTAAATGGATCGGCTAGTACAAGAGCAAAGGGGGTTGTAGCTCCCGTACTGGTATAAGGCTGCACCAGTACAAATATTGTAAAAGAATTTTCTTATTAAGAAGAAGATTGAGATGACTTGCAGCAGGTGGTTTTCTCCCGCATTGGGTTTCCACCTTACATCATTGTGTTCATATGTGTGCCATATGTGTGATGATCTACTTTATGTTACTGCATCTGTTAACTGATAATATGGTTGATAATGTTCTAATGCACTCATTGAAGATCGATTAACTTAATCATAAGAAGTTGTGGAAGTAGCATATATGAATCTGATTATGGAAATGAAAAAGTTTTATTAATATGATAATATTGATTCACCCCCCCCTCTCAGTATTATTTCCAACAGGTAGAGCTTATCTATACATGAATGTCCTAGATTAGAACTTTGTTCCATCTTGGTGTCCATGTAGAGTTTATTTATTACCTTTTGAAAATTCTTCCTTTTGACTTGCCATGACTTAAGTGATGAATCTCATTTTTCTGTTCTTCGTCATCTTCTAGCCTTACCTCGGAAGGATTCCACACTTTATATAACTTGTCGTTTCTACATATTTTTAGCCTATTTTATGCATGGTAATAAGCCTTGGTTTCATTTCACCACCATTTTCATCCTCTGCTTGATTTGATTGGTGTTCTTACCCTTTCACAGTGGGGCCTCTGTGATGAGTGGTACTATTTTCCAACCTCTTTGCTTCCTTATTCTTATGGAAATTCCGTAAGCTTGGAACTAGTTTCTACCCTTTATACCACTTGTTCCTATAGGACGAGCTTTCTTTATGTCCTTATGTTCATTAAACCTTTAAAGGCATTAATTATCCTTTTACCTCTTTTTTGGGCTTGTTAAAACTAAATGAAAAAGGAACTATTATGCTTACTTTTCTTCACCTTCATGCTCAATAAACCATGAAGGAGAATAAAGAGAAATAGGAAGGGGAATAATTCAATTTAGTTATTGTTCAAAATGGATGCATCAGTTGCATTGCCTTTGAACATGGCATCTGTTTGAGTCGTTATGCAACTAGTTCACAAAATAGAAGAATGAGATATATCAACAACTTCAAAAGTAGCCTCTTTGAGGGGAAACCCACTTTACATTACACAAAGGAACAATTCTTGGGTGATACAAATGACAAGACCTCCTTTCTGTATATTGGAGTCTAAGGGGTCACAATATAATCAGAGCCAACATAGCAATAATAATGTAAGGGCACAACAATAAAAATAGTGGGCTTCTATGGGGCACAATAATAACAATATGGGGACAACATGGGCACACCAATAACAATAAGGGGCTACAATGACAATAATAATAAGGGAATACACTAGTATTATAGGGACCTAACATGCCCCTCTCCTTAAAAAAAGTGTTGTCCTCAATGCTTGAGTAGTTATGGATGCTTCTGTATAAAATTATAATCCTCACATGTGGAATCTTCAATGGGTAAGTTCTTGCACTTAATGAGATGCTCTGAAATTGATTGATTTCATAGTTTTCGAGTTCTTGTTTCAGTGACTAATTCAGGTTCCAATATGATTTTTCCTTCCTTGTCAAGTTCTGGCAATATTGTTTGAACTGGGAGCTTGTCACTTATAACCTTCTTTAAGCATGAAACATGGAAAACTGGGTGCACTCAAGAAGATGCATGAAGTTCCAATTTGTATGCCATAGCACCAATGTTTTGCAACACCTTGTACGGACCATAATACTTTGGTGATAATTTATTATCCTTCTTAGCTTGCTTGAGGGACATTTGTTTGTGTGGTTGTAGTCATAGAAATACCCAATCACCTACAGCAAAACTTCTTTCACTGCGATGTTGATCTATCTGTTTTTCATTCTATTATGTGCCAAAGTCAGGTTATCCTTTAAGAGTTGGATAACTTCTTGTTGATACTCGATGTGATCTTCCACTGCTTGAACCTGAGAATTTTCTCTTGAATATGATGTGATGAATGGTGGATGATATCCATAAAGTGCCATAAATGGGGTCATTTTTGTTGCAGTATGGAAGGAAGTGTTATACCACCATTCAACCAGAGGAAACCATTTGACCCATTGTGTTTGTTTATCAAATACAAAGCAATGAAGATATCCTTCCAAATATTTGTTCACTATCTTAGTTTTCCCATCAGATTAAGGATGATAAGATGAGCTGTGAGCTATGATCTAATTGAGTACGCAAATAAGAAAATAATTCTATCCAAAATTTTCTAGTGAAAATAGGATCTCTGTCGCTTACAATAATATTTGGGTTTCCATGTAGCTTCTGAATTGTTTCCATAAATGCAGTAGCAATTGGACTGGCTTTAAATGGATGAGATAATGCACAAAAGTGTGAATACTTGGTAAGTCTATCAACTACCACCATGATGACACTCTTTCCTTCGGACTTGGTTAAACCTATGATAAAATCCATTGAAACCTCCTCCCAACGTTGATTTGGAATGGATAAAGGTTGTAATAGACTCGGAGTCTTAATTGTCTCAACTTTATTTTGTTGGAAAACCAAAGACTCCGTAACAAACTTTTGAATATCAGATTTAAGGCCATCCCAAAAAAATTCCTTCTTAACCCTATGGTAAGTTTTTAAAAATCCTATATTCCCTCCTAAGGGACAGGTGTGCAATTCTAGAAGAATATTTTGCTTGCATTGGGAATTCTTACAGGGGTATAAGCGATATTTGTACCATAACGAGTCATTTTTCTAGCTAAATGTATTAGATGTACTGGGATCTTGCTGCAACTTTTGAATGAGTTCCCACACTTCTACATCATTCTTTCATTCATCCCTTGCTTCGTTTATCCAATCTAGTTGGATAATATAAATGGCACAAAGCATTGCTTCCACATCCTCATCCTTTCTTGAGAGTGCATCTACAACAACATTTTGCTTCCCTTTTTTGTAGATAATTTGAAAGTCATAACCCAACATCTTTGTGACCCATTTTTATGCTCTTTTGAAGAGAATGTTTGTTCTAAAAAATATTTAAGACTATCATGATCCTTTTTTACCTTGAAGCGTCTTCCCATTGGGCAAGGTCGCCATTTCTTAAGTGCATGTAGTATTGTCAAAATTTCTTTGTCATAAATAGATTTGTGTAAATACTTTCCTTTGATTGGACAACTTCCAAAAGAAATAGGTATTTCTTCTTACATTAAAGCAATACCAATTCAATTTCCTAAGGCATAACATTCCATAATAAAGGTTTTTTTGAATTTTGGCATGGCTAAGAATGGTGCTTGGAACATTGCCTCTTTAAGATGTTCAAAGGCTTTCGTTGCTTCTGGAGTCCAAGAAAATGAATCTTTCTTCAGTAATGTTGTTAGAGGTGTTGTTATTCTCCCATAATTCTTAAAAAACTTGCGATAATACCCTGTCAACCCGAGAAATCCTCACAGATGCTTTATGGATGTGGGGATTTTCCATTCCTTAATGGCTTTGATTTTGCTAGGGTCTACCTTAACACCCTCATGAGATACAACATGACCCAAATATTCCACCTCTTGTACTCCAAAGAAACATTGGGAGGTTTTTGCATATAATTGTTTCTCCTCCAATAGTTTGAGCACTCTATCAACATGTTGAACATGATCCTTCCACGACTTGTTGTCGATTAGTATATCATAAAAAAATACTCACATAAATTTTCTAAGGAAGGGTTTGAAAATGGAATTCATAAAACCTTGAAATGTAGAAGGTGCATGGGTAAGGCCAAAAGGCATGACTGTTATCGGGAAAACTAGCGTCCATTTAGAGCTGCTAGTCCCACTAAGACAGGTAGCTATCTTAGAAACAAACAAATTAAAGTTACTTGTGTTTTCCTTTATGAGAGATAGATGAGAGAGAAGCAGAGAGCACCAACCTTAGTCTTTCACTAGTCTCCTTGCTTGTTTCCTCTCTCTTTTGATGAAGCTTTAGCCACTTCTTTCTCACTTGTCCTGCTTCAAATAACACCTGTAGAGTCAAGGCAGCAAAATACCATCAAAGCATAGAGATCTATAACCATAAATAATGTAGGATCAGATGTACATTAACCATATAAATGCATACAAAAACAAGATTCAGAGATATACAAGCATATGGAGGAAAACTCAAATAGCTTTATTGATAGAAGTAGTAGAAGAGAGGATTACAACTAAGCTATTTGATCCAGCATCATCCTCCTGGCATGAAAGCACTCTTCACCTCATACAAAGCAAGATCACCCAACAATGTCTTCAAAGAGAAACCAACAACACTTCCTTGCAAATTACAAAATTCCAACCTCTGGATATTTAGGATGAGGGATCCATATATAGATGTTTACATGAGAGTGAGTCAGCTTTTGGGATTTTTATTAGTGTCGTTTCACTGATAGTTCTTGATTCCGCTTGGAGATTTCAGATCTCTTACTCATCCCTAGGCGAATTCAGAGAGGCAAGTGTCGTATGAGCAGTTTCTAGAATATTATAAGATCATCCACTTAGCGAACTGCCTCTGCCATTTGTCTACTCTCACTCATAACACCCTATAGAAGGACTTTTCAGTATGCATCGCACCCCCGTGTGTAATAGGTGAGATGCATCGCACCCTATGCATGGAGCAGTCTGTATGGTCTTGTTTTGACCAATTTTGAGTAGTTTTTCATGGAGAACTTCTGGGAGGTGATGTAATCAGCTGACCTTGTTCCTTTAGGGTATGAAACAACACTTTTAGGGGTTTAGAAGCCCTTGGTTTATGGACATATGTGATTGGGGTTGCAGTTCCCAAATATGTCTATAACAGTTGCCCCCTAAAGCATGAGGTCGTAAATCCTTTTGATGTCGGGTGAAATGCTTTATAATGAGGATCCGAGGTTTTTCGAATTGGAAGGTGACCTGTAATAAGATACAATAAAATACATTATCTTCAAAATATTTTCATGATCTAGTTGAGGCAGGCATTCCCATGCAAAATTTTATAAATTCATATTCATGTACATATGACAGACAATCGTCTGTGTGGCAGACTAATGATTCTGGTAGAGCCATCATCCTTTAGTTTGGATGATTATCTGTGCAGCAATGATGTACATTTGATGTCTTTATTTTCTTGAATATATCGCAATTCGGATGGATGAAACTAGATCCGGGGTCTTCAAACTTGTTCTATCTTCGCCAGAAGTACAAGTCGATCCATGTGAAGAGATGTTCTGATGTCGAACATGCAAAGACATCGCCTGATTACTAGCCAATGATGTAAGTTGTTAACAGGCGCGAAAGGAATCACTGATAATGATGATGACCCTCAAGGTACTGCAGTACAATTCACATGGTGTGAATACATGAGTTGATGTTGAACACCATGTAAAATATTTCAGTCGAAGGCCATTGATGTAAACCTGTTGCTGGAAGTGAGAAACTTGCCATTGAGACATGCAAGCTTCAAAGTACTGAAAGGGTTGTCCCTAAGTCAAATTCTTGGATAATGAGCTGATGTTGACAATAAGTGACCCATCGTAGGAGGGCCTTAATGAATCCCACATCTACGACACGGAATGAAGCAAATGATTTTGTGGAGGTGAAACTGATATGATGATACAAGGTTTAGGGTGGCAGTCATGAAAAATGGAGAGTGAAGGTATTGCAACGGATGAGATGTTAGCTAGGTTGGTGAATTCTCTGAGTGACTTCTCTTGAACATATTAGCGACACTGAGATGGATTGGTACCGTTAACCCCAAGGTGGATGGTACGGTGGACCAATGGTGATGTGACCGGTGAACAGAATAACGCAACTCGACTCAATCATGGTGATGGAGTGAAAGTGTCATGTTCAAGAGCGACCTACTACCAATGAAGCTATTCAAGTTTTCTTCCCTTTTTCCCCAGTGATTGCTGACCAATACCTCTTTATTTTTGTCAAGCTTGAGGAGGATAACATATGCTTGTTCTATAATTTGCCCTTCAGGCAAACCCGTCGCTATGTTTTAACGAGCCTATCGACAGTGAAACTCGCTCTTGTCTGCATGGACAAGTTTGGCGCTATTGTTTTAACGAGTTTAACGACAAAGATAACTCGGTCCTTTTCAATTTTAGAGAGTCTAAAAGGGATGGAAAGGCAACTCCACCGGTCCTTTTTCGTAATGTAATCCCTTAAGTCCAAAAAAGTGTAAAATAATACGAAAGGGATGACTTTTCGATAGTTTTAACGAGCCAAACAAGACAAGCGCTCGATCTTTTTGTGTAATAATCCCTCAGGTCCAAAAAGATTAAAATCTAGAGGAGGGATAGCACTTCCGGTCGCTTTAACGAGCTGGAGAGGCCAATTGCTTGACAATCTTTTCATATTTTATGAGTCAGATGAAAAGAGCTTAAAGGAGATTCGTTTTTTGAGGAACGAGTGATGTTTTGGATAGCAACTGGTTCCAGGTAAGGTTTGGAACATTCCAATCATGGAAATGGAAAGAGGGTGGCTAATAGAATCACTCGTTGCAGCTGTTCCTTAAAAGGGTAAACAATCAAATGGAGGCGTATGATCGACTAAAAAAGAGTGGAAGTGATGGTAAGAACATGACCAAGGTTCAAAAGTTGATATTCATGCGATCAAAATGGTTATTTACTGGGGATGGGGTTCATTTTTTAATGAGCTTGAACTCTATGGAAACACTTGCTCATTGCTAGGTTTATTTTTGACGAGCTTGAACTTCGTGTAAAACTGCTCATGGCGAGGTTTATTTTTCAACGAGCTTGAACTTTGCGTAAAACTTCTCGTGCCAGTCGTATAATAAGGATGTCTCATCGATAGGTTCATTTTTTAGGGAGCTTGCCCCATTCGAAACTTTGCTCCTGAGCCTTTTGTTATGCAAGCTAGGAACGACCAACCTACAAGTCTAAAGGGTTGAGAGCCTACAAACTAAGAAAATAAATGGTCGCTTTTCACTTGCATGCAAAAAGATTTGCATGCCCCCAGGTATAATGAAATAGAGTTTCCAGGTTACCATACGAAAGTTCTTGCATTAGCAAGATTGTTTCATCCACATTTGCAGACAAAACACTTCCTTGGATCTGTCCATCGAAATGGACGAAGGTGATTCTAGTTCCAATCACCTAACCTTTGACGAAGGAATCCTTTTCCAGACTGATCCATTATCCTAAACGGATAGGATTGTCAGACTAGTCATATTCCTACGCGGAAACCTATCTTATATCTGGGGTTTTTCTACTGAATCAGACTAGGGCACATGCCTCCTGGGTTTCAGTCACAATCACTGAATTACTTGCGATCATCAAGTGGACGGATTGGAGATTGATGAGACATTCCTTGTGCAAAAGGACCAGTTAGGGATGGAATTTGACTAATAGCTATGTTTGAACTAGGGAACGAAAGCTGGTCTACGAGCTAGACCACTCTACCTTCATGTGGAAAACACATCACTCGAAAGAGTGTAGAAACAATAGCTCCCATGCTATAAATGTGGTCACACCCAAGGAGTAGATTGTAATCTAGAGGTCCTTGGAATACCATCACGTTTAGATGAATGGTTTTCGTTCTCAAAGTTATAGGCAAATTTGGAAGGATCCCTAATGGTTGACTGGTTCCTTTGTTGAAGCCTATCAGATTTCGAATCTGAGGCAGAAGCGATGGCGAACCAAGCACTTTCCAAGCAGTTGAGGAAAGGATACTCACAGAAGCCCCTTCATCTATAATAGTACCGACCATGATCATTCTGTAAGCTTGTACTATGATTTAGAATGGTACATTAGATGGTAGGCGGGGTTCGCCAAGAAGATTCCAATCGAAGGAAATGACTAGATTGCTTGGAGGTGGGACCGAATAAATGGTCGGATACATCTCTGACGAACTTCCTTCCTACGGTAAAGGAATGGGTAGACTGCCCCCATGTTCATCGAAGTCTGTGTTTATGAAAAGAATTTTAACGATGTCGTTCTCATTCTCTTTGGTGACAGTATCATCTGAAGATGGGTCCTCTGAAGACAGGATTGGGTTAACTGCCATCTCGACCTGTTGACTTTGGTCTGGTGTGGACTCAGAGGGTCTATATTCAATGATAGGTGCTTCGACCGATAACAATGGTGTGTCAGTCAGATTTTCAATTAGCAATGGGCTCGGCAAGAGTTTCTTGTATCCAAGAGGAAGTCGCTGCAGTGATGTAGGACGGTTATCCAAGACTCTTTTAGCTTCATCTAAGAAGGGACAACGGTGGAGGGCATGATCGCCTTCACACAGTCTACAAGGAAATTTGGATCTTCCTTTTTGTCCATTGACTTCATTTTCACTAGCTGATGGCGTACTTTCAATATGATCGTCAGCGGTTGAAGACACCTGATTGTGCAAGCGGGGAGACTAGTCCCTCAAGATCCGTGGGATGCAGGGACAATCTTGATGACAGTGGTCTCCCTTGCAAATGACACATGGAGATTTAGGTTTGGAAGGTGCAGTGTGTGGATTTTTGCTAGATGATGTACGGTTGCTCCCTTTTACTGTTGGGTTCTTCTTCTTCTTCTCCTTCCATTTCTTCTTCTTCTCAGTTACTTGGTTTTTAGTGTTACTAGCTTCACCAAGCGAAGAGGAAGAAGGAGAGGGAGAAACAAATGAAGTAGAAGGTGGGGGAGCAACTTCATCCGGTTGTTGATTTGATTGCTGAGGAATTGCAGTTTTTTGAATGACAGAGGTCGAGAAAAGCCATATAGGGAGGCCAATTGTGAGTCCTGGAAGGGACAATGTGGCCATGTGTGGAGCACCAACATCCCCCCAAGATGAGAAGGGACTAGGATTTCCCCCAAGGGGAAATACTTGATTGGTAGACTCCATTTATCAACCTAAAGACCAACGAGGGAACAATGACGTTATTCCGATTAAAATAAATTTTATGATGCTTTGACACAACTTGCTTTTCCAATTTTTAAGAGTCGAGAAAAAGATAAAGATGACTCTAGTCGCCTTTGATTTTTAATGAGCCTGAAGTGACAAGTGCTTAGATGGACCTTTTCTTTTAAGGAGTCTAAGAAGGAACGAAAGTGACTACTCTAGAAATCTAGACAGAGGGATTAGCAAACCAATCGCAAAACTGCATAATACTTTTTATGGTATGACAATCAATCTTCTCGAATGTTGTGTTCAGTGCATTGTGATCGATAGGGCGGCAGGCACTGCTTCCTAAGGATAAAGGATGTAGCCTATTATGGTTTCCCAATATATACTCAACGGTACGTGGGAGCACAAGTCCGTACTAGCACTTTTCGTCTCAAAGAGGAGGAATCACCCAACCTATGATGAAAGTGATAGTTACCAGGCTTTACGACGCCAGAATAAGTCTCTAGCCTAGACTTCTAAATGTTGTGAGTTAGGTTCCAAAGCGTTTTTATGTTCATTGAATTTTATTTTACAGTTGATCTTTCTTACGAAGTTTGCCTTTAAGTTTCACCATGTGATGTAGATATACACCTCCTAAATATGCAATCTAAGATGATAAACAGTTGTTTGTTTTCTTTTTGCAATGAAAATCCTAGCTACTAAGGAAAGATAAATGAAATTCTTTCAACATAGAGCAGAGAGCACACACTAGATGCACTTTTCCTAAATCAACTTCAGCATGTAGTCTTAATGCAAATGCACATGCATGTATTTGTTTTCCGCTTTCTTAATGTATGAATGACAAAAAGAATGCTAAGTACAGATCTAAACTATTCTTCTTTCAAAGTGATAGTACTAACAATTTTCTTTTCAAAAAATGAAAGTAAAGCCAAGACGACACTTTGAGATTTTGAATTCAAAGTTGCCTTCGACACTTGAAATACTAATGATTCTAATCAAATACAATGGCAAAAGTGTAATCGACTATCAAAAAGAGGAAGACTCTTTTCTTTGACTGAAAATGACACTTGCGACACTTTCAAATCAGAAGACGACAATTTGATTAAGCTACTATTTGCACAAGAGAACTGTAAATGATGAAAAATACATAAAAACATTCACAATTATTTATCGATGGAGGTTGTATAATGCAAAGGAAGATGGTTTCAATAGAGATATACTGATCATAGACAACAAAACTACTGAATAAAGTTGAATACAATGAAGAAAAAACCAAAATCTGGAGGCAGAAACAGTCTCATCTGATCATCGCACCTGTAACACAAGGAAACATGGATGCATCTCACCTACAACACATGGGAGGTGCAATGCATCCAGACTACCAAGAAGAGATAGTGTGAGGGTCCAGGGACGAGACTGAGCTTGGTTTTTTCTCACAGTTTGCAGCTAAGTTCAGGGATTTAGGCTGAGCTAATGATTGTCAGTAAACACAAAGTATAGGGGATGATCTAATGAGGTTATTTGAGCTACCCCCAGGGCACTTAGGATTTTTACAAGCTGGATGTTCAGTTCATAAACCAACCTAGAGATTGACTGAAGCAACGTTGATCTACTTTGCAGTTGCATAGCAAAAGCAGTTCGAAGGCTAGCTGGCTTGACTTCAGGCTTCGTCTGTGGTTTATAAAGCAAACAACAGTAACAAGAAAAACAAACTATTTGCTCCCCAGTGGAGTCACCATTTTGTTATTGGGAAAACTAGTGTCCTGTCAGGCCAGGTAGTAACTCCATAAGGCAAAAACGATTTGACTGCTTTATTTTTTCAGGTAGGTCTTCATTATATACATGAGGGAGAGACTATTCAGTTCGTCTCCCAATTACTGTTCATATTTCCTATTTATCTATTTACATTAATTCACCCAATCATAAGGATTAGGTGTCAACATCCCCCCCTTAATCTGAAGGGATGTTGGTGAGTCCAAGCATCATTCTGAATCGTTCAAGCTTTTCCCTTCCAAGCGCTTTGGTGAAGATGTCTACAATTTGTTCATTTGTTGAAAAATGACGAAGATGGATTGTTTTGGCCTCAACATGATGTCGAATCAGATGATATTTAGTATTGATGTGCTTCGTTCGATCATGGAAATTTGGGTTCTTGGCCAACTTTATTGCAGAGGTATTGTCAATCATGAGTGGAGTTGATTTTACTTGTTTTACCTGCAAATCTTCAAGAATTTTCCTGAGCCACACAATTTCTTTTGTTGCTTCAACTACTGCCACGTATTCTGCTTCTGTTGTGGAATCTGCTGGAACTGATTGTTTGCATGATCTCCAGGAGACAGCTCCTGATCCAAGACTCATAGCATATCCTGAAGTTGATACCCCGGTTTCTTTTTCTCCATCGAAGTCTGAATCAGAGTATCCAATCAAACTGAAGTCGTCCACCTGTGTATACTTGATTCCAAAGTCTTGAGTTCCCTTCAAGTACCTTAGAACTCTTTTTGCAGCAGACCAATGTCCCTCACAAGGCTTTTGCATAAACCTGGAGAGGATTCCAACAGCAAACGAAATGTATGGTCTGGTAGTAGTTAGGTAGTTGAGACTTCCTACAAGCTGTCTATACTTTGTTGCATCCTCAAATTCTTTTCCTTCAATAGATGTGAGCTTTAAGTTTTGTTCCATTGGAGTAGTAAGAGGGTTGCATTCTGTCATGCCAAACCTATTCAACAGATCTCCAATGTATTTCTTTTGAGAAAGAAATATGGACTTTGGATGTTGGGTTACTTCAATGCCAAGATAGTAATGAACATAGCCCAAATCAGTCATTTCAAAACTTTTCCCCAATTCCTTCTTTGTGGATGCAATGTAGCTTTCATTGTTCCCTGTCATCAAAATATCATCCACATATACCACAAGATATACAACTGTTTTTCCAACTTTCTTGACAAATAAAGTTGCATCATGAAGATCAAAATGTTTGAAATTGAGTTTCATAAGATGCTCAGTTAGCTTTTCATACCAGGCTCGCGGTGCTTGTTTGAGGCCATACAAGGAATTCACAAGTTTGCATACTTTATGTTCATGTCCTTTCACAACAAATCCTTCAGGTCGGGACATAAAAACATTCTCTTTTAGATCTCCATTCAAGAAAGCAGTTTTTATATCCATTTGATGGACTTTCCAACCGTTCTGAGCTGCTAGTGTAAAGAGTGTTTGGATGGTAGCCCATTTTTCCGTGGGGGCAAAAGTCTCCTCATAATCGACCCCTTCCTTCTGTGCAAAACCTTTTTCCACAAGCCTATATTCGTGCTTTTCAAGTGAGCCATCAGCTTTATACTTGTTCTTGTAGACCCACTTGCAGCCAATTGATTTGGTTCCAAATGGAGGATCAACCAGCTTCCAAGTGTCGTTCTTTATGAGGGCATCATACTCCTTTTGCATCGCTTCTTTCCATTCATCATGAGAATTAGATTCTTTGAAGGAAGTTGGCTCAAAATCTGTAGACAAGTTCAATTCACAATCATAAGAAACATCCATATCAACAGGTGAATTAGAGTCATCTACATCACCTCCATTTTGCCGATTTGAATTTTTGGTTCCTGTCTTTCCAACTTCATCAGGATGAACACTTTAAAGTGTCTTTTTCACCCACTTTGGGGGACCTTTTTGAGATGGTCCAGGCTGCTCCGTTGATTGAGTTGGGACTGAATCAAGATTGAGTCTCCCAATTCTATCAATTACATCACTTAAAGCATCATCCGTTGTTGGAGTTTCATGTGGGGGAGAGTGTTCTTCAAAAGAATATTCCACATGTTGATCTAGTATAGGAATCCCCCCTTCAAGATGTGGAATCTAATTATCAAATTCTTGAAATGATTTTGCTTTTGCGAATCTATCCAAGCGATCAAGTTGCTGCTAAACAACATTGTCAGTTTTGGATGATTCAAGGAAAATTACATCTCTAGATACAACAAACTTCTTATTTACTTCATCATAGAGGCGGTATGCTTTGGAGGTGTTTGAATACCCCGGGAAGATACACTTACGACTTCTAGCACCAAGTTTGTTTCTATGTACCTTTGGTATCAAGGCATAACAGGTGGAACCAAAGACCCTGAGATGCTTTACCGAAGGAACATGTCCATACCACATTTCATAAGAAGTCTTGTTTCTAATAGAATTAGATGGACATCTATTCTTTATATATGTAGCACATAGAACAACATCAGCCCAAAACATTATCTTTACATTCTTGAAGAAGAGCATGGATCGTACCATATTTAAGATTGTCCTATTCATTCTTTCAGCTACACCATTCTGTTGGGGATTATAAGGCACAATTGTTTGATGTTTGATCCCATGTTGGCGAAGATAGTTTTCAAATTCATTTGATGTGTATTCTTTTCAATTATTAGTGCGAATAGACCCAATATGAGATTGTGCATCATTTTCAATCCATTTATGAAAATTCTTGAATGTTTGAAAAGCATTAGATTTGTTCTTCAATAAATAAACCCAAAACATTCTGGTGTAGTCGTCAATAAATGTCATGATATATTTATTTCCATTTGCAGAAGGAATAGGCATTGGACCACATAAATCTGAATGAATGAGTTCAAGTTTCCTATGTGCTCTTGAATGTGAATCATGAAAAGACTATTTGCTATGCTTTCCTAGAATTCAAGCATCACATTGCTTAAATTTGCTAGGAATTGTAGGCAAACCAGCAAAACCATTTTTCTTCAACAAGCAGAGACTGTCAGAGTTAAAATGTCCAAATCTAGCATGCCATAATAAACTTGATGGAAGTGTACCTTCTTCATGATGAGAATTGTATGCGAAATGTTGTGCATGAGCAGAGGTTCCTTGCAACTTGAGAAGCCTTTCTTCTTATATTCCCCTCATGACAAGTGAGTGGTCAGATGCTTTTCTTACCTCAAGCTTGCCATCAAACATATGAATGGAGTGACCTTGCTGGCAGATGTGGACCAAGGACAACAAGTTTCTCTTGAGCTGTGGGAGATATAGAACATGATGCAGAAGAAAGTCTGGAAGACCAGGCAATTTAAGCCTAATTTTGCCAAGCCCTGATGGCTTGATTTTTGATTGGTCTACAAAGTATACTGCTCCATCAACATTTTCAGTGAAATATTCAAAAAAACCTTTTCTATGAGTCATGTGGCAGGTTGCTCCTGAATCAAGCAACCAATCATTTTTCCAAGAAGCATGTGAAGCTTTAAATAAATCTTCATTTACTCCAATGTTACATTGTGCCACAACATAGTGAGCGGATTCAGGTGCTTTACCTTTGTCTGTATCATCAGTTTTACCTTTCTGTTGGTTTCTTTTCTACTCAATTTTGTCCCATGGTAGCTTGCAGTGCAGATCTGCCTTTTCTTCTTGAGGGTGTCTGCCCCCCTGCCTCTGAAATATCTTTCTCTTCCTCTTTAATGCATACTGTAACAAAAAAATACTTCTGCTGCAAAAAATTTTGCTGCAAAATTTTACTCTTAATGGGAAGGAAAAATATAGTGCCAATACACAAAACTCAGTAAATATACAAAACTGCACAGTGTATTCAACTGGACAGTGCTCCAACAAAGGTATATTTACATCTTTTCAATCACCAAGGGGCAGTGAGCGTGGATTGTAAGGCACAGTTGGCATTCTCGGCTGGTGTACTCACATGAAAATGAGAAAACGAGTCTATATTCCCAATAAGAGACCCTGAGTTTTGATACCTCCTTAATACTAAATAACATAATCAAACCACTGATGGAATTTGATCCCAGCACCAACCACAAACAAAAACCAAACGCTGCACAGGCAACTAACCAGAGGTTTTTTTTTGTGTTTAGTACAATCTATTTTTATTAAGAAATAAACAAGCTACTCCCAATACAAGATATATTTTTGGTTCCATTGAAAAAAAAAAATTCCGCGCAATTGAAATTGCCAGACAATAACATAGCAATGTTCTCACACCTTTTTATAGGAGGACATTGCAAACCAATAACATAGGAATGTTGTCTAGGCCTTTTTTACAATGAAAGCCCAAAATCGTAGTGTGAAAAACTTCAAAGCAATGTTCTGTCAGCCAACGTTAAAAAAATACCAGCTTTATTTCCCAAAACAAACTTCAGAAATCATTGAAACCAGCGTTATATGCCAAAACATCGTTATATACAATGCCAAATAGTGTTATAATACCGACGTTCTTCAAAACAAGAGCATTAGCGTTATTCATGAGTAGCGTTATTCAAGCTAACAAGAGCAGTAGCATTATTCATATAACATGAGCAACGTTATTCAAGCTAACAAGAGTAGTAGCGTTATTCATATAACATGAGCAATAGTGTTATTCATATAACATGAGCAGTGTTATTCAAGCTAACAAGAGCAGCAACGTTATTCATATAACATAAGCAACAACGTTATTCATATAACATGCGCAGCTTTATTCCCACAGACGGCACCAACTTCAACACTAGGAGATTTGTTCAAAACATTATTAAATGGAGGAAGCAGTACCTCAGGGCTTCTTGTTGAAAAATTGGTCGGAACCAGCGTAGACATATCAGAAAAATCATACTGATCAGAGTCAGCTTCAGACAGGAAAGTTTGGTCTTCCAACAGTACGTTCGAATTCCCTCTCTCACACTTGGAACCCGAATTGTGGACAGAGGAGGGCCGTGAGAATTGTGGACAGAGAGCTCAGGCCGATGGACAGCTTGTTTATTAGATGTGTACACAGATTGGAAGAACAGAGAAATGTTTATGCTGGCCGATGATGATAAAACTTTAGGGAGCCTATCAAAGAAATGGATAATGGTGGAGAGGTCGCATTGTATATTTTTTATGGAACACTAAGGGTTCAGGCTTGTCACGCCAGGGATCTGTCACCAATGCTATTATACCACGACTAAAAGGCGTATACAAATTGAATGGTAAGTAGAGCGGATGGATAGTTCAATGCACAATGCCTTTTTTTTTTATGAAACGTTCATGGACAGTCCAGACAGTGTAGGTAAACAGTGTTTAGACCTGGCAGTGACTGTGGAGGGAGCAGGTCTGTATAAATGGAATATGGCAGACAGAGGGTGTAGCTAATTGTATGGAGGAGCAGCACAAGTATATGAGAGCAGACAAGGGAGTTACAAGGCACAAGAGCTAAAAAAGAGTTGGCTCTGATACCATGTCAGGCTAGGCAATAACTCCATAAGGCAAAAATGATTCGACTGCTTTATTCCTTCTGGTAGGTCTTCATTATATACATGAGGGAGAGACTATTCAGTTCGTCTCCCGACGACTGTTCATATTTCCTATTTATCTATTTACATTAATTCACCCAATCACAAGGATTAGGTGTCAACATGTCCATTCAGAGCTGCTAGTCCCACTAAGATGGGTAGCTATCTTAGAAACAAATAGATTAAAGTTACTTGTGTTTTCCTTTATGAGAGATAGATGAGAGAGAAGTAGAGAGTGCCAACCTTAGTCTTTCACTAGTCTCCTTGCTTGTTTCCTCTCTCCTTTGATGAATCTTTCGCCACTCCTTTCTCGATTGTCCCACTTCAAAGAACACCTGTAGAGTCAAGGCAGCAAAATACCATCAAAGCATAGAGATCTATAACCATAAATAATGTAGGATCAGATGTACATTAACCATATAAATGCATACATAAACAAGATTCAGAGATATACAAGCAGATGGAGGAAAACTCAAATAGCTTTATTGATAGAAGTAGTAGAAGGGAGGATTACAACCAAGATGTATGATCCAGCATCATCCTCCCAGCATGAAAGCCCTCTTCACCTCATACAAAGCGAGATCACCCAACAATGTCTTCAAAGAGAAACCAACAACACTTCCTTGCAAATTACAAAATTCCAGCCTCTGGATCTCTAGGATGAGAGATCCATATATAGATGTTTACAGGAGAGTGAGTCTACTTTTGGGATTTTTATTAGTGCCATTTCATTGATAGTTCTTGGTTCCACATGGAGATTTCAGATCTCTTACTCATCCCTGGGCGAATTCAGAGAGGTAAGTGTCGTATGAGCAGTTTCTAGAAGATTCTTAGATCATCCACTTAGCAAACTGCCTCTGCCATTTGTCTACTCTCACTCGTCACATCCTATAGAAGGAATTTTCAGTATGCATTGCACCCCTCGTGTATAATAGGTGAGATGCGTCACACCCTATGCATGGAGCAGTCTGTATGGTCCTGTTTTGACCAGTTCTGAGTAGTTTTTCATGGAGAACTTCTGGGAGATGATGTAATTAGCTGACCTTGTTCCTTTAGGGTATGAAACAACACTTTTAGGGGTTTTGAAGCCCTTGGTTTATGGACATATGTGATTGGGGTTGCAGTGCCCAAATATGTCTATAACAATGACCAACAATTCATAATGACCCTCATGAGTTCTAAATGCTGTTTTTGGAATGTCTTCAGTATTCATTCTAATTTGATGATATATTGAATGAAGGTCCAACTCGATGAAGTAAATCGCTCCATGCAATTCATGCAATAATTCATCAATGACAGGAATGGGAAAGTTATCTATAATAATGAGCTTGTTGAGCTCCCTATAATCCAGACACATGCACCATGATCCATCATTCTTGTGCACCCATACTGCTGGAGCAGAGAAAGAACTTTGGCTAGGTTGAATTATACCAGCCTCTAGAATTTTTGCAACCAGACGTTCAATTTCACTCTTTTGGGCATAGGGATATTTTTAGGGCCCGATGTTTGGAGGAACATTTCCTGGAATCACATGAATAGCATGATCATGATCATGAATATGTGGGAGGCATTTGGGAGTCTCAAATACCTTGGAATGATTTTCCAAGACTTTTTGGAGATCTGGAGAAATAAATTATTTCGATGTGGGAACCTCTAGGGAACATAATTGTGAAATTACGCCACATTGTTCTTTCTTTAGAATCTTTTTTCATGTCGTTAGAGCTTATTGTGTTTCCTAGTTTTCCTATGATACCCATTAATTCAACTTCCTTTCCTTATGAAAACAAATTCAAGAAATGTTCTTGAAAACTAAAAGCTATTGTACCCAAAGATTGTAGCCATTAGACTCCTAGTACACCATCAGCACCACCCATTGGAATGGAAAGCATTGGAATATTCAACACATATTCTCCCATGGATAGCTTGATATTATGGCACTTTCCAGAGCAATTTATGGTTCCTCCATTTGCAATCATCACTTGACACTCTGGTGTTGGATATAGGAATCAATTCAATTCCTTCACTATCTTACAATGAATAAAATCATGGGTACTTCGTGAATCAATCAACACTATTACCTTTTTCTTCTTGATATGTCCTTCTATCTTGATAATTTGAGGAGTCGTAATTCCGACAAATGCATTACAAGACATGGTCAGATTCATTTCTTCTTTATCTATGGTTTGTTCCTAGTGTGTATCCTCTTATTTTGATGTTTCTTGTTCCTTTTCTTCTTCCTCTTCACAATCTATGTATAATAATTTATTCTCAACACATTTATGACCTTTAGTGTATTTTCTATCACAACTGTAACAAAGCACTTTTGCTCTTGTTTCTTCCAATTGTTGTGGTTTCAACCTTGTAGGTTATGGAAGGTTAGGAGAAACAACACCTCCATATTTAAAGTTGTGATTGGTAGGCTTTCTTGTTGCCATAATTTTCCTTTCAATTTTTCTTGCCAACCTGAATGCCTTCTCCAATGAATCAGGTTCCCAAAGGCGAACCTCATGTTGGATGTTATCCTTTAAAGTCCCTATTAACACATCAATCCTATGATCCTTTTGAATATATTTTACCCTTATATTCAATTTTTGGAAGTCCTCAATGTGTTCCACCACTGAACCCTTTTGTTTGAGATTTATCACTTAGCTAAAAAAGGTGTTGCTTTTTGTATCCTCATAATGTGCTATCATTTCTTCCGTAAAAGTTGGCCAAGTGACAATTTGTTTATGAGATAAAATCCATCCATACCATACAAACTGATTGGGTTCCAAATATAAAGTCATAATGCGTACCTTTTGTGTGTTTTGCACATTATGGATATCGAAATATTGTTTTATCTATAGTATGCATGTTACGAGATCCTTGCCATCAAACTTCCTCATATCAATATTTGGAACATGGTGGGTCTTAAATCCAATGTTAGAGTCTATGAAATCATGACTAACATTTCTTTTGTTCTCATCATGAGTGTCCTCTACTACCTTTTCACCATTAGGAAGCATTTCTTGTAGCAACTTTTCCAAACCTCCTTTCAAACCTTCCATGTCTTTCTTCAAATTTTCAATGTTTACTTCTAAACCATCCATCTTAGCTTCCATGTCATCCATATTAGCTTCCACATCTTTCTTTAAACCATCCATCTTAGCTTCTATTACTTTTTGTGAGAGTGAATTCGTTGCAATTGGTCTCGTAATTTTGATATGTCATGTTGCATTTCTTCCTCTTCTTCATGATTCATGCTAGAGATTTCAGGTTGCTTACTAGGTGTTTCCATTTTATTTCTTCGGGGCATCAATTAATGATAAATATGCTTCACTGTGCCTGTTGGACACCTAATCCTAAAGGGTTAGTGTGGAAGCCGAAAAGACTAAGCAGTCCAAGAGACCTTGGGATCTGAAACCCAAGAGTCAGATATTGTACTATAAATGTAAATCAATTGTTAATAAAAATTGCATTGCATGATTTATCCTTCATATCTTTTGTGCTGTCCATGTGTGTTTAACATGGTATCAGAGCCGCTTGTTTTTCTGTGGCCTGTTATGTGCATGTCAGTCCTGCACCTCTGTCCATAAGCGTTTCTAGGTAATTTAGTGTTGTCCTGTCTATTGGCTCGCCCTATCTGTCAGTTTGAATAATTAAATTCCGTCTCTGCATCAGAAAGGCCTGTCGACCTCTGCGCATTCCATTTTTACTACACCTCATTATTAACATTACTGTGCGCTGTTCTGACATGACTGAAACGTTGTTTTGACATTAATGAAACCTGTGCTGCTCTCTTCATTCCATTGAAACGCTTCTGCCATTATTCTTTTTGCTCCAGTCTATTGTAATGCATCGCTGAATGAGGAGGCAACGGATGGATAAACCCGCTGATCGTCTGCCATTATTTCTGGCGTCGCTGGAATTGGACTCCGCTTTAGCCTCGTGAAAGAAGCGGTTTCGCTGTGTATTCTGGCAGAATTATTACTGCTAAACTTAGTAGAAGAATCAAGGGGAAGCGGAGCGTTCACGCCATTTACTTCTGCTAGACTGTGCTCACGTCTCACCTATTTGTGATTGCTGTTGTTGGTGGTGGAAACGGTTACCTCTCTTCCGATACGAGGCAGCCAAATGCAAAGTAGTGTTTTGTAGATACAGAATAAATCTTCATCCTGGCTTCCTCCTCGCTTCCTACAACCTGAGCGAGAGTCTTTATATAGCTATCAATAATTTCATCCCTGGTGGGGTTGTCCTTAGGGGGCTCCACAACAATGAGCCAATGCTCGTAATCGCAGCCATCTAGTAGAATCGTCTCCTTTGGGGGCCGGTTGCTCCAATTGGGAGAAGGATCCGTCATCGACGAATTAGTGGGTATAGCAGAAAAATATTTCAGAGGAACTCGAACAGGAGCTTGTGGGATAG
Source organism: Pinus tabuliformis (assembly GCA_031772625.1). NCBI lineage: Eukaryota > Viridiplantae > Streptophyta > Pinopsida > Pinales > Pinaceae > Pinus > Pinus tabuliformis. The sequence continues at coordinate 516,541,139 of CM062805.1, read as the reverse complement.
AAACCGCTCCAAGAAATCGCGTGGCGCGGATGAGGGATGTTTCTCTGCCATGGAAGGCAGTCTGAGGCGACCCAACCCTTGTTGTAAAGGGCACCGCTTTGCTGCTAGCAGAAGGACTGAGCTTGCTCGAAATGAAACGAAGAGTCCTACCCGCATTCATCATCTTTTCCGGTAAACTGTCTGAGAAGCAAAAGATTAAGATGAATGAAGAATATGGCAGAGACAATGGCTTTCTCGGAGGACTATAATGATCAACGACTATAATTCTTATACTTCTTGAAGGAATCGATCCTCCAACCTGTTGAATCCATAATCAATGCTACAGATAATCCACTGCGCCTGCTGTAACGCGAAAACCTGAAAATCTGGTAACCGGAAGAGAAGTTGAAGTGTTGGCTCGAAGACAAGTGCAACAGAGTTGCCAAGCGAAGCGAAACTCTCTGAACTGTAAGGGCTATTCCAGTCACAATGCATCCATGTTGTCTACCGCCATTAAAAAGCAGGGTCGTGTATTTTAATGGTAAAGATCAGTAAAGTCCATCGCCAGCGCCATTAAGAGGAAGGGATCAAGAAGATCATGTCCAGCACGCGGACCTTGCTCGTGCTAGACCAGTGACCCCTTCATCTTTGCACAGAATCCACTGCGTCCAAGTCCAGCGACCATCGAAGAAGATATTCCGAGACTCAATGGTATCAAAAAGTAAGCAAATGAATGCCCTTGAGCAAAAATAAATGCAGGAAAAGGGGATCGATACAGCTGGTTGGATGGCGTGCCATGTCCATGGAAAGGAAGAATACGATTCTCATTAAAGTCCATAGAAAACGTCATGCATCTCAAATCCCAAGGCATTTCGGTCTTGGCCGTCTAAAGGAAGCTCGGAAACTTCGAATTACACGGTGAAACTTGAAGGATGCTAGAAAAGATAAAATCCTTGGTCGAAACTCTGAACTTTTGCTAGGATCAGTTCAGGAAGCCACCCATTTTAATAGGTGACATTAGGTTTTGTTTTGCCTCTTTTTTTTTTCTTTGGGTAGTTTTCGGCCTGCAGATGAAAAGTTTTACATTCGAAGTCTCTACAGGATGTTCAAAATCATTTGGTCACATATTGTATATAAGTTGCAGTTTCAGTTTTCGGCCTCTCACTTGTTCAATTTCTTAATAGAAGGAGCCTATACCAGGTGTACTCCTCCAATAGCCTTGTAACTTCCAGGCCTAAAGCAATCTTTCTAAAGTTGGTTCGTGACCTGCATAGGCCAACTTTGTATTTTCTACAGCGACTTCCATAAAGAATGATCTAGCCCCAAGGCTACAAACTTGTATTTTCTGTGGTTACACTTATCTACAACCACTGTTCTTCCTAACATTTGCTGAATTTAAAGAACAAAATCTCTGAAAGTCTGGTGATATTTGTACAATTTTGACAGTTTCAAGATATCTCTGGTTGATTTTCCCCTTTAAGCTATAGGGCTCTCTTGTGCAACTTGAAGATATTTAGCAGCTTACATTTTTCTGTGGGATTTGGAGATTTTTAAGGTGTAGAAAAATGGCTAAGCTTGAAAGAATATTAGAATTATTGAGAACTCTAATCATGTCCACTGCTAACAGCACAGTCAAAATTAACAAAGCCTCTCTTTCAGACATTCAAACATGTCTGCAATATGCACAAGAAAAGATAGAGTTTTTGCAACTTGAATCACAATTGCAGCAAGAAGAATTAAAACGAAGGAGTCATTCTGAACCTGTTTCTGTTCAGAACAATGAAGCAGACTCCCATAAACAGCAAGTCAATATTGTTCAAGTTCATTCAGATCCAGTACCCAATAAAGCAGCAAGTGTACATGCAGATGCAGAAACTCAGTCTGCACTTCCCAAGCCCATCATCAGACCTTGGGAACAGCTTGTCCACAACAAGCACAGAACTGGTCTTGGATATGACAAGGACTTCTCCTTTCATATTCCAGACTATGCCAAGCCCATTCAGTTTCAGAGTGTTGGATTCATTCATAACAATTCACTTGCTCCTCATGACAGCTCACCTCCAGCTGTTCCAGATTTTGCCCCTCTTTCACAGCAACAACAACAACAAAAACAACAGATCGTGAAATGCCAACACTGTGACCGAGTTGGCCATTTGAAAGATCACTGTTTTGATCTTCATCCATGTAAGCACTGTCATAAAACCAGTCATTCTTCACACAGATGCTTCAGAAACAAACGTCCTGCAAGAACAAAGATTCATCTTGGATGGATCGCTTCTTGGCAATGGGCATCAACAGCCAAGAAGATATTCCAAACACATGTCAGAACTTGTTCCAGAATATTGAACAGTCTTGCAGTTGAGTTTTCTCCATCTTCTCACCTTGTATCTGACAGGGGGGGAATGATGGTCATCTACAAGCTTCAAAGTCACATCAAGCGAGCCTGAGCCACAACCTGCCACACCAGTTTCAGAGTTGTAGCCAGAGACAAAGATGCCCGTGAACAGATTGAGAACACTTCCTCTAGCAGAAGACTCCAGCTTCTTGCCAGTTTTGGAAGAGTTCCAGGAATTGCATTAAGCATTCCAGAGTTGTTGGTTATCCTTAAACCATCACAGAGTTGTTGGTCATCCTTAAACCATCACAGATTAAGAACACTTCCTCTAGCAGAAGACTCCAGCTTCTTGCCAGTTTTGGAAGAGTTCCGGGAACTGCACTAAGCGTTCCAGTGTTGGTGGTTATCCTTAAACCACTGCCCTTTTTTATACCAACATTTCATAGAGCACATTCAACCTAGTGCTGCCATGCATTTTTGCACATTTTGTATTACAGCTCTCTTCTTGGACTCATACATAACCCTTCGGATTAAGGGGGGGAATGTTGGACACCTAATCCTAAAGGGTTAGTGTGGAAGCCGAAAAGACTAAGCAGTCCAAGAGACCTTGGGATCTGAAACCCAAGAGTCAGATATTGTACTATAAATGTAAATCAATTGTTAATAAAAATTGCATTGCATGATTTATCCTTCATATCTTTTGTGCTGTCCATGTGTGTTTAACAGTGCCCTTTGAATCACTTCAAACAAATTTTTCAAACAAAACTTATGCAATTTTTAAAAAAATACTACACACCTTTTTCTCTTTGTAGGGGCTTAATATTGAATATGTTGTATATCTATAATTGCGGATATCCAAGGTTTAAAATTTCATCCCGTGATATCCCTCTGTGTCCTCTTTACAACCCCACAAGTCTGACCTAGAATGGATTATCCAAGAAAGAGTTATGTCAAATCTCCCATGATGACCTAATTATAGACTGGTTCAGTAGAGCGAACTTGTATGAAGTGCCACGTGTCACTGTTTCGACCTTTGAACCTGTTTGAGATTAAATTCAGGAGCCTAAAAAAGCCCTAACTTCCTTAGTTCATATCTATGAAAATACAGAGAGACAAGATCTATTTGAAGCAGCGAAACCCTAGAATCCAAAGCTATAATTCCAATTGTCATGCAACCAGCTCACAAAATAGAATAATGAGATAGATCAACGACTTCAAAAGTAGCCTCTTCGAGGGGGAAACCTCCTTTACATTACACAAATGAACAATTCTTGGGTGATACAAATTAAAAGACCTCCTTTCTATATATAGGAGTCTAAGGGGTCACAATATAATCAGATCCAACACAACAATAATAATGTAAGGGCACAACAATAACAATAGTGGGCTTCTATGGGGCAGAAAAATAACAATGTGGGGACAACATGGGCACACCAATAACAATAAGGGGCTACATGACAATAATAATAAGGGAATACACTAGTATTATAGTGACCTAACACATTTCCTCAGAGTTGGGTTTTAGCTTTCCTAGGAGCTGTACCATACATATGAATTTGTCTCCTCCTTTGGCTAGTTACTCTTTTAGTAATTATGGAGCATGCTTCAATACCTCATATGTTGTTTCATGATATCACATGGTGCCCATTAGTCAATGTTTCCAAGTCACTTTTGTGTCATTCCGGTATGTGCTCAAGGGAAGTATCAACACGAGTTGGCCATCTACAGTCCTTGTTGACCCCTTTTGTGTTGGCCATCCCTTTGTCAGTTATACTTCATCTCTTCATGGCTTCAACCATTCACATCATCTATCATCTTTTTCCATATTGATTGATGGGGGATACATCAAGGCCCTACTTCGACAGATCTTCCTGTGTCGACTTTAGCTCATTATCTAGAAGCCTGATCTAGGAACAAATCCTCAGTGGCATGCTTCCTCATGATCGATAGTGCATTTACATAATTGATTCTTGATCGGTCGAGTCTACGGGTGTTCGAGATTATCCCCTTTATTCACACTTAGTGGATTGTGCTAAGCACCTTGAGGTCCATTATCATCATTAGTGGGTCCCCTTGCACCTGTTAATGGTACACCTCATTGTTCGGTAATTAGGTGGTTTCTACCATGCTCGACATTAGGACATCTATTCACATGCTCTAGATTCATACCATTAGGGTTGTGTAGAAGACCCCGTGTTAGGGACATTTAATTCTTATATAGCACCCTTCGTAAGTTATGTTAGCATTATGTATCATTGATGTACTTTGAGGAATACTCTGGAGCACCTCTCTTTTATGTGTCCATAGTCTAACTGATGTATACTGTGACATAGATCCACACTATATTTGTTGGTGGCTATGATCTTTTTGGTCTATCACATGGATCCACTGTTTATTATTCATGGCTATGTTATATCATTTCATGTCATGGATCTGCATTGTATATAGTTGGCAGCCATGTTTAGTTTCTCTTTATGACTAAGCATGGGTATACCCGACTTGGGGATGTTATTAGGAAGGCTGAGACTTTAGCACTTGAGTTCCTCCATTTCAGATTTGTAGTCCAGGCTCCATCTCCCATTTTTAGCTATGGGTTTTGTTGTAATGATTTTCAACCATCAATTACTCTTTTGACTTCATACATTAGGGGGCATCTGCTATCAACCTATTTACCCACATATGAGTTAACTACATTTTCCTTTATACTGTTGACCTTGATGTATGCCCTTTATCTTTTATTTTGACTTTGTTTTAGCATTTATGTTTGTTAGCCTTGTGCATCTTTCATAATTATCCTAAATTTTAGTGCATAATCAGAGTAATTTACTCTAATTATCCCACATAAACCAACGTAGATACTTAGACTTTTAAACTTGCATATTCCTTAGGAGATCAAATAGATGGATCGAATTTATGACTTGGATAGGGGAGAATTATTGTGGAAGTTTCCTAACTTCTCTTCCTCCTAACCAACGTCCAAATTAATTCTCCCTGAAAGGGCTAAAGGCATATATATACATTTCATCTCAAGGGGTCATACTAGTCTTGGAGTGAGAATTTGATATCTAGTGTCTACATTATAATTAGAAAGCTTTTCTCTTGTGGAAGGCTAGAGGAGACCTAGATGCTAAGCTGAAGGAGGGGATTCTCTTATGCAATTTGGGTATATCACTTGTATATTCCACTTTTTTATAATCCAATATTGATTCCCCTTCTCTAATTCTATTGGTAGTTATAGTATACATGTTGTTCATTTTGTTTTAATGCTAGTTTATGAATGGTATTCATGCTAACTTGATCTTGCAGGAAGGATTTTGGATGTTTGTATGTTGGTCTCATATGTGCAGGAGCTTGGATACTAAGAGGTGAGGCATCCCCCAATCTAGTTACATCAATTAACTACTAGATCTACATTTGAAAGGTGAAGCCTTTCATCGTCCTCTTGCATCTTATATTGGGGTTTATATGATATAGAGATTTTCTTAGAATTGTGTTGTACACTTAGGAAACACATATTGCACATGTCTATATAATGATCAATGGGAAAGGATCACAAATAAATAGGTCCTTGTGGTTGGGTAATTCTAACTACAACAAATATAATCTAAGCAAGTTAGGGTTTCTAAATGATCCAAAAATTAGTTTCAAACATGTCAGTTTGTAATTTTTTCTATATTTTTTTTGGGACATTTCAGATGGTAAAATTTAGACCATATTAAGGTCATATATTGGTGAAAATATGATTAAAATTGTGGAATTTGGTTTAGTAAACTTTCCAATATATACTTTGTGGAAGGTAGGGTTTGTGAAGGATCCTAAAATTGATTTCAAGGAAGTGATCTTGGAATTTTTGCTATAATTTTTCTATGATACATCAAAATTTGAATTTTTGGAGATATGAGGAGACATAATGAAGAATATTATGTAAAAATTACAGAATTATATTTGAATAATTGGACATGTGGTAAGATATTCAAGTTTTCTCTTAAGAAGAGGCCAAAAATAAGAAAGTTGCAGAAAAGTTACCATAACTCTCACTTAGAAAATCAACATTTTGTCAAACCCATGGAATTGCAAAGAAGAAATATCAAATTATTACAGACCAAAATTTTAGATTCATAAGGGATTAAATATAAAAAAAATATCAAGAAAAAAGGTAATCCATTTATATATTCTATACGTTAAGCTTCTAAGGCATGTAACATACAATTGACATAACTTTTGGTAGGAAGATCCATTTTCTTTGGCTGACTAAAAGTTGTGATTAAGAGGAGTGTTATTATTATTACTTTCTCACATGTCTCCAAAGAATGTTCGAATCATGATTTTCATTAGACTAAAACCTTTAGGTGATAGTAAATGGATGCATCACTAGAGTTAGTGGATCCACAAGGGCTGGTTAAGTGCAAGTCACGAAACATGCGAGGAGTGATGGTTTATCCAATGTCAAACAATATCCCTCCTAATGTGAGTTGGGTGTGATTTGAACTCGATACCTTTGGATTTGACACCACTTGTTGGAATCACAATTATTGTTAGACCAAAACCCATAGGTGTTATTAAATGAACGCATCACTAGAATTAATGAATCCATAAGAGGCAGTTAAGCAAATGTCACAAAAAATGCAGGGAACACTATTTTATCTAATGTCTAACTACAAAAGATCCAAAATTCATTACACCAACTAAACCTCTTGAAGGCCCATCCATGCGTCATAAATAAATAAAATATGTCAAGTACCAAGCAACCAAGCTGGAAATTTAGTTTTCATAGTGGAAAGAAAATTAAAAAGGATTTCAAACAAAAAATTAATGAAAATAAGGAGGAAATGAATGAGATTAAGAAAATGGAAAAAAAAATGTTATATAAGCCCTAATTTTGATGACATACTGAGCTACCCAAACTTCCAATAGTCGAGGGTACTCCACAGACATCTCTATATTCACCCAATTATGGAATTTCAGGAACTCTTTAAAATATGTAGTCAAAATAAGAATGTGGATTTGGCTTCACAAGTTCCATGAGAGAGTCTTCTATCACCTTCCAATCCATTTTCTTACCTTATCCAACTTAACTAGGACTCAATTCATCCAACAATGCAATGGGAAGGCCAAAACAGGCTTTTGAAACCTCATACGTAGCCCTGAAAATTGTTGGTTGTAGGCACTGCAAAAATTTTGTAGCACTGTAAAAAACCATGTATGTGCTATGAAATGATTTCATAGTGCTTGGAAAAAAACCATCTTTTTGAATTCCTAGAAGGTGAATTGACTTGACATTGATCCCAATTGATTCCACACAGCCTATACTTGCTTCTTAACATTACACATGACTTCATACACACTTCTTCATGGGGATTTACAACTCTATCTCAAACTTACCAGGTAGAAGCAAATCTGAAACTTTTGGACACCATTCAACAAAACAGGGTGCTCTAGTTTTCTCCATACACAGACACTCTCTAGCTACGGTGACTCAAGAATTTTTTCTCAACTCTCAAATTTAATGTTTCTAACCTCAGGGGAATCCAAAAATGAATAGAACATGTCGAATTCCAATCTCAGTGCTCAAAACCCATCTACTACAATCTTAGGCCCTTGTGGATTGAGCTATTACAATCTTTCAATCTCACCACACATTCCTCTACAAACTTTACTATAGGAATAAAATACAAAAGGACAAAAACAATGATGGAAGATTCCATGCTCAAGTTCTTAATTAAAATTGAATTTACAAGTGCAGGCCTCTAAAGACAACATCACATAGGAATAAAATGAGATTGCAACAATTTACAGACAAAAATCAATTTTCCCCAAAGACCAACAACTTCATTAAAAATATATAGACAGATAAATAAAAAAACGCAAAGGCATCTAAATGAACTACTCATTAACCAAATTCAACATACATTAAAAACTTTCCAGATATACAATGTGGGCATGTGCATCCCAGGCCTCTCGACCTCTACCTCTTCTCCTTGCACTGGAACGTCTCCTCTCTTTTTCCTTCTCTATGCTTATGTTGTACTCTACTTCTTCTCAAACACTCATTTCTTTAAAAATAAATCTAACATGGGACAACCAAGAGTCACAATATGAATCATTTCCCCTTCCCCACAAAATAAGGGAAACCGAAACTATATTTACATTAGGAAATAATTCCTACAATTTATTCTAAAACAAAACTCACTTCCTAATGTAAATATTTGCAAAACACTTAAAATTTCTCCCAACGTCACCATGTGACCACCCATCACATTGGAAAGCGTCAGTTTAGTCTTCATCAAATTTAGTTCCCCATATATGCACCTGTATCAGACTCCCATGGTATGAAAATTTATGAAATTTTGGTCATATTCATCTGGTCTTCTCATAACAACTTCAACTTGTGAGCCACAACACGCCTCTACAGGTAACAAGTCTCCACCTTGCTACATGATACCTCACTGAACTTTCTCTTGATTTTGGGATTTTGGGATCTTCCTGGTTCTCTTCTCTGGAATCCTTCAAGCACTCCTTGCTCTAGGATTCTGTAAATCTCCTCATCTTCCTCTATTCTGACCTGCATGGTGAAACTTAAAATATTACCACATATTTAATCAACTTGTACCTTCTTCTACTGCTTCTATTGTGAACTTTGACCTTTACATGTTGTCGAGTTGTTCAAACTTTCCAATACTTTGCTCAAAAATTTCCTCATAACCAACTATACCTTCCTTCTTTCATTTTGTCAATTTCATCTTCTAATTCAGTGCTTGGGTGAAATTTATTGTCTTGAGGCTTCTCATAAAATCTTCATCTACTTCATCCACTACAACGACATCCTCATTAACATCCACACACATTTTCTCATCGCCCTTAGGCTATTCTTCTATGGATGCATCTCATCTCCATTGAGCTTTTCCTCTAACTCAACATTTTATCTCTATCTCAGCTTCACCTCCAACAAATTCCATTTTAATTTCTTGCATAAACTTCAAATGTAACCCTAGCCTTCCTCATCTTTATGTAGCAATCTTATCATCATATCTAGTTATAATTTTACCTACTTCCCTATCAAGTTTCTACTAACTTTATCTACTATGGCTTCTCTCTGAACCTTTAATATGACTCTCAGTAGTCACAAATTTCCTTCTTCCATGAGCTTCTCACTACTCACTGTGAGTTGCAAACAAGCCACTGCAACAAGCTGACTCCATCAACATGTTTGTAAATACCATACTAAGCTCTTCCATGCCCAATATTCTCTTGATGTTTCTGCTAACTCCTTCCTATGGAATTTTCATTTGAGCACTCTTTTCTCTTTGGCTTATGTATGCAATTTAATCACCTTCTTCCTCTGAGAACTTTATTGTTCTTCTTTTCTACTGCAAGGTTTATTGCCATCATCCTCAACTACAAAAACTCATCACTATTACTTGTAATCAACAATTAATCCACAATTAACTGAAAACAAAATACCATTACCTCCTTGTTCAACCTTCACTTGAACACACAACTCTTGTTGTAGAATTCTTCTTACTTCTTTCATCTCTTTGTTTTTGTAGACCTTCATGTTCTTTAAATTAGTACCATTCTTCCTCTTCATTGCTCATTATCCAACCATAACTCTATTCATCTTTACTTTCTTGTAGCAACATTTCACATGATTGAGTTCTTGCCTTAACTCAACCCTCTCCTCAAATTCTTCATCACTCATTCCTAATTCCAATTGCTTTGGCACTTTTATTCTTTTTCTTGTGACTTTCCTCTAAACCCCTGTTATGAATAATAACAATCATCTTCATCTCTTCCTCTTGTGAACTCTCCTTGTCTACTAGTGTGCTGTAAGAGGCTCTTATTTTCTCTATAACAAATCTTCTACTTGTCACCCATACAAATTAATCCTCCTTGTATCTTCTCTTTTATAGGTTCTCCATAGTAGAACTTCCTCTTGAGCACTCTTGTTTGATGTTTCTCATATTTCATAGTTATTGGTTGTTTCATCTTCAACTGTGCACTCTTCGTAATTTTTAGAAAATTTATTTTGATGTTGGGTTGTGTCACCATTTCTTCATGTAACAAATTTTCCTACTCCTTCTACTTTGACATAACTTACTTGTTATGGTAGATGCTACCGATTCAGTCCTGCAAACATGATTCTTTTAAAGACAAAGTGCTCTGGTTTTATCAATACAGAGGCACCCTCCAGCTACATTGACTCATTGGTGCTAGCATAAACCATAGGCTATATGATTGTTTTCTCAAATCTCAAACACACTGTTTCTAACCTCAAGGGAATCCACAAAAAAAAAAAATACGTTGAACTCCAATCTCAATGATTCCTTGGATTGTACTCTTGAACCACTTCTAGTTACCCACTAGGCAAAATATTGGGACCGAATTTTTATTGAACTTCAAATAGAAGTTTCTACTCATACCTTTGACGATATCCATGAGTGGCATAAATGTAAGAGGTTAGTATGAACTAGGCTTCCAGATTATGTTCTTAGAGACTAGTTCACTTGATCCCTTCTGCCTCCTATAGCTAAGGATGCCATTATGGTTATTGAGGCAACTGAGGAGCATGAAAAATTACATTCTCAACACCATGATCTGATTTACTCTCAGTTTATCACTTTATACGAGATGATTCCTAATTCTCCTTGAACTTATACAGATACAAAAATACCTAAGGTGGGACCACACTTTAATTATGTTATTGGTTTTGTTTCTTTTGATATTGTGAGCCATCTAGTAGCTCAACTAGGTTAACTTGGTTGTCACGTATCAAGCCTCAACAAGGTCATCTAGTTCTCAAAAAGTATGTTCTTCTAAGTAGTCCATCGAGGTTCTCACGACAAAGTCCACAACACCTAAGGCTCCTAAGAAACCTGGTAGTAAGTAGAAAAAGAATAAGAAAAGGAATAAAAATGCTCAGTAGAATAACCAAAACCAACCTAATGAGGGTGGGGGCACAAATGAGAATCATCAAAACATTAAGTTTCCTTTTAGGAATTGTTAGGGAAAACACTTAACTCACGATTTCCCTCTGTTATAGACATTTTTGTGCCTTACATCTCTAAGCATGAAATGTCCATAAACCAAGGGATCCTAAGTCCCTAAAAGTGTTGTTCCAGCTCCTAAAGAAACAAGGTCAACAAATTACAGCTTCTCCCAGAAGTTCTCCACCAGAAACTGCTCAGAACTAGTCAAATCAGGATCATTTCAGCTGCTCCACTAGCTAGCTGCGTTGCAAAGCACCCAAATACACTGGCTAGGTGTGTTGCAACGCACTTGAATGCACTACCAGGGTGCGTTGAGCGGGAAATGACAAGTGGTAGAGTCATTCCACGAGGTGGAGAGACAATGGAAGCTTCCAGAATCTTCTCCAATGACACTTGCCTCACTGAATTCGACCAGTAATGAGTAAGAGGCTCTCAGTCTCCAAGTGGAAGCAAGAACTGACAGAGGGAAGCCACTAATCAATTCATGAGCTGACTCATCCTCTTTGCATACATCTATATATGGATCCCTCACCAAGAGATCCAGAGGCTAGAATTTTGTACATTGCAGAGAATTGCTGTTGGTTTTGAGATAGATATCAGAGTATTGGGTGATTTATGCTTTGTTGGAGGTGAAGAGGGGATTCTATGCTGGGAGGTTGATGCTAGATCAGGAATCATTGGTTGTAACTCCTCCTGGATCTTCTTGTTTTATCAATAAAACTATTTGAGTTTCTCCTACATGCTTGTGTATCATTGATGTTTGTTACATTTGTATGTTTAGCTTAAATCTGACCCTAAGCTATTTATGAATATAAATCCATGTCTTTGTGTAGTTTCCTTCTTCTGTGATCTTGCAGGAACTTGGTGATGCTGGGCAAGTAAGGGAGCAGGTAGCTGGAAGCTGTCAAAGAGGAGAGAGATTGGATCAAAGGATTAGCGCAAGACACAGGTTGGTTCATCCTATTCCTCTTTGTTTATAGTTCATAAAGAAGAATACGAAAGTAGTTTTCCCTGTTTGTTTCTGAGGTCACTGTCACACCTCAGTGGGATAGGGTCGTTCTGAATAGACACTTTTCCCGTTAACAAAATGGCGACTCCACTGGGGATCGTGTCTAGTTAGTTTGTTTGTGTTTCTCTTGTTGTTTGTTTCATAAACTTAGAAGTAGCGAATCGAACTGCATTTGCCATTAACAAATGCAAAGTAGACACCTGCTGCTTCAATCCATTCACTGGATCTGTTTATGATTTGAACAGCTGATTCACAAATGATCTGATTACCCTTTGTGATAGCTCTTAAACCTCTTTTAAATCAACCCTCTGATTGTGCATTACTGATTGCTTTTACTCGGCCAAAAACCATAGATTAAACTGCAAACCGTGACCCAGAACCCGGATAGAATTCTCGTTTCTGCCCCAGTGCAGGTGTTGTGAAGAGTTCTTGAATTTTAGCGCAGCTCCCGAGAGGGAAACCTGCGTTGCAATCCAGTTTCTCTGTGTACCAGGTGCGTTGATCAGCTTAGCCCTGTGCAGCTGAGGTTCTTTGCTCATTTTTTCCAGTTTTTCCTCTGATTTTTGCAGCCTGTGATCAGTGTGTGTGTCTGTTTAAAAGCCCCTTTTTCTTTGCCTTAATTCCACCTCAGTTGTATAAAAGAAACTGTATTTGTTTTTGTGTTTTTGTTGCGTCATTTACAGTTTCCCATTGCAAAAGTAGAATAGTCATACTGTCGTCCTTTGATTTAGATCTGTCATAAGTGTCGATTTTGATCTTAGGAGAAAGTTTATTTGCTGTTGACAGTTGATTATGCTTTTACTTTTGCCTTTGGCTTGAATTTTTGAATTTCTAGTGTCGAAACAAGTGTTTATTTCAAAATCATAAAGTGTCGTAATCGTCTCTACCTTTTGATTTCGAAAACAAGCTTGTTTGTGTTTTTCACTTGAAAACCAATTCAAATTTGTACAACAACTTTCTTTTTAGGCATCAATATTAAGAAAGTGAAAAACAAATACATGCACATGTGCATTTGCATATTGACAGTCTGTTTGGCTTGATTTAGGAAAAGTGCATTTACAGTTTTCTCTTTGCTCTTTGAGAAAAGATTGTGTCTTTCTTTTCCCCTTGTAGCTAGGATTTTCATTGCTGAAAAGAGATAAAAGCTTGCTTATCATCTTTAGATTGCATTTTAGGAATTACATCTACATCTCGTGGTGAACCCAAAAGGAAAACTTCATAAGAAAGATCAACCTAAAATAAATTCAATGAACTTAACAACGCTTTGTAACTTAACGCACAACATTTAGAGGTCTAGGCTAGAGACGTATTCCGGCGTCGTAAAGCCTGGTAACTGTTGTCCTCACTGATGGTTGGGTGATTCCTCCACTTTGAGACGATAAGTGGCAGTACAGACTTGTGCTCCCACGTACCGTCGAGTATATATTGGGAGACCCCTATAGGCATAAAACCTTTATCCATATGAAGCCGTGTCGGCCACCCTACTGATCGCAATGCACCGAACACAGCATTCGGGAAGATTGACTGTCGTACCGTAAAAAGTATTCTGCAGTTTTGCGATTGGTTTGGTACTCCCTCTACCTAGACCTCCAGAGAAGTCCCTTTCGTTCCTTTTCAGACTCCTTAACGGAAAAGGTCCATCTGAGCACTTGTCACTTCAGGCTCATTAAAAATCGGAGACTAGAGTCATCTTTTGTTTTTTCTCGACTCTTTAAAACTGAAAAACCAAGTTGTGTCAAAGTGTGTTAAAATTTATTTTAAATGGAATATTCATCCCCTTTTCCTACGTTGATCTTTGGGTTGAGAAAATGGAGCCTACCAACCAAGGAATTCCCCTTGGTGGAAATCCTAGTCCCTTCTCCTCTTGGGGAGATGTTGGTGCGCCCCATATGGCCACATTGTCGCTTCTAGGACTGACAATTGGCTTACCAGTATGGCTCTTCTCAACCAATGTCGTTCAGAACACCACTATTCCTGAACAATCGAATCAACAATTAGACGAGTCCAGAGTTACCCACCAGCCTTCTACTTCCTCTAATTCTTCCTCTCCTCCTTCCTCTTCGCTTGACGGGACTGGTAAAGCTAAAAGCCAAGTTCCTAAGGAGAAGAAGGAAAAGAAGAAGAAAGAGAAAAAGAAGAAGGAGCCAAAGGCGAATGGGGGAAAACGAGTGTCGTCTAACGAAAATCCACACACAGCACCGACTAGGCCTAAATCTCCATGTGTCATTTGCAGAGGAGACCACTTTCACAGAGATTGTCCTTGCATCCCCCGGATACTAAGGGACTGGTCTCCTCGTTTGCACAATCCGGTGTCATCAACCTCTGGAGATCATGTTGAAAGCACACCGTCAACTAGTGAAAGTGAAGCCCCAGGATGAAAAGGGAAAGTTAGATTTCCTTGTAAGCTGTGTGAAGGCGACCATGCCCTCCACCGTTGTCCCTTCTTAGACGAGGCTAAAAGAGTTTTGGATGATCGTCCGGTTTCACCGTTACGACTTCCTCCTGGATATAAAAAACTCTTGCTGAGTCCGTCACTAGTTGAGAACCCAGCTGGCCCGCTCAGGTGGTCGGCTGAAGCGCCTATCATTGAAGATAAACCAACTGAATCCATACCAGACGAAAGTCAAAAGGTCGAGGCGGCAGTTGACCCGGTCTTGCCTTCAGAGGTTTTATCTTCGGATGATACAGTCACTAAAGAGAACAAGGACGACACTGTCCAAATTCTCTTCATCAACACAGACTCCGACGAACATCGGGGCAATCCACCCATTCCTTTACCGCAGGAAGGAAGTTCGTCAGAGCCATACCCGGCCGTCTACTCGGTCCCACCTCCAAGCAACCTAGTTGTATCTTTCGACTGGAATCAACTAGGCAGACCCCGTTTGCCAGCAAGCATACCATTCCGAATTATCGTTCAAATATATAGAATGGTCATAGCTGGTACCATCATAGACGAGGGGGCTTCTGTGAGTATCCTTTCCTCTATTGCTTGGAAAGCACTTGGTTCGCCATCGTTGTTGCCTGAAATGAGAAATCTGATAGGCTTTGATAAAGGAACCAGTCGACCTTTAGGGATCCTTCCTGATGTGCCCATAACATTGAGGGGGAAGACAGTTCACATGAACGTCATGGTAGTTCAAGGACCCTTGGATTATAACCTAATCCTTGGACGAGACTATATTTATTGCATGGGAGCCATCGTCTCCTCACTCTTTAGAGTAATGTGTTTTCCGCACGAAGGAAGAGTGGTCAAGCTCGTGGACCAACTTTCATTTCCCAGATCACGCATAGCAAATAGTCATATACCATCCCTAAATGGTCTTTTCACGCAAGAAATGTCTCAATCCACGGTCCGTCCTCCCGATGAGCGCAAGTAATTCGAAGGGATATGACTGAAACCCAGGGGGCATGCATCCTGGTCTGCTTCGGCAGGAGAACATCGGGTATAGAGTAGGTTTCCGTGGGAGAATATGACTAGTCTGTACCCCATCTGTGATTGGAAGATGGGTTATTCTAGAATAAGATTCTCTTGTCAAAGTTATGTGAGTTGGCGTGCACCATCGCTCACCTTTGTTTATCTCGGTAGACATCGCTGAAGAAGTGTTTTATTTGCTGAGCGAATAGAACAATCTTTGGGTAACCTGTAAGAGGTAGGCCTCTCTCAATGGAACATATGTTTTGTCTGCAAATTGAGGGGTAACTTTGAAACTTTGTTTTATACCTGGGGGCATGCAAACCTTTTGGCGTGCAAGCAAAGAACGATTATTTATCCGTTTTTTGGATTAGTCGTTTCCTAACTTGAATTAAGAAAGGATGTGGGGCAAAAATCTAAAAGTTTGCCGTTTTTATATGAGACATTCTTATCATATGACTGGATTAATCGAGCAGTTTTAGCGCATAGTTCAAGCTCGTTAAAAAATAAACATAAGATATGAGCAAATGTTTCCACCCGCGTTCAAGCTCGTTAAAAAATGAACTATTCCCCGGTAAATAACCACTGTGAATGAAACATTTCAGCCATTAAAGCCTTGGTCGTGTTTGCACCGTCACCTCCACTTTTCCATTGGCCGATCATTCACCTCCATTTGATTGTTTACCCATTTTGAGGAACAACTGCGAAGAGTGATTTCACTAGCCATCCTTGTGACACTGCCGTGATTGGAAAATTCCAAACCTTATCTGGAATCAGCTGCTACCCGTTTTTATCACTCGTTCCTCAAAAGACGAGTCTTCTTTAAGCTCTTTTCAACTGACTCGTAAAATATGAAAAGATTGCCGAGTTTTGGCCTTCCAGCTCGTTAAAGCGACAAGAAGTGCTATCCCTCCTCTAGATTTTAATCTTTTTGGACCTGAGGGATTATTGCACAAAAAGATCGGGCGCTTGTTTTGTTCGACTCGTTAAAACTATCAAAAACTCATCCCTTTTGTATTGTTTTATACTTTTTCGGACTTAAGGGATTAGATGACGAAAAAGGAACTTCGGAGTTACCTTTACGTACCTTTTCAGACTCTCTAAAAATGAAAAGGACCGAGTTATCTTTGTCGTTAGACTCGTTAAAAAGATTAATAGCGACAAACTTGTCTTTAGGCGAGAACGAGTTTCACTATCGCTAGGCTCGTTAAAACATAGCGATGGGTTTGCCCGAAGGGAAAATTATAGAACAAGCACATGTTATCCTCCTCAAGCTTGACAAAAATAAAGAGGTACTGGTCAGCAATGACTGGGGAAAAATTGGGAAGAAAACTCAAAGAAACTTTATTGGTAGCAAGTCGCTCTTGAACATGACACTTCCACTCCGTGCCTGAGTCAGGTTGGGTTGTTTCATTCACCGGTCACATCACCATGGTCACGCCATACCATCCACATTTGGGGTAAATTCTACCAATCCATCACATAAGTGTCGCCGACATGTTCAAGAGAAGTCATCCAGAGAAGTCACCCGTGTCCCATCAACTACCATACATTATACTTCATTCTTTCATGACCGCCACCCTGAACCATATGTCATCAGATCGTTTTCACCTCCATCAAAATCATTTGCTCCGTTTCGTGTCATTGATGTGGGATTCATTAAGGCCCTCCTTTGACGGATCGCTTCTTGTCGACATCAGCTCATTTTCCAAGAAGTTGATCTAGGAACAACCCCTTCAGTACTTTGAAGCTTGCATGCCTCAATGGCAAGTTTCTCACTTCCGGCGACAGGTATGCATCAATGACCTTCGACCGAAAGATTTTGCGTGGTGTTTGATGCCAAGTCCTTTATTCACACCACGTGAATTGTACTGCAGTACCTTGAGGGTCATTATCATTATCGGTGATTCCTCTCACGCTTGTTAACAGTTTACATCATTGACTGGTAATCAAGCGATGTCTTTCCATGTTCGACTTCAAAACATTTCTCACATGGATCGACTTGTACTTCGAGTGAAGATCGGACGAGATTGAAGACCCCGGATCTAGTTTCATCCATCCGGGCTGCGATATATATTCAGGAAAAATAAAGACATTGAAATGTACAGCATTGCAGCACAGATAATCATCCTACCAAAAGGATGATGACTCCATCAGAATCATCAGTCTACCATCAGACGATTGTCTGTCCTATGTACAAGAAAATGAATTTATAAAGCTGAGCATGGGAATGCCCGCCTCATCTAGATCATGAAAACAGTATGAAGATAATATATTGTATTGTATCTTATTACAGGTCTCCTCCCAGCATTGAAAGAACTTCGGATCCTCCTAATAAAGCATTTCACCCGATAAACGGCCTCATACTTTAGGGGGCAACTGTTATAGACATTTTTGTGCCTTACAGCTCTAAGCATGAAATGTCCATAAACCAAGGGATCCTAAGTCCCTAAAAGTGTTGTTCCAGCTCCTAAAGAAACAAGGTCAACAAATTACAGCTTCTCCCAAAAGTTCTCCACCAGAAACTGCTCAGAACTAGTCAAATCAGGATCATTTTAGCTGCTCCACTAGCTAGCCGCGTTTCAAAGCACCCAAATACACTGGCTAGGTGCGTTGCAACGCACTTGAATGCACTACCAGGGTGCGTTGAGCGGGAAATGACAAGTGGCAGAGTCATTCCACGAGGTGGAGAGACAATGGAAGCTTCCAGAATCTTCTCCAATGACACTTGCCTCACTGAATTCGACCAGTAATGAGTAAGAGGCTCTTAGTCTCCAAGTGGAAGCAAGAAATGACAGAGGGAAGCCACTAATCAATTCATGAGTTGACTCATCCTCTTTGCATATATCTATATATGGATCCCTCACCAAGAGATCCAGAGGCTGGAATTTTGTACATTGCAGAGAATTGCTGTTGGTTTTGAGATAGATATCAGAGTATTGGGTGATTTATGCTTTGTTGGAGGTGAAGAGGGGATTCTATGCTGGGAGGTTGATGCTGGATCAGGAATCATCGGTTGTAACTCCTCCTGGATCTTCTTGTTTTATCAATAAAACTATTTGAGTTTCTCCTACATGCTTGTGTATCATTGATGTTTGTTACATTTGTATGTTTAGCTTAAATCTGATCCTAAGCTATTTATGAATATAAATCCATGTCTTTGTGTAGTTTCCTTCTTCTGTGATCTTGCAGGAACTTGGTGACGCTGGGCAAGTAAGGGAGCAGGTAGCTGGAAGCTGTCAAAGAGGAGAGAGATTGGATCAAAGGACTAGCGGAAGACACAGGTTGGTTCATCCTACTCCTCTTCGTTTATAGTTCATAAAGAAGAATACGAAAGTAGTTTTCCCTATTTGTTTCTGAGGTCACTGTCACGCCTCAGTGGGATAGGGTCGTTCTGAATAGACACTTTTCCCGTTAACACCCTCATATGGATGAAGTGCATCACATTCTTGCACCATTGGTATCCATCCAACAAATTGATGTTTTGACCCATCTATTCCCTGCCCAACCACAACAACAAATGTTGCATAAGTGCCTCTACCTAACCCTAAGGGAAATGGTGGGGAACCTATTTATCCAACTAGAAATAATGCACCTATTTACATGATGAATGAATAAGTCAACCTGTTTATGAGAGAAAAATCCTATGACCCTCCTAATTCGAGTATTGCTCCTAAGGATTTAGTCACCCTTGTTGCTTCCACTCGACCTCTCATGCTAGATAAGCCTATGGAACTATAATTTCACCCCATAAGGGTGTTACCCATTATTCAACACATAATATTAATGTGCATGCTGACCAAAATTATAATATTTTTGAGGATCTAGCCCAAGCACCATGTGCCATGTTTACTTTGGAGGTTTTGTAGAGCTATCCTACGTAGCCCAAAGCCTTGTTAATCACTATCCGAGGGTTAGATCCCTTACAGTTTTTTTTGATAACATTTGACATTAACACCCCTCACTATAAGCTCTCCCATTTGGTAGATTTTTAGATTATGTTGTGTATCTTTCATAACAACATATATTGTACTCTAGTGAATGAAGGGTCTTCTACCTATGCCATTAATGCATCATGCTAGAAATCTATTGGTTATTTAGCACCCGATAAGTAAAGCACTACATTACATGCCATTGATAGACACTATTTCATGCCCTAGTGTGTTCTACTAAATTTTTCCATCGAGCTAAGGGGAAAGACTACCTATGTTGATGTTGAAGTTGTCGATTCTCCCTTAGGCTATAATTTTCTCATTGGTCATAGTTGGTTTTATGCCATGTGTGTTGCCATTTCTTTGATATTTCATGTGCTCTAATTTCCCCATGAAGGAAACATTATCATGATCAATGAATTGGACTATTGTATCCCTTCGACCATGACTACCACTACGAGAAATTTTGTGCCGCTCATTGGAGATAATATTGGAGCTTATGAGAATGTTGGTATAGGACTATATAATATCTTATCTTTTATTGGTGTCTTTCCTTTACCCCAACATGACATTCATTCTTCTTCTACCACTCCTATGCTCATGGTAACTTTCAAAACCTATGGACCCCATCTATCTCTTGACCCTTAGGTTATGCCTTCTCCTTTGGATGTAGATTAGTATGGTGAACATATGCCACCTTGAGCAGAAGAGGATTCTTCTTTGGTAGTCTTGTTAGTACCTCCTACAATGGTCATAAACTCCATTCCAATATGGATTATGATTAGGATCCTTTGCCCAAACAGGTCGTTACTCCTCCTATTCCATGACTCCCTCAATCATGAGCCTCCTTCTCAGCAAGTCATATTGGAGGTCATGGATCCTATTGATAACCCTAGGAAGATTATGCCTCTTGTCTCCCCAATTTGGTAAAGGTAGAGATTGTTAAGAAAAATATTGAATCGACCTAGGGGGAATTTTCTTGGCCATCCCTTGAAGTGTTAACTATAGACCGAGTCAAGTCATGGGTTTCTAATGTTGAACTTGCCAATGAATTGTCCAACTCATCCCTTCTTGTCAATGACGGTATTGTATCCCCTTTATGTCTTGATATTCCTTATCAAGGAGCCACACTAGCCCATGATACCATTCACCTTGTCTGTCCTCAGGTCATTCTTGATAACACTATGGTACTAGGCTTTGCATGGTATCATCAACCTTTAGGAATCACGCAATTAAATTTCTTATGGCATGGCCACATCTTGGTGCACCATATGGTACCTCCACTCCTTCATGAGTTCATGTATGGGAACCCTTTGCCTGTTGCTAACAGTGGACACACCTTGACGTGACTTGTTAGACCAAGTTACTCTTGTACATATTGTACATCAAAGTATGTGTAAATTTGTTGTGTTGTGCAAGAATTTTTTTAGTACATCACATATGCAAAAAAATACCAAAAATAAATTATAAAACTCAAAAAATCAAAATATATGGTTATGTTTTTACCTAATCCATGTTTTATTTCTTTTGTTATGTGTTTTAACCATGGATCTAATCTTTCTAGATGGATTTTACAGGATAGGGTGGAATTTTATTTTGACGTCCACTGGAACTTAGGTGTATTTGTTCAGAACCTCACATATATGGGTAGGTCTCTCATTGTGATATTAGCCCATCCTTTTATGCACGTTGTAACATGGTGGTAGAGCTTATATGTACATGAATGCCCTAGATTAGCACTTTGTTCCATCTTGGTGTCCATGTAGAGTTTATTTATTCCCTTTTTAGAATTCTTCCTTTTGACTTGCCATGACTTAGAATATGAGCCTCATTTTTCTATTCTTTGTCATCTTCTGGCCTTACCTAGGGACATATTTTTAGCCTATTTTATGCATGCTAATATTAAGCCTTGGTTTCATTTCACCACCATTTTCATCCTCTTCTTGGTTCGCTTTGTGTTCTTACCCCTTCACAATCGGCCCACTATGATGAGTGGTATTGTTTGCCAACCTCTTTGCTTCCATATTCTTATAAATATCACATAAGCTTGGAACTAGTTTCTACCCTTTATACCACTTGTTCCTATAGAAATAGCGTCCTTTATGTCCTTCCTATGCTCGTTAAACCTTGAAAGGCATTGATTATCATTTTATCTCTTTTTTGGGCTTGTTAAATTGAATGAAAAAGGAACTATTGAGCTTACTTATCTTCTCTTTCGTGCTCATTAAACCATGGAGGAGACTAAAAAGATAAAAAGGAATTGAGTTATTATTCGAAATTGAAGCATCAGTTGCATTTCCTTTGAACATGGCATCTGTTTGAGTCATTTCCTCGGAGTTGGGTTTTATCTTTCCTAGGAGTTCTACCATGCATATGAATTGTCTCCTCCTCTGGCTAGTTACTCTTCTAGTAACTATGGAGCATGCTTCAATGCCTCCTATGTTGTTGCATGATATCACATGGTGCCGATTAGTCAATGTTTCCAAGTCACTTTTGTGGCATTCCGTTATGTGCTCAAGGGAAGTATCAACCTGAGTTGGCCATTTACAGTCCTTGTTGACCCTTTTTGTGTTGGCCATCCCTTTGTTAGTTATACTTCATATCTTCATGGCTTCAGCCATTCACATTACCTCTCATATTTTTCCATATCAATTGATGGGAGATACTTCAAGGCCCTCCTTCGATAGATCTTCTATTGTCGACTTTAGCTCATTATCCAGAAGCTTGATCTAGGAACAAATCCTCAGTGGTATGCTTCCTCATGATCGATAGTGGGTTTACATCATTGATTATTGATTGGTTGAGTCTACAAGTGTTCGATATTAGCTCCTTTTCTCACTCTTAGTGGATTATGCTAGGCACCTTGGGGCCCATTATCATCGTTAGTGGGTCCCCTTTCACCTTTTAATGGTACACCTCATTGTTCGGTAATTAGGTCATTTATACCATGCTCAACATTAGGACATCTATTCACATGCTCTAGATTCATACCATTAGGGTTGTGTAGAAGACCCTGTGTTAGGGACATTTCATTCCTATATAGCACCGTTCCTATGTTATGTTGGCATTATGTATCATTGATGTACTTTGAGGACTACTCTGGGGCACCTCTCTTTTATGTGTCCATAGTCCAACTAATGTATATTGTGACATAGATCCACACTATATTTGTCGGTGGCTATGATCTTTTTGGTCTATCACATGGATCCACTTGGTATTATTCATGGCCATGTTATATCATTTCATGTCATGGATCCGCATTGTGTATAGTTGGAAGCCATGTTTAGTTTCTCTTTATGACTAAGCATGGGTATGCCTGACTTGGGGATTTTGTTAGCAAGGTTGAGACTCGTGCACTTGACTTCCTCTATTTCAGATTTGATATATGAGGAGACATAATGAAGTATATTATATAAAAATTGAAGAATTATATTTGAATAATTGGACATGTGGTAAGTTATACAATTTTTCTCTTAAGAAGAGGCAAAAAATAAGCAAGTTGTAGAAAAGTTACCATAACTTTCACTTATAAAATAAAAAAAATTCAAACCCATGTAATTGCAAAGAAGAGATATCAAATTATTACAAACCAAAATTTTAGATTCATACGGGATTAATATAAAAAAAAATATCAAGAAAAAAGGTAATTGATTTATATATTCTATAATTAAGCTTCTAAGGTACGTAACATATAAGTGACATAACTTTTGAATAGAAGATCCATTTTCTTTGTCTGAATAATTTTTTGATAAAGAGGAGTATTATTATTATTATTTTCTCACATGTCTCCAAAGAATGTTCGAATCATGATTTTCATTAGACTAAAACCTTTAGGTGTTAGTAAATGGATGCATCACTAGAGTTAATGGATCCACAAGAGGTGGTTTAAGCACATGTCACGAAACATGCGAGGAGCGTTGGTTTATCCAATGTCTAACAATCTCCCCCTAGTGCGAGTTGGGTGTGATTTAAACTTGATACCTTTGGCTCTGATACAACTTGTTGGAATCAAAATTTTTGTTAGACCAAAACCCATAGGTGTTAGTAAACGAATGTTTCACCAGAGTTAACGAATCCATAAGAGGCAATTAAGCAAATGTCGCAAAACATGCAGGGAGTGGTAGTTTATCTAATGTCTAACTAGGAAATATCCAAAATTCATTACACCAATTAAACCTCTTGAAGGCCCATCCATGCCTCTTGAATAAATAAAATATCTCAAGCACCAAGTAACCAAGTGGAAATTTAGATTTCATAGTGGAAAGAAAATTAAAAAGGATATCAAACAAAAGTAGATGAAAATAAGGAGGAAATGCATAAGGAGATTAAAAAAATGGAACAAAATGCTATAGAAGCCCTAAATTTGATGACATACCGAGTTACCCCAACTGCCAATAACCCTTAATACTCCACAAACATCTTTGTATTCGCCCAATTATGGAAGTTTAGTAACTCTTTAAAATATGCAGTCAAAATAAGAATGTGGATTTGGCTTCACAAGTTCCATGAGAGAGTCTTCTATCACCTTCCAATCCCTTTCTTTACCTCATCCAACTTAACTAGGACTCAACTTATCTAATAGTGCAATGGGCAAGCCAAAAAAGTCTTTCAAAACCTCATACGCAACCCTGAAAATTGTTGGTTGTAGGTGCTGCAAAATAATTTTGTAGCACCGTGTAAAAAATATTTGCGCTATGAAATTATTTCATAGCACTTGGAAAAAAGCCATCCTTTCGAATTGCTCGAAGGTGAAACGACTTGGCCTTTATCCCAATTGATTCCACATGGCCTATACTTGCTTCTTAACATTACTCATGACTTCATACACCCTTGTTCATGGAGATTTACAACTCTAACTCGAAATTACCAAGTAGGAACAAATATGAAACGTTTGGACAACATTCAACAAAATAGGGTGCTCTAGTTTTCTCCATACACATGCACTCTCTAGCTACAATAACTCAGGATTTCTAGCATAAACCATAGGCTACAATAATTTTTTCTCAACTATCAAATTTAATGTTTCTAACCTAAGGGGAATCAACAAATGAATAGAACATGTTGAATTCCAATCTCAGTGCTCAAAACCCATCTACTATGTTATCTTTGTCATATGCCCATGTGCATTGAGCTATTACAAGCTATCAATCACACCACATATTCCTCTACATACTTTACTATATGAATCAAACATAAATGGGCAAACACAATGATGGAAGCTTCCATGCTCAAGTTCTTAATTAAAATTGACTTTACAAGTGCAGGCTTCTAAAGACAACAACACACTGGAATAAAATGTGATTGCAACAGTTTACAGACAGAAACCAATTTTCCCCAAAGACCTAACAACTTCATTATAAATATATTGACAAAGAAATAAAAAAACACAGAGGCATATAAATGAACTACTCATTAACCAAATTCAACATACATTAAAAACTGACTAGATACACAATGTGAGCATGTGCATCCTAGGCTTCTCGACCTCTGCCTCTTATACTTGCACTAGATCTTCTCCTCTCTTTTTCCTTATCTATGCATCTGTTGTACTCTACTTCTTCTCAAACACTCATTTCTTTAAAAATAAAGATAACATGGGACAACCAAGAGTCACAAGATGAATCGTTTCCCCTTCTCCACAAAATAAGGGAAATTGAAACTATATTTACACTAGGAAATAATTCTTCCAATTTATTCTAAAACAAAACTCACTTCCTAATCTAAATATTTACAAAACATTTAAAGTTTCTCCCATCATCACCATGTGACCACCCCATCACATTGGAAAGCTCCAGTTTTGTCTTCATCAAATTTAGTGCCCCATTATAATTATAGAGTTTTGTTCTTCTTGGAGGCTAGAGGAGACCTCTATGCTAAGCTAAAGGAGAGGTTGATCATATGCCATTTTTGGTAAAACACTTGTATATTCGATTTTTTTATAATGAAATATTGATATCCCCTCCCTTATGTTGTTGGTATTTGTAACACTCTCCTCCCACATCTACCCAAGTAGCCAGCCAATCGAGGTAAATATGCGAAGAGAGGCTACTATGATTGGATTCAACCTCCTATGTGACCTTACGAAAGTGAAATCGATGGAAACACAACATACAGAACTTCCACATCAACATGGGGACTCCTAGGAACCAACCCAACCTTTCCAACAACTAACCACTGAGTTTTTAGACTAATTAATTGCCATGCTATGGGCATGCTAGTGTCTAAAGGGATTTGGACGCTCCCACAACATTGCATTTCAGCATCTAGGGACTATTTTTCTCAGTGCAGTGCCAATGTCCCTGTGATTTGAGCCACTTTTTTAGGCCTAGAGCTCAAGTCACTGCCCATAATTAAATGACACCTTCAGAACAAAAAGATAACAAGGTAATGATGATATAAATTCATTTTCTTGAACAAGTGATTGACTGGACCCTTACTAGCCATGATAGGCATTTCATCAAACATATCACAAATGTGTAATCTACAGGGGTAAACACAAGATTTAAGCATAGGGGTCTCATACTTATTTGAAAATCTCTAAGAACCATTGTTCCCTTATATCATTAGTTGCATGATCATATATGAGGTCATAGATACATTGTTTATTAATTTACAAATAGAACATGAGGAGATCCATACATCATCACTATCATAATACTTTCTCATGACCAACAAAATAACAATGAAAATACCATGAATACATCAGCCATATAATCCACATATAAGCCAATACATTTGCACATGAAAATCCAAGGGAATGGATTTCTCATTAATGAATGTAGAAACCAATCGGGGATGGGACTACCATGTTCCACCTGATCATAGATTGGATTATCCAAATCTCTCTTCAGCCAATCACCCCCGCGCCATATTCCAAAATGTGAGACTCATAACCAACCAAAAAGAACCAAACAAGAATGAATGCTACAGGAGTTCTCCACCTACACCGTGAGGAATTTTAGTACCTCCTAGTATCTCAGGCTTTATCGTAATCTACAGTTTGATCCAAGGATCACTAGGCCCTACACCGAGACCTACTCTCCAGGCTTTACCACACATCCCATCCCAAGACTACTAGGCCCAATTGAGAGCAATCCACCTCTTGGCTTTACCATAATTCCCACCATTTACCGAGAATGATTCTTAGGTCCATCGAGGCACACAATCCTGGCTTTACCACAACCCACAGTCTAGCTCAGGGGTTACTAAGCCAGTGGCTTTACCATGATCCACAGTCTGGTTTAGGGACCATTAGGACATTTGTTTTTCATTTCATAGGTTCACCTCACTCAACTTTGAATCCATCCAAAAATCCAACTCAACCTAAGTATGGGAACCCATATCATTAAGGCTATCCGGAAATGGCAAGGCTAGGATAAAAAAATATCACACTTGGAAAAACCCATGCCATGATGGAAACGAACCACATGCAATACCATGCATACCAAATATAGCAAGGAAGTCACACATGCAAATTAATACTTGCAAAGAATCCTACCATAGCTACTTGATCCTGCTCTTCATTTCTTTCTCCTTCCTTCTTCTTGCATTATTTTTCCTTTCTTTCTCCAATGCCAAACTACTCCAAGAAAACTCTAAGTGTCCAAGAGTGAGTGAGAGAGAGAGAATAATGATAGAGATCCCAAAATTTAACTGACAAAAGGTACCAACTGATCCTTAGAAGCATTTTTTATTAATGAGGCCTCTATTTTCTTCATTTTCCATTATTTTCCTCCTCACATGCAACCTGTGACATTTCACCTCCATTTTCTCCTAATTTCCATTATTTTAATAAATAAATGTGCCAAAAATGCAATTTTCCCTTTCCAAAGCCTTTGCCTTTACCAATTTCTGTAGCCATAATAAACCAAATGAACACCCACTAGGATGTTTTGCCCAACATTCAACTTGGAATAAGTGTCACATCAACCATGGTTTTTTTTTATTTTTTAAACTTTTATTATATGGAATTTTCACCAAGGGTGTTACATAACACTCCCCCTTGGCGGAGACCATCCTCAATGTTCAACCACACATATACCTTAGCAAAACCGCTGGAAAGAAAACATACTGCTCATGGAGATTTATATCATAGCTTGATGCAGTATTTACCATGATCATCCTGCTGAAAAGAAAACCATCACGATAACATAACAAAATGACATCATAACAACATGATAACTATAATGACATGACACCCATACCACTTATTGGAGCTTTATAACATAGCTCATGGCGATATTTACATCCATATACATTTGTGCATATATCAAAACATCACACCAAAACATATGCCAAAACATATACCAAACATCATACCAAAATGATTTTTCCTCAATCGACAAACAACAAAGGATACATAGCTCGCATCTGATCTTTCATCTGCCATGTAGCTTCATCAAGCCCAAATTTCTTCCTCTACACTTTAACTTGATTGATGGCTTTGCTTCAGAGCATGAACTCCTTTTTCTTCTGAGGCTCTGGCTGGAACTCTCCATCTGGTTCCACCTGCAATACATACCAACCAATCACATGATCAAAATCTTTAACATACTTCTTAAGAAATTACACATGGAAAACATCATGGACTTTCACTAG
This sequence comes from Pinus tabuliformis, assembly GCA_031772625.1. Taxonomy (NCBI): domain Eukaryota; kingdom Viridiplantae; phylum Streptophyta; class Pinopsida; order Pinales; family Pinaceae; genus Pinus; species Pinus tabuliformis. The sequence goes on along the minus strand of CM062805.1, from coordinate 516,512,887 downwards.
AGGCAGTGCAAGTTGATAGGCTACTTGCTTAATCCTCTCAATAATCCTGAAAGGTCCACAAAATTGGGGTGCCAACTTAGCACATCATCCAATCTGTAACGTGCTATTGTTCCCCAACCTGGAACTCCTTAAACAAACTATTCTGATCTACATAGCTCGAATGCCTATCTTGTGTTTCTTTCAAATTCTTATTGATTACCTGCATCTCCTATTCCATTTTAGCCAACATGTCCGGTCCAATCAACACCTTGTTTACCAGATCACTCCAACTGATGGGAGTATTGCAACTCCACCCATACAATGCCTTAAACAGACTCATCTTCAAAGATTCCTGATACCCATTGTTGTAAGTGAAATATACCATTGGAAGATATTATTCCAACTTCCACTGTTGATGCATCACATACATCCTCAACATGTCCTCCAATATCCTGTTGACCCTCTCAATCTGTCCATTTGTCTGTGGATGATAAGTTGTATTGAAGGCCAACTCTATGCCCAAACCTACAAACAACTCCTTCCAAAACTTGGAAGTGAACTTTGCATCCCTGTCTGACACAATATTCTTTGGAACTCCATGCAATCTAACCACATCTCTAATGAATACCTGTTCTACATTGCTAGCTGAGAATGTAGACTTCACTGGAATGAAGCATGCAACCTTTGTCAACCTGTCCACAATAACCATGATGGAATCATGTTGTCTCACTATCCTCATCAATCCCGTGATAAAGTCCATGGAAATGACCTCACATTTCTATTTCATAATCACAATCGGTTGTAGAATCCATCTGGATGCTTAGAATCTGCTTTAACCTTCTAACAATCCAAAAACCTAGCTACAAAATCTGCCACATCCTTCTTTAGATTCATCCAATAATAGAACCTCTTCATTGCAGTCAATGTCTTCTGATAGCCTAGGTGACCCGAATATGGTTTCACATGAAACTTCCTCAAGATCACCTTCTTGAGCTCACTGCTATATGGCACATATATCATGTCTCTAAATATGACCAACCCATCTACTGTGAGATGACAATCCAAATCCTGTACGCTTGTACCTATACCAATACCTGTACATATACCTATACTTTGCTACATCCCATGCACAATCTCCATATACCTTTCATCATGCCACCTACCTGCAAGATCCTATCCTGTAAATCTGTCCCATAAGAGCTCAAAGGTGCCATGTGATTTACTTGTACCCGCCTGGTAAGAGCATTTGCGATCCTGTTATCCTTTCCTTTGATGTACCTGATATCAAAGTCAAACTCATTAATCGTGGCCAACCATCTAGCTTTCCTGACGTTCAGATTCAGTTGGTCAAACCAGTACCTTAACCCAATGTCATCACTCATCAGTACAAACTTCTTACCAAGAAGATAGTTCCTCCACATCTTCAATGCATGTATGATCACTGCTAACTAAATATCATGTGTCAAGTAGTTCTGCTCATGCTCATTTAGTTTCGTGACTCATAGCATACCACCTGTCCATCCTACATAAGGACACCACCAAGTCCTCTCTTGCAAGCATCTGTGCATACTACAAATACCTTATCCAGATTTGCAATCTTTAACACTAGATCATGTGTCAACAATTGCTTAGGCTACTCAAAACTGGCCTCACACTCCTCTTTCCAGTCAAACTTCTTACCTTTCCTCTGCAAATGATGTAATAGGATAAGAAATTTGTGAGAAGTTCATGATGAACCTTCAATAATAACTTGCCATCAATTAACATAATAACAAAATTGTCTAAATAAGAATGCAACACACAGTTCATCAAACACATAAATGTACCTGGGGGATTAGTCAAACCGAATGGGATTGTAACAAACTCGTAGTACCCATACCTAGTCTTGAATGTGGTCTTGTAGATGTCCTCTTCTTTGATGCATACCTAATGGTATCTTGACTTAAAGTTAATCTTAGAGAACACTTATTCTCCCTTTAGCCGATAAAAAAAATCATCAATCCTTGATAATGGGTACCTGTTCTTGATGGTCAATTTGTTCAACTTCCTGTAATCAATGAACTATATGAGAGTACCATCCTTCTTCTTCACAAACAATACTTGTACGCCCCATGGAAATACACTTGGCGTAATGTATCCCTTGTCAATAATCTCTTTAGGTTGTAACTTTAATTCTACCAACTCATGTTTACTCATATTGTAAGGTGCCATTGATGTTGGAGCTGCCCCTGGTACCAACTTAATAGAAAAGTCTACCTCCTTGTGAGGTGGAAACTCTGAATATCTACATGAAATACATCCTGAAATTATTGTAGGACTGGGTACCTTCTCAAAACATCTACATTTTCAACTTCCTTACCCTTGTCACTAGAGATATGAACTACAAATAAAAAACACCCTTTCCTGCGACTGCGATTGGCCTGCATAGCTGTCACCATCCTAATTGACGTGGCTTTCTTCTTTCCATGTTAAACTCTTGGTTCCCCATTTTCATCCAAGAACTCAATAGATTTGTCGTAGCAATCCAGAAGGTATATCCAGTCCATAACCAAACATATTGTATGACCCCAATGGAAATATTTTCCTGTGCGATGTTTTCTGCATGCCACTCAACTACAATGCACAAGCTCTAACACATTAGTGAACTCTTTTCTTTGTACTTGTAGCCAACTGCACTAACCAAGATTTTGCATGCATTTTCTTACTCAAACCACACATATCCACCAAGTCAAGACAAACATAGCTATAATTAGATCTAGGGTCAATCAAAATAGAAATAACTTGATCATAAAGCTTACCATCCATCTTAATGATAGATGTCTGGTGCTCTGCCTTTCTGTCATCCACAACTGCATAAATATGAGGAATGCTCTGCCCAACATTCCGAACAGTCTGCACCTCCTATGCACTATATATCTTATGCCTACCACCTTGATGCTACAGACAATCTCTCCTAAGGTGTTCCTCACTACATGTCCAACATTCCAACCGTACAGTACCATTACCTTTATGTTGCTATTGTGGTCCATGTCCCTATCTAGATGCATTAAACTTATTTTGAGATGCCACATTTTATTTCTCTCTGCATTTTTAGGCCTTTCTCTCTTTGGCTTCCATTTACCTTTAGCTTTATCTTTCCCTTTCCATCCTTGCTGACATTCATTGTTACGCTTTGAATGTTCATAACAATGATTTAATTTACCAATGACTTCCTCAAGTGATTGAGGCACATCATACTCAATTTTATCTCTAATTGCTAATGGAAAACCATTGACAAATTGTTGAAATTTAGCATTCTAATATTTAATATATGGTATATACCTCAATAGATCTAGAAACTTAGTCATGTACTCTTCATCGTTCATTGACCCGATATTTAGCTCATAAAATTATTTGGCCTTACTATTTAGTACCTTTCTAACAAGTATTTATTCATGAAAAGCCTCTTGAAATCATGCCAACTCAAGTTCTCTATCTTGATGTCTCTCACCCACTTCAGATATTCCCACCAAATATATGATTTACATTTCAGGCTAAAGATAGGGATTCTAGCCTTCATACTATATGTGTACTCATGCAACTCAAATAATTTTTTCCTCCCAAGTATCCAAGCCTCTGCATCTTCTAGTTTATTCAAGTTTCCATAAAACATAGGTGGTTTTACTTTCTTCAATTAATCAGGAAAGTATCGCCTGTCACTCATCCTGTACAGATGACAACAACGATGATCATGATGTCTATTCTAATAAAAACTAGAATAATACATGTACTCACCACCCCTCCTATCCGGAGTGTCCAACAATCTACCATCTTTCATGATGTCATCTCTATCTGACCTATGTCTACCAGGAGACCTACTGCCATATGCCCCACTAGTTATGTCCTCCTGCTCATAGCTGATCTGAAGTGGCCCTTGCCGCTGCAATTCTGACAAGCTTTGAAGAAGTATTGCATTAAATTCTTTATGTTTCTCTTGTTCCTGTATGATCCTATCATTGTATTCCTTACAAATCCTTCTTTCTTCCTTTAGGCTTCTTAATGTGTCTACCAAATCAAAAGAGTTCCCACCACATTTCTCATCTAATTCATAGGGAGAGTCTTTGCATTCTACCATCTTGCTATTCATTTTGATCTTTCTCTTGCAAGGAATAATATGTCAGCTAACAATGTACATGGACAATACACAATCATAAACATAGACGATACACCATCATACAAGTAGACAACACACACGCATAAACACATATAATCAAGCATAAACAAACAATACTTGTAACAACATGTAACAACATGTAACCAAGCATACATGAATGATACATGTAAGAAACATATAACAACATGTAACCAATCATACACTCATGATGACACACTTCCCATCAACAACATCCTCTTTCACATGGTGACATCACTACAACCATAACCGACACCATGCATGTGAAACAAGCACATAGACCACAAGGATGAAAACACATGTACAAACGACATGAATGGATGACCAACACACTACCCATCCAGTCCAAGGGGTGAACCATGCTATGATACCACTCTGTAACACCCTCCTCCCACATCTACCCAGGTTTTCGGCCAATAGGGGTAAACATGTGACGAGAGGCTACTATGATGGGATGCAACATCCTATGTGACCTTAAGGAAGTGAAATCGACAGAAACACCATGCATGTGAAACAAGCACATAGACCACAAGGATGAAAACACATGTACAAACGACATGAATGGATGACCAACACACTGCCCATCCAGTCCAAGGGGTGAACCATGCTCTGATACCACTCTGTAATACCCTCCTCCCACATCTACCCAAGTTTTCGGCCAACATGGGTAAACATGTGAGGAGAGGCTACTATGATGGGATGCAACATCCTATGTGACCTTAAGGAAGTGAAATCGACAGAAACACAACATACAAACCTTCCACATCAACATGGGTCTCACAGGAAGCAACCCAACCTCTCTGGAAATCAACCCCTGGGTCCCACTGAGTTTTTAGACCAATTAACTCCCAGAATCTTCCATGCTATGGGCATGCCAACGTCTAGAGGGCTTTGGACACTCCCACAACATTGCATGCCAGCATCCAAGGACTATTTTGCTCAGTGTTGTGCTAAAGTCCCAAGGATTTGAGACAATTTTTTAGGGCCATAGCCCATGTCATTGCCCATAATTAAATGACACCTTAAGAACAGAAAGATAAAAAGGTAATGATGATACGAATGCAATTTCTTGAACAAGGGCTTGACTGGACCTATACTAGCCATGGCAGACATTTTTTCAAACATATCACAAATATGTAACCTATACGTGTAAACAACAAATTTAAGCACACCAGTCTCATACTTATCTGAGAATCGCTAAGAAGCATTGTTCCCTTATATCATTAACTACATTATCATCTATTAGGTGATAGATACATTGTTTATTCATTTACAAATAAAACATGAGGAGAGCCATACATCATCACTATCATAATACTTGTTCATGACCAACAAAATAACAATAGAAATACCATGAATACATCAACCATATAATCCACATATAAACCAGTACATTTACACATGAAAATCCAAGGGAATGAATTTCTCATTAATGAATGTAGAAACCAACCGTCGGTGAGACTACCATGTTCCACCTGACCATAAATTGGCTGAGCCAAATCTCTCTTCGTAATCACCCCCATGCCATATTCCAAGCATGAATGTGGGACTCATAACCAAACAAGCATGGATGCTACCAGAGTTCTCTTCCTACATCGTGAGGAATTTTAGAGCCTCCTAGTCTCTTAGGATTTACCATAATCTACAGTCTGATCCAGGGATCACTAGGCCCTACATCGAGACCCACTCTTCAGGATTTACTGTACATTCCATTCTAGGAATACTAGGCCCAACAGAGAGTAATGCACCTCTTGGCTTTACCATATATCCCACCATTTTTCGGGAAGGATTCCTAGGCACACAATCCTGGAATTACCACATCCCACTGTTTGGCTTAGGGGTTACTAGGCTACTAGATTTACCGTGATCAACATTTTGGTTCAGGGCACTAGGCCATGTGTTTTTCATATTGTAGATCAGCTCACTCAACTTCAAATCCATCTGATAATCCAACTCAACCAAAGTATGGGAACCCATCTCATTAAGGATATCCAAAAATGGCAAGGCTAGGCTGAAAACATTGTCACACCTGGAAAAACCCATGCCATGATAGAAAAGAACCAGATGCAATACCGTGCATGCCAAATCTGGCAAGGAAATCACACATGAAAATCAATACTTGCAAAGAATCCTGTTGTAGCTACTTGATCCTTCTCTTTCTTGCTTGCTCCTCCCTTCTTATTGCTTTATTTTTCCTTTCTTTCTCTAATGCCAAAGTGCTCCAAGAAAACTCTAAGTGTCCAAGAGTGAGTGAGAGAGAGAGAGATAATAATGAGAGCTCTCCCAAGACTAAACTAACAAAAGGTACCAACTAATCCCCAAAATCCTTTTTATTAATGAGGCCTTTATTTTCTTCATTTTCCATTATTTTCCTCATCACATGCAAATTTTGACCTTTCACCTCCTTATCTCCTAATTTCCATTATTTTCATTAATAAATGTGCCAAAATGCCATTTTACCTTTCCAAAGCCTTTGCCTTTGCCTTTTCCAATTTCCTTAGCCATAATAAACCAAATGAACACCCACTAGGATGGTTTGCCCAACATTCAACTTGGAATAAGTATCCATCAATCATGGTTATATTTTTTTTTTAACTTTTATTACATGGAATTTTCACGAGGATTGTTACAGTATTAATAGTATGTGTGTTATTCATGTTGTTTTAATACTTCTTTACAAATGATCTTCATGCCAAATTGATCCTGCAGGAAGTATTTTGGATGCTTGTATGTTTGTTTCATATGTGTAGGAGGTTGGAGACTAAGAGGCGAGGCATCCCTAGTTGCATCAACTGACTACTGGATCTACATTTGATAAGTGTGTCATTTCATCCTCCTCTTCCATATTGGTGTTTATATGATGTAGATATTATCTTGAAATTCTAACTACAAAGGAACTGGTGAGTCCGCTGGGGAGTCTACCCTATTTTTGTTTAAATCTTTCCTTCTCTTGGTTTTTTTGGTTTTATATTGCTTCCATTATGTTCTCTGTGTTTATACAATGTTGTCTATGTCTTTGTTTGTGTTATTAACCTTAGATCTATTCAAATCTCATTTTATTTTTCCTTTTCAAGTTGTGTTTCTTTGTCTGTGTGCATTTTGAGCTCAAGACATAGCATAGAATAACATTTACATTGGTTTCATACAATTCACTTGTGTAAATTATTTTTGTTGATTACTAGAACTTGTGTAAATGCCTAAAAATTAGGGTTTTTGAGGGTTTTTCCATCAGATTTTGATGTTTTGTTTTAGGTCTATTTTTGTGATCTCTTTTACATTTCAGATATGCTTTAGATCTAGTTTGGATCTTTTGTTTTGGATTACATCTATTTGGTTTTTTATTTTAAGCTTTCTTTTGAACTGTTTTGCTTGGTTTTGGGGCACTTTTCCTCAATATATTATTGTTACTTTTTGTATCTATATTCCTAGTGTTCCTGAAAATTTAGATCTACCTTATATCTAGTTTAAAACTCTTATTTTTAATTATATCTACTTGGTTTTTAATTTTAGGGTTTTTACTTAGGTTGTTTTTCCTTGTTTTGAGGGGCTTACCCTCTACATCTTGCCTTGGTTATTTGGATCTATATTCTTGCTGTTTTGAGGGGCTTACCCTCTACATCTTGCCTTGGTTCTTTGGATCTATATCCTTGTTTTGAGCTCTTTTTCAAGTGAGTTTCTTGGATTTTTTTGGGTTTGTTTTCTTGTAAGCTTTGTGAGTTTCAAAAGTGTTATTATTAATATAGTGTGAGGTTTCTATTTTCATTTGAAAAGGAAAAGTTTCTCTTGCCTTTTCTAACTAGAGTTCATTTAAGGGAAAATAATTTTTTTCATTCATAAAATGTGCATTAGGGATTGGGTCTCAAGTCTATTCACACCATCTTAGTTGCATACCGCTACCTTGTTAAGTAAAAAATCCCCCCTTAAAATCATTGTTTAGTAAAATCTATGTAGGAATTTATAGGGTAAATTCCTCAGACAGAACACCAAAGGACACTGCTCACAAAAATATCACGTGATCAATACACCAGTATTGTTGACGTGCCCATAATTAAATGACACCTTAAGAACATAAATATAAAAAGATAATGATGATACGAATGCAATTTCTTGAACAAGGGCTTCACTAGACCTATACTAGCCATGATAGACATTTTGTCAAACATATCACAAATATGTAACCTCTAGGTGTAAACAACAAATTTAAGCTAACAAGTCTCATACTTATCTGAGAATCGCTAAGAAGCATTGTTCCCTTATATCATTAACTGCATTATCATCTATTATGTCATAGATACATTGTTTATTCATTTACAAATAAGACATGAGGAGAGCCATACATCATCACTATCAGAATACTTGTTCATGACCAACAAAATAACAACAGAAATACCCTAAACACATCAACCATATAATCCACATATAAACTTGCACATTTACACATGAAAAGCCAAGGGAATGAATTTCTCATTAATGAATGTAGAAACCAATCGTGGATGGGACTACCACGTTCCACCTGACCATAGATTGGTTGAGCCAAATCTCTCTTCGTAATCACCCCCATGCCATATTCCAAGCATGAATGTGGGACTCATAACATAACAAGCATGGATGCTACCGGAGTTCTCTACCTACACCATGAGGAATTTTAGTGCCTCCTAGTCTCTTAGGATTTACCATAATCCACAATCTGATCCAGGGGTCACCCGACCCTACACTGAGACCCACTCTCCCAGATTTACTGTACATCCCATCCCAGGAATACTAGGCCCAATGGAGAGTAATCCACCTCTTGGCTTTATCGTATATCCCGCCATTTTTCGGAAAGGATTCCTAGGCACACAATCCTGGAATCACCACATCCCATTATTTGGATCAGGGGTTACTAGGCTAGTAGCTTTACCGTGATCAACATTTCAGTTCAGGGACCTATAGTCCATGTGTTTTTCATTTCGTAGATCACCTCACTCAACTTCGAATCCACTTGATAATCTAACTCAACCAAAGTATGGGAACCCATCTCATTAAGGATATAAAAAAATGGCAAGTTTAGGCTGAACACACTGTTACACCTGAAAAAACCCGTGCCATGATGGAAAAGAACCACATGCAATACCATGCATGCCAAATCTAGCAAGGATATCACACATGCAAATCAATACCTGCAAAGAATCATGTTGTAGCTGCTTGATCCTTCTATTCCTTTCTTACTCCCTTCTTCTTGCCTTATTTTTTCTTTCTTTCTCCAATGCCAAAGTGCTCCAAGAAAACTCTTAAGTGTTCAACAGTGAAAGAGAGAGAGAGAGAGATAATAATGAGAGATCTCCCAAAATTGAACTAACAAATGGTACCAACTAATCCCCAGAAGAATTTTTATTAATGATGCCTCTATTTTCTTCATTTTCCATTATTTTCCTCCTCACATGCAACTTTTGACCTTTCACCTCCCTTTTCTCCTAATTTCCATTATTTTCATAAATAAATGCGCCAAGAATGTCATTTTACCTTTCCAAATCCTTTGCCTTTGCCTTTGCCTTTTCCAATTTCCTTAGCCATAATAAACCAAATGAACACCCACTAGGATGTTTTACCCAACATTCAACTTGGAATAAGTGTCCCATCAATCCTGGTTATTTTTTTAAACTTTTATTACATGGAGTTTTCACCAGGACTGCTACAGTATTAATAGTATGCGTGTTATTCATGTTGTTTTAATACTTGCTTGCAAATTCTCTTCATGCTAACTTGATTATGCATGAATTATTTTGGATGCTTGTATGTTGGTTTCATATGTGTAGGAGGTTGGAGACTAAGAGGCGAGGCATCCCCCAAGCTAGATGCATCATTTGACTACTGGATCTACATTTGATAAGTGTGTCCTTTCATCCTCCTCTTCCATATTGGGGTTTACATGATGTAGATATTATCTTGGAATTCTAACTACAAAGGAATTGGTGAGTCCATTGGGGAGTCTACCCTATTTTTTTTGAATCTCTCCTTCTCTTTGTTTTTTTTGTTTTATATTGCTTCCATTATGTTCTATGTGGTTATACAACCTTGTCTATGTCTTTGTTTGTGTTATTAACCTTAGATCTAGTCAAATCTCATTTGATTTTTCCTTTTCAAGTTGTGTTTCTTTGTTTGTGTGCATTTTGAGCTCAAGGCATAGCCTAGAATAACATTTACATTGGTTTCATACAATTCACTTGTGTAAATTATTTTTGTTGATTACTAGTTAACTTGAGTAAATGCCTAAAAATTAGGGTTTTTGAGGGTTTTTCCATCAAATTTTGATGTTTTGTTTTCGGTCTATTTTTGTTACCTCTTTTACATTTTAGATCTAGTTTGGATCTTTTGTTTTGGATTATATCTATTTGGTTTTCGATTTTAAGGTTTATTTTGAACCTGTTTTGCTTGGTTTTGGGGCACTTTTCCTCAATATCTTATTGTTACTTTTTGTATCTATATTCCTAGTGTTCCTGACAATTTAGATCTACCTCATATTTGGTTTGAAACTCTTATTTTGAATTATATCTACTTGGTTTTTAATTTTAGGGTTTTCATTTAGGTTGTTTTTCCTTGTTTTGAGGGGCTTACCCTCTACATCTTGCCTTGGTTCTTTGGATCTATATTCTTGCTGTCAATTATAGTTCATCTCTATCTCATATTTGAATCAAGACCCTAACCTCTTGTTAAATTTAATCATTTAATCATTTTTGTTTATTTCCATTGAAAGTATTTATACTGAAATATTTCTGTTGGATTTCCATTCCTTTCTCATTTTTTCCTTGAGTTAGGGTTACATTTTGTTGAGAATTATAGATCATTTCTTATGCTTTCTTTTTCTATCCATTGAGATGCAACCCTAATGCTTACTTTGTTCTTACTTTTGCAAATTACAAGCCTAATTTTCATTGATTTTTATGATCTTTTTATTGCAAAGCCAATTTTACATATTTTGAGTACTTGGTGTTCTCTTTTGATCTATTTTTCAAGTGAGTTTCTTGGATTTTTTTTGGGTCTATTTTATTATAACCTTTGTGAATTTCAAATGTGTTATTATTAATATAGTGTGAGGTTTCTATTTTCATTTGAAAGGGAAACGTTTGTCTTTCCTTTTCTAACTAGAGTTCATTTAAGGGAAAATAAATTTTTTTATTCATAAAATGTGCATTAGGGATTGGGTATCAAGTCTCTACCTTGTTGAGTAAAAAACCCCCCTTAAAATTATTGTTTAGTAAAATCTATTTGAGAATTTTTCTTTTTTGTTGGTAGTACACTAAGAGTAGCATATTCTAGGGTCTTGGAATAGGGGTGTGAGGTTAACTACTCTAAGACCACAAAAGAATACCTAACATCTTGTGTTAGAGAGGGAAAATTCACTTGTTGTTATGCATTTCTTGGCAATCCTTCCTAACAAGAGGTCATCCACAAGATCACATTGAGGCCAACAAAGTGATATACCCCACTTTGTTTGTCTTGGTTGCATGGTTAACATGTTTTGGTGGGTGTTATTAGCATTTTTCACTATAATACTTGGGGACTCACCTAGAAGGAATACATATCATTTTGAGAAATCTATTAATGGGTTCCAGGCTTAGCTTCCTTTTCCTTGGGTGTGAATACAACTTAATATTGTTCCTCCAAGGAGATTTCTATAGGTGGCAGCCTTAGTGGCCTTTCCTAGGTAGATTACATCGATGATGGTGAGGGGGATGTCCTTGTTGTAGTGAGGATAAATGGTCAAAATCACTTGGTCCTCTTAGGGGATGCTCCACTACTTGTGAAGGTACTTGTGATTGGTCTAAAAGGAACATTAAGAAGTTCACAAACTTAATCTATCCAACCTATCTTCACTTTCGACTTGGGCCCTTATGAACCAAGCTATGGCAGTAGGAAGATCCCTTCTCTATCTCTCTTTGCTTTTGTGTTCTCATCTCAGGGGCACCTTAATTGTATTAATTTTATGATAAACATATATTCACCATGGTTGAACAAGGACTCCAATGCTCAAGTTGATTATTAGGCCTTCATCCTGAAGAGGTAGGTCGACCACTACATAGATGAAGGATAACTCTAGCAACAAAGGACCTAGGCCATACTCAAGTTGGGGAGATAACCTTAGTCCTAAGGAGGAATATCTTGTTACTATTTACAAATTTGACACAAGTCCTTACTTACCACACATAAACCCACCTTTGACGAACCCTCTTGGCTTGATTTTAGTGTAAATGAGAGCTTATGGCAGCGATCTATTCTCCTTGTTTTCTTATAAGATGTATAGTGAAATAACTTCTTATTCTATGGGGGAGATGGGTCCCTATTTACCCTCTGTAGTGATAATTTCTCCTGCCATGTCATCTTTACCATCACTTAGTGTTGTGGGATCCATACCTCCTACTACACCTCTCACTTCTTGGGGTATTCCACTATTTAAGTAACCCCAATAAGTTTTCAACCTTTTTTTGTGTCTATGCCTTCCTCTAGCTTTTTGTTTGGAGTGGGGTTTAATCATATTCAATCTACAGTAGTTGAGACATTCATTCCTAGCTCATCTCAACTTATGATTCCTTTTAGCACATACATTTCTATTGCTAGGAACTTATTAGGAGGATATTTTGTTTGTTCCAACTAGGATGGGAGTAACTATGTTTTTGGTAGTAACTATCAACCTTAAAATAGTTCAATGTTTGGAGGGATGTCTTACTCTAGAGGTTCCTTTTCCTTTGGGGGGCTAGTATACCTAAGGAAACTTGCCCTATTAGTCCCACTAAGCTTACATAGTGCTTATTCACAGAGAGGTTTTTCCTCTACTATTGGGTAAAAACCCATAGGAAATGAAGCTTTTAGGGGTCCTTCTTTCTTTAGGGGTACTTACCCTTGGGACAAAAATCCTTACACCACATCTACAGGCCTAGGATATTAGTACACTAAGATGAACTATAACCTTGGTTCACACTCTTCTTCCTTTAACTATGGTATGGGGGACCATATGGTTTGTTAGGGAGTTACTTCCATTATTATTTATTTAGTCAACAACAAATTACTTTTATGACACCTCTTGATTTCCTAGATTTGGATAAATATATATATGTTTAACTCATATATTAATTATTTTTATTATTAATAATAATAATAATTTAAAATTCTAGCCATGTGTAATATGTTGTGAGAGTTAGAAACTGTGAAAAGCTAGTTAAATTCATTTGATGGCTATTCTATGCCTATTCTAGTTTACCAGCCATTTAGTTTATATAGCTAAGCTAATTTAATATTAATTAGATAATTAACCCTTTATTTCCCAACACATCTGCATTTTTTTATAGTTCTAATATAAAAATATTAATTATTTATTATTCTACATCATTATTATATTATTATTTTCTCACCGATATTTATAGAAAACTATATAATAATATCAAATAAATATAAATTTGAGATATTATGAAGGAATATCCAAAAATTAAAACCCTTCTATTTTTGGGTGGAAACTTAGATATTAAAAAGATATTGTAAAGAATAAATTACTAATAATAAAACTGAATTTTTGCACAATTTATTCTGACTTGAACAGCCCTTCCAGTTCCCGAGCACATTCACTCACAAGTATTTTGTATTGTAAAGCCCTTTTTGCCTTCATAATGCATACTATTGATGCATCAATAAGAAAACTTCTGTCCTTAAAATCTTATCACATCTTTAATCAACTTGTACCTTCTTCTACTGCTTCTACTATGAACTTTGACCTTTACATGTTGTCTAACTGTTAAAACTTGCCAATACTTTAATCAAACCTTTCCTCATAACCAAATATACCTTCCTTCTTTCATTTTGTCAATTTCATCTTCTAATTCAATCCTTGGGTGAAATTTGTTGTCTTTAGGCTTCTTATCAAATATTCATCTGGTCATCCACCATGACAAAATCCTCAATAACATCGACACACATGTTCTCATCACCCTTAGGCTATTCTTCTATGGATGCATTTCAACTCCATTGATCTTTTCCTCCATTTATCCCTCCATTTCTATTTTATTCTCTCCAAGATTTTTTTCTTGATGATGGGTCATGGTACTGACTCAAAACATTGAAAACTCAAAATGAATACTAGTGAGTTGCAAGAAGTTCTTCTTTTATCTGTAACAAGTTTGCTACTTGTCATCCATACCAATTCATCCTCCTTGTATCTTCTCTTCTCTAGGTTCTCCGTAGTAAAACCTCTTCTTGAGAACTCTTATTCCTCATATTTCAAAGTTATTGGTTGTTACATCTTCAACTATGCACTCTTCTTAATTTTTAGAAAATTTATTTTGATGTTGGGTTTTGTCACCATTTCTTCATCTAAGAAATTTTCCTACTCCTTCTTCTTTGACATAGCTTACTTTTTACAGTGGATGCTACCAATTCAGTCCTGTAAACATGGTTCTTTTAATGCCAAAGTGCTCTGGTTTTCTCAATATGGACGCACTCTCTAGCTACAATGACTAATTAGTGCTAGCATAAACTATAGGCTATAGGAAATTTTTCTTGTTGGCTTGTAGGGGCCTGACCCAGGGTTAGAAGTGGTTTAGCCGAAAAAATCCCGCACTACTGGCCCTTTCGGTAACAATCCATGGAGCGCAGACTGAAGTCTCACCCAAGGTAGTACGGGAGGGTGCTGGAACCAGGTTTCTGTACCCTTGGGATGTCTTGATGTGGATTGGAGGGGGTCGCAAACCCTCTGCGGCCTTGTTCCCCTTGGTACTATTGATGGCCTTTCGCGTAGATCAGTATAGATGTGATTTCTTAATAATGACCTTATTACAGATCTGATCTTCTTCTTACAGCCTTTAAGCAAACATTTAACAATAAAACCTAGTACGCGCAATCATAATTCTTAAAGAAAATCATAAATTTATAATCTAAGGCATAAACTAGAATATAACCAGTTCCGCAATTTTTCAGAATCAACACAATATTTCAGAACCAATTTATCTTTATTAATATCTTGATTCAGTACAATCCACTTCTTGCCCTGTGCACACAGCTGCAGGAGTCTGCGCACATGGCTGCAAACTCTATCAGGGCTCCACGCACATAGCCGCAAAGCCTCTATCCAACCACTAACACCCACGACCCGGACGTACAAACTCAAAAACCCATAACACCTTCGACCTAGCACAACCAAAACCTACTTCTACCCTTAGAGCCTCGCTCTATTTATACATTCCCATGGTCCATGGACCATGGGCAGGCTGACTCACTTCCTATTATTTTATATTATTTTTAGACGAATAACACTTTGACTCAATCTATTACATTTTGCGCACTTCGCGGAACTTTTACAATATCATTACCCTAAATCACTGGCTCTAAACCCCAAAACTATTACGTGGGGCCTTCGCTGCCCAACAGACCCCCAACATAATCATCGTGACTCATCCTGAGTCACTCGTTAGTTTGGCGATACGCACTGCCTAGGCTTCGCAGTCCACCATCCCTGTCAGTGGTGCACTTCGTTCTGCGGCTTCTTCTTTGTCTCCTGCAATGATTCTTCTAGCTCCAACTCCATTGCTTCCACTAATTCACGCAACCGATGATGCTCATTCTACTCTGCTCGATTAACGCAGAGCACCCCCTTATAGGCTTTTAGCTCAAGCTGGAGTGCCACATATGGGAACGCTTCATGCCAACGCAGCAAGTTTCTAATTTCTGGTCTACTATACGCACTGTCTGCTGTAGCTTGTGTTGCAATTTTCCAAGACAATTGCTGCTGCTCGCGAGATCCCAATCTTCAAGGTGTATCAAAGATGACCTGTTAACTGCAATTCCATCATTTGTCGCCATATTTACAGTCTTTCCCTTATCTTTTATGGGTCGTCAGTTAGCCCATGGGTTGGGCAACAACATCTGTACCAGTTCTGCTTCGTGTCTAAGAATTTCCAGTACATCCCCTACCACCAGTGCTGAACTCACCATTGGCCATATTACAACCCTCAGACTTACTCCTTTAGCGTAAATAATGAATAGTTCCATATCTATGGGAATGTACAATAGCTTACTTCTCTCCAAATCACAGATCGTTTGGTGGATGCCCCCTGTGATTTATAAGCGTTTTCAAATTCAAATTCAGTGGTTCCCTCCTTTTCTAGTGTCGTAACGTTAAGCCTGCAGTAGAGCATTCCAGATCGAGCTCCTACCGTGTCTCTTAATTACACGCCGCCCGCTCCCTTTTGCCATAACTCAGACATCTTGTCATGAATAGTGTCAGCAATAGTCACCTCTCTGCTTGTCCACACAGCAACACAGCCCCTTCCAAGCAACCGCGACCTTTGTGACATACCAATTCTACCCACCCCCTGATCATTGGGCAGCTCCCCCATAGACTTCTTTAACGTCCCGCACTCTCTTTCAACTGCCTGGAGTGGTGAGACTATCCTTTGGTTGGTTAGTCAGGCAGTCGGCCTGCCCGTGTAGAGCTTCAGGCGATTGCCATTTACTCTGCCTGGGAAAGGTTATCCATTCAGCTTGGCAAGCTAGACCACACCCCATCTGTGACTTCTTGGACTACATAGGGCCCCAACCAATGCATTTGGAGTTTTCAGGGAATTTCTCAAACTTGCTGTCATATAGTAATACTAGATCATTTTCTTTGAACGTGCACATCTTGATATGGCGATCATGCCAAGCTTTTTCCCACTGCTTTTGGACCTGCTAATGAAATCCTTCCAGAAACTGTTCCTCCTCAAGTTCTTCTAGTTGCACAATCCTTTCTTCTAGAGCTCCACGGTTTGCCATGCCTGTCGTCGCTGCTATACACAAACTAGGTGCAATGTATTCCATTGGCATGATGGATTTTGTGCCATAAACTAACCGGAAAGGTGTCTAGTCCGTCAACTTCTTGCACGTTGTTCGGTATGCCCATAGCACAACAGGCATGTGTAAATCCCAATCGTTTCACTTCACATTACATACCTTTGTCAATGCAGTCTCCAAAATTTTGTTAAATGCTTCAACGGTCCCATTTGCTTGTGGGTGGTACGGTGTACTTTGTTGATGGTATATTTGGAATTCCTCCATGAGCGCGCTGACAGTTTCATTCAGGAAGTGCATCTCGTATTCGCTCATTAGAATTTTTGGACATCCAAACCATGTCAACACATTCTCAAACAAAAATTTCATAGTTGTAGTGGCCGTGCAGTCTTTAACCGGCTATGCTTCCGCCCAACAGGTCAAGTATTCTGTCACGGTGATGATATAACGCGTCCCCATATTTCCTGGAGGTGTGATAGGCCCCACAAAATCGATTTCCCATTTCTCGAATGGTTGCAGTGTCACCTGTGGCTTGAGCGGCATTTCATCCCTCCACGATGGTTTCCTAGTCCGTTGACATATGTCGTAGGCCCGACAGTACGCTTTTGAGTCTTGATGTAGAGTTGGCCACCATAGTCCGGCGTGAAGAATCTTCTGTGCTGTGGTGCGTCCCGCATAATGTCCTCCAGCAACCCCCCCATGTGCTTCGGCAAGGATCTATCCTCACTCAAATTCAGGTACATATCTACGTAGTATTTCATCGTTGCCCATTTTGTAGAGATGCCCTGCAATAACAGTAAAGTTTGTTGCACGTATCACCAATTCTTTCTTCTGCTGAATGGAATATCCTTGCGACGCAGTTCTTGTGGTTAAGAAGTGGATTATATCCTCAAATTGGCCATCTGCGACACGTACTGCATAAAGTTTTGCATGAGGTAGACCTTCCTCTAAGTTTGTGGGCTCTTCACTGTTCTCAATTCAAGACAGGTGATTTGGTCTTGCATTTAGGCATCCCGATTTTACGACAACTTCGAAATCATATTCTTGAAATAATAGCAGCCAGGACCATTTGTTGGCTTGTAGGGCCTATCCTAGGTTTAGAAGTGGTTTAGCCGAACAAATCCCGCACTACTGACCCTTTCAGCAACAATCCACAGAGCGCAGACTGAAGTCTCACTCGAGATAGTATGGGAGGGTGCTGAAACTAGGTTTCCACACCCTTGGGATGTCTTGATGTGGACTAGCGGGGGGCGCGAACCCTCTGTTGCCTTGCGCCCCTTGGTACTGCTGATGGGCTTTCGCGTAGATCATATAGATGCGCTTTCTTAATAATGACGTTATTACAGATCTGATCTTCTTCGTATAGTCTTTAAGCAAACATTTAACAATAAAACCCAATACACGCAATCATAATTCTTAAAGACAATCATAAATTTATAAGTTAAGGCATAAACCATAATATAACCAGTTCTGCAATTTTTCAAAATCAACACAATATTTCAGAACCAACTTATCTTTATTAATATCTTGATTCAGTACAATCCACTTCCTGCCCTACGCACACAGCTACAGGGGTCCATGCACACAACTGTGGACTCTATCAGGCCTTCGCGCACACAGCGGCGGAGCCTCTATCCAACCACTAACACCCACGACCCGGACATACTAACACCCATGACCCGGACATACAGACTCAAAAACCAATAACACCTCCACTCTAGCACAACCAAAACCTACTTCTACCCTTAGAGCCTCGCTCTATTTATACATTCCCATGGTTCAGGGACCATGGGCAGGTCGACTCACTTCCTATTATTTTATATTATTTTAAGGCGCACAACCCTTTGACTCGAACTCTTACATTCCACGCTCCACACACTTCGCAGAACTCTTGCAATATCTTTAACCTAAATCACGGGCTCTAAACCCCAAAACCGTTACGTGGGGCCTCCGCTACCCAACATTTCTCAACTCTAAAATGCATTTTTCTAACCTCAGGGGAATCCAAAAACGAAGAAAATATGTTGAATTCTAATCTCAAAACCATTATTACATTATCTCTATCCCAAGTCCATGTGCATTGAGCTATTACAAGCTCTCAATCGCACCACACATTCCTCTACATACTATACTACAAGAATTAAACACAAACGTACAAACAAAATGATGGAATCTTCCATGCTCAGGTTCTTAATTATAATTGACTTTACAAGTGCAGGTTTCTAAATACAACAACACACTGGAATAAAATGTGATTGCAGTAGTTTACCATATACAGAAAGAGAAATAGACAAACACAAAGACATCTAAATGAATTGCTCATTAATGAAATTTGACATACATAAAATTGGCTCGATATATAATGTGGGCATGTGCATTCCAGGCCTCTTGACCTATACCTCTTCTCCTCCCGCTAAATATTCTCCTCTCTTTTTGCTTCTCTATACCTCCACTGCACTCCACTTCTTCTCAAACACTCGTTTCTTTAAAAATAAATCTAACATTGGACAACCAAGAATCACAAGATGAATTGTTTTCCCTTCCCCACAAAAATAAGGGAAACTGAAACTATATTTACATTAGGAAATGATTCCTCAAATTTATTATAAAACAAAACTCACTTCCTAATGTAAATATTTACAAAACATTTAAAATTACCCCCATAATCACCATGTGACCACCCCATCACATTGGAAAGCTCTAGTTTCGTCTTCATCGAATTTAGTGTCCCATCTATGCACCTGCATCAAAATTGGACGTTCCTTAAAATTGATAACGTTTTTGAAACAATTCATGAAAATAAAGGTAATATACATGTCGAACAATTTGCCAATAATAATATTTTTTCAATTGGAGGGATCACCCTTAGGCTATTCTTCTATGGATGCATCTCAACTCCATTGATCTTTTCCTCTATTTATCCCTCCATTTCTCTTTTCTTCTCTCTAGGATTTTTTCCTGATGATGGGTCATGGTACTGACTCAAAACATCGAAAACTCAAAATGAATACTAGTGAGTTGCAAGAAGCTCTTCTTTTCTCTGTAACAAGTCTTCTACTTGTCACCCAGATCAATTCATCCTCCTTGTATCTTCTCTTCTCTAGGTTCTTCTCAGTAAAAACTCTTCTTGAGCACTCTTGTTCCTCATATTTCAAAGTTATTGGTTGTTACATCTTCAACTATGCACTCTTCTTCATTTTTAGAAAAGTTGTTTTGATGTTGGGTTTTGTCTCCATTTCTTCATCTAAGAAATTTTCCTACTCCTTCTCCTTTGACATAGCTTACTTTTTACGGTGGATGCTACCAATTTATTCCTGCAAACATGGTTCTTTTAATGACAAAGTGCTCTGGTTTTCTCAATATGAAGGCACTCTCTAGCTACAATGACTAATCAGTGCTAGCATAAACGATAGGCTATAGGATTGTTTTCTCAACTCTAAAACACATTTTTTCTAACCTCAGGGGAATCTAAAAAAAACAAAATATGTTGAATTCCAATCTCAAAACCCATTTATTACGTTATCTCTATCCCAAGTCCATATGCATTGAGCTATTACGAGCTCTCAATTGCACCACACATTCCTCTACATACTTTACTACAGGAATTAAACACAAATGTAAGAACAAAATGATGGAATCTTCCATGCTCCGGTTCTTAATTAAAATTGACTTTACAAGTGCAGGCTTATAAAGACAACAACACACTGGAATAAAATGTGATTGCAATAGTTTACCATATATAGAAAGAGAAATAAACAAACACAAAGACATCTAAATGAATTGCTCATTATTGAAATTTGACATACATTAAATTGGCTAGATATATAATGTGGGCATGTGCATCCTAAGCCTCTTGACCTCTACCTCTTCTCCTCCCGCTAAATATTCTCCTCTCTTTTTGCTTCTCTATACCTCCACTGCACTCCACTTCTTCTCAAGCACTCATTTCTTTAAAAATAAATCTAACATTGGACAACCAAGAATCACAAGATGAATTGTTTTCCCTTCTCCACAAAAATAAGGGAAACTGTATTTAAATTAGGAAATAATTCCTCCAATTTATTATAAAACAAAACTCACTTCCTAATGTAAATAATTACAAAACATTTAAAATTTCTCCCAGAATCACCATGTGACCACCCAATCACATTGGAAAGCTCGAGTGTTGTCTTCATCGAATTTAGTGTCCCATCTATGCACCTGCATCAAAATTGGAGGTTCCTTAAAATTGATAATGTTTTTGAAACAATTCATGAAAATAAAGGTAATATACATGTTGAACAATTTGCCAATAATAATATTTTTTCAAGTGTATTTGATTCTAACTATGGAGTTAATGATGGATGGTTTCCTAAGGGAGTGAACCATCCCAAGGTTGAATTAAAGAAGTTTTATGGACCATATGTCTTTACCTAGTTACACCAAATATAGCAATATTTTGAATTGAATAATATTATGGATGACAAGCAAAGGATTCACATGACACCTTTTAACTTTGAGATAAAACCATATCAACGGTATTGATGGATAGTTTAAAAGCACTAAGTACATCAACATTAAAGTGAAAGAAAATTTGAAGAGGGTGATTGGGTATTTTGAGACTAAAGTTATGGGCAATCTATACTCAAGCAGAAGAAGAATAATAAATTAGCTCTAAAATTTTATAGGCCCTACAAGATTACTTGTAGGATTGAACAAGTGGTGTATGAGCTAAGTTGGCCTTCTACTCAGGCTATAAGATTTTTCATGCATCTTTCCATTTACACTATAAGGTTTTTCATGTATCCTTCCTTAAAAAAACTTATAAGATTACATAAAGAAGGAATTTGATTCTTGAACCAAAATATGAAAAAAAACACAATAAAATCTTCGTATGGACCTAAGAAATAACTTTGATACCACTTATTGTCTTCCTTAATGATGAAGATGAATAATAAAAGATAGAAATATATAATAGAAATTATCCTTCCTTTATTTAATTAGAAAAACCCTTTAGTGTGTGAAAACATCATACAATGTTCTATTTGACAAATATTAAACCCCTCCTCATCCAATACTATAAAATAATAAATTCATAATAAAAAAATATGGTAAAAAATAAATTTACCTTCATATTCAAGGGATATATTTTAACAAATCAAGATCTTTTCTGTCTCTTTCCAAAAACTCCCTTTTAATCAAATCTTCAATCCGCCTTTCAATATCCATGAAATCTATCTTGAATAGCCCTTCCAGTTCCTGAGCACATTCACTCGCAAGTACTTTGAGATGTAAAATCTTTTTTGCCTTCATAATCCGTACTATCGATGCATCAATAAGAAAACGTCTGTCCTTATGAATATCCTCAGATGCCTTTTTCTTCTCGTTCAGTAGTGGCATTGGAAGTTTTATCTTCCCTCTTTTATCCGTAAAAGAATGATTGATTTCAAAATCATCAGATACCGTTACCGTGGTTGTATCTGGAGTCTTGAGAAGAATTTTATACTTGTCACATGCCAGGGAATGTAGGAGTCCATCAATTTCATCCTCTGCCAAATTCAGCTGCTGTTTGATGTTGGAATAACTCAACTTTTCAGAGGCATTGAACAACAATAGTATTGCTGTTTGGCAAGTTGTTGCTATCAATTTTATTGATCTTCTATCAAACTTACCAATTATAGTACAGGATCCCAAGGAATATATCCATTTAAGTTTTTGATGTTGGGCTTCTGCGGAATAATAGTCTGTAAATGCTTCAACACATCTAACCATCTCTGGAGGTAAATTAATGTGAGGGCACTTGTATGTTGGCCAAAATTTAGTTGTCAGCACTGCAGCTGTAAACTCTATTCCAAGATGTATATTTCTATTATTTTTAAGATATGTTTCGAAATTACTTTGTCTCTCCTGCGATCCTGTCCAATCCGTTAGCATGCCCGCAATCTGTGACGTTAATTGGGCACCACATTTCTGCTTCATCTTTGACAATATGCTCTGCTCATGATCAATATTTGCACTTTTGCCGAGCAGAATTCGGCGAGTTAGTTTTTCCTTGTAGGATTCAACAAACACATCTTTATCCCAGATATACTCTACAAATTCCACCACATTTTCAATTATATCGTCCCCGCTCAACTTTTCATGACTGCTAAGTACAGTATCACATAGTGTAGCCAGCCATTCTGCACTGGTACTTCCTGCAATTCCTTTATTACAGAACACCTCAAATACCTCTTTCAAAGCCGTTGAAAAAGCAACGTTCTGTTCAGCATATTTCATATAATGGTCACGTAATTCTATGACCTTCTTCACAAATGCAGACACTTCCTGCAACAATATTAAACTTTTATCCATTCTCCCTGCATTCTGCTTTAGCACAGCATCTTCAGCTTGTTTGACAGGTGGTGTTACTTCACTAGTAACATGCTGCTTAAAAATATTTGCAATTGATTCCCAGCCATTGGGTACTGTATCAAATAAACTCCCCATCATAAAAATATCGTCATATCTATGTTCCCTGAGCAAGGCGAGGCATCCTGAATGTGCATCCTCAAGAAGATATGTCATGTAATTGGAAAAGAGTACATTTTTCACTTTGTCTAATACCTTTTGCTCGCTGCTCCCATGCAAATATCTGGCAACTATTTTCTTCTCGCTTTTGAGAGATTCATCCACCCTTGACATATATTCAGCATAGGAATTTTCTAAAATCCATGAAGCAGCCTTCCGAGAATAGAAATCTCCAGTATGTTCCAACAGGGCCACTTCAAAATCGTTTGTATAGAAATCCATGTCAATCTCCACAAAAATGCCCACAACATCCTTCAAAAGAGTCTCATTTCTAACTGGCTCTCCTTTACGCTCTTCATCAATAAGACCAAACATTGCATTCTTCACATTCATTTCCCGGAAAACCAGGTCTCGGAAGTACATGATTCCAACTTCTCTGACTGAAGGAAAATGATGCATAGCGGTGAAGTAGCGATCTAAATAGTCGAAGAAAACGACCATCGAACGGAGCATCGCCTGGAAAATTTTCCAGCGTTTGATAAGTTGTCTCAGCAACAATTGATCATCTGTCTGTTCCCTCAAAGCCGGTAAAACAATTGAGGTGATGTACTCTTTAATGGAATCCCTGTATCTATTATAGAGTTCCGGTTTCTCGCGAATATAGTAGACGACAGTGTAAATAGCCATTTTGTCGTCCACGGGCACCTCAAAGTTGACATCTGCTTTTTCCAACCGGGTTCTTAGCTGTAGAATAGCTTTATAAACAATAGACCAACCTTCTTCCAGATCAACCCTATTGTTCTTGGCCCTCTTCACAATAGCCCATCCTTCCTCCGCGTACATGATACTGCCACTGCTCGTTGTCATTTTGAAAGCAAAGCCAACTCTTCTCTTGAGGAGCGAATACTCGGTGATCAGAAGTTTGACAACACACTGTGCGCTGCGGCAGAATGAAGATGGAGAATCCGTTTGTGATGAACGACTGCTGGCAACTTTACATTTATATCATCCTAAGGGTAGGTTTTGTGGGCCGCTCATATGAATGTATAACGGTCACGTAGTCCGAGGAGTGCCCCTTTGAGTCGGCCTTTCAGCTATGAGCATTTTTGGGAGCTTTTGCAGGATCATGATATTTATATATATTTCCTTGTTCCTTGCAAATAAAATTTTAATTTAATATTTTGAAATTTTCTTTTTGGGTGGGTCTAATGGGTAATAATTTAATATTTTGAAATTTTCTTTTGAATATTTTGAAATTTTCTTTTTGGGTGGGTCTAATAGGTAACAGTATACTTCAAAACTAGAGTGGGGCAGAGTATGTATTCATAATATTTTGAAATTTTCCTTTATTAGTGACTGTTTGCATTTTGAGTGGGTCTAATGGGTAACAACATGTGTTTCTTCCTAATAGGCCACACGTTCAAAACAACGGGTAGAGTATGTATGCGGAGGTGGGTCCCTTGTCCCACAAACAAATGGGGTCTCATACACCAATTTGGTGTCTGGCTTGGTCATGACCTTAAAATTGGAAAATAATAATAATAATTATTATTTTAAAACCATTTGTTAAGAATATTGCAAATTATTTTAAGAAGAAATTTTCATATTATTTTTAATTAATTGAGGAAAATCGTTAACAATATTATATAAATCTTAATATATAACAAATCCAGTCAATATATAACTAACCGTTATGGATCTACCAACGGTTAAGAGGGATCCAATCTTTTTTCATCTTAAAATAGGTTTGCAGGTTTGACCCACACTCACTTTTCGGTAAATCCAGAATTAAGATAGATCTAGCCTAGTTTAATTACTAATTACTAACTATAATTATAATTTTTATGTTTATGTTTATGTTTATTTTATATTTACTTTTATATCTCCACCATACTAAGTTGGGACGGAAAGCACCTCTCGATGCAATAATTTTATATTGATTATAATTATAATTAATTTTATGTTTACTTATTTTATTTTTATATAACTATTAATGAAGATGGAGAATCCGTTTGTGATGAACGACTGCTGGCAACTTTGCATTTATATCATCCTAAGGGTAGGTTTTGTGGGCCGCTCATATGAATGTATAACGGTCACGTAGCCCGAGGAGTGCCCCTTTGAGTCGGCCTTTCAGCTATGAGCATTTTTGGGAGCTTTTGCAGGATCATGATATATATATATATATTTCCTTGTTCCTTGCAAATAAAATTTTAATTTAATATTTTGAAATTTTCTTTTTGGGTGTTGTGTAATGGGTAATAATTTAATATTTTGAAATTTCCTTTTTGGGTGGGTCTAATAGGTAACAGTATACTTCAAAACTAGAGCGGGGCAGAGTATGTATTCATAATATTTTGAAATTTTCTTTTATTAGTGACTGTTTTTCAAAACAACTGGTAGAGTATGTATGCGGAGGTGGGTCCCTTGTCCCACAAACAAAGGGGTCTCATACACCAATTTGGTGTCTGGCTTGGTTATGACCTTAAAATTGGAAAATAATAATAATAATTATTATTATTTTTAAACCATTTGTTAAGAATATTGCAAATTATTTTAAGAAGATATTTTCATATTATTTTTAATTAATTGAAGAAAATCGTTAACAATATTATATAAATCTTAATATATAACAAATCCAGTCAATATATATAACCGTTATGGATCTACCAACGGTTAAGAGGGATCCAATCTTTTTTCATGTTAAAATAGGTTTGCAGATTTGACCCATACTCACTTTTGGGTAAATCCAGAATTAAGATAGATCTAGCCTAGTTTAATTACTAATTATAATTATAATTATAATTTTTATGTTTATGTTTATGTTTATTTTATATTTACTTTTATATCTCCACCCTACTAAGTTGGGACACCTCTAGATGCAATAATTTTATATTGATTATAACTATAATTAATTTTATGTTTATTTATTTTAGTTTTATATAACTATAAATTATTTTATTTTATTTTTACTTTTACATCTCTACGGATGGAGAGCACCTCTCCACACAATAATTTTATATTAATGAGAATAGTCATGTAGGAGAGATATTTCTTATTAACATAATGAACGATAATTGGTTCTCAATCTTTATTGAGCATCCACAAGGGACTATGTGCTTGTTCTATTTTCAATATACTGTGAACCTTATGTAAAAGAGAGATTACCCACAAAGTACTAAGGTCTTCTTCTACAATATATCACAATCCCTATTTTTATTAAAATGGTGGAATCCACAAGTGATTGGGGAACCCTATTAGAGGGCATCCACAATGGCGCCTCCTACTAGTGGGGACTGTGTGCATACTCTACCTCTAATATACCATGATGCATATGATTATTAAAATGCAAGAACTAATAATGGTTGATTATTCATATGCTAATGAGATCAACATAAGGAAATATGCTTACTCCACTTGCACCAAGATCCTTGTGGTTATTGAAATGGGGTGTTTGTAAGGGAGTGGAGCCTTCTATTAAAATAATGATTGATTATTGCTATGTAATAAGGGAGCATCGAAAAAAGATCGATGCCTTTCACTAACATAATATACATGTTTTGATGAAAATAAAGGAATCCATAAGGATATGGTGCCTCCTTTTAACATAATGGTTGATTGGAGGCATGATGAGTATTTCCCAACTTACTCGCTACAAGGATTCTATGACATGTTATGGGGATACCTTTTCCCCTTACACTTTATTGATCAAGCACTAGATGTCCTGGCCTATGAGTAGTACTTCTCATTCCTAAATGTGTTGGTGGGTTTAATGAAATTCAAGTTAGCATTGATGAACAAGAAAATATGACCTTCACCTATCCTTCAGTCACATTTTATTACGAATTCCTTTCACTACAAGAAGGCCACCTTGTAGCACATGTTTTTGTAGAGTATCCCCAAAAAAATATCCTTTGTCTATTTAACCCAGAGGTAGCTACCAAAGGTAAGTGATAAAAGGTTTTCTTAGAGCTTCCATTTTACTACTTCTTAATCATATGCACAACTAGGTGCGCCTTAAAAAGGAACACAATGGTGCATATATAATACGACACATTGATGCGTGTTATTATTTTTTGGTGTGAGTTAGGTAGGGATTGTATCAAACTATTATGAGTCTATAGCTACTACTCTATCACTTGTAAAACTAGACTAGTATCATACACATATCCCTTTTGTCAAAATTATGAGACCAAATGTAGTATAGTGTTTATATAATTAACTGAGTTTGATCCTATCATAAAATTAGTAACTAAAACAAGACTTAAATTGGAAGCAAGTCCAACATGCTTACTTAATCATAAAAACTAAAAATCATAGAACCTGAAACATGGTTTAAGCATTGGGGAGTCCATCTAGGTGGTACTAAATCATGTTCCTTCTCATTGCTACTATGGAACCATAAGTTATTCATTTTCTAGGTGAGCACTAAGAATTTTTCAACTAGCTTGGAAAGTTGCATCTATAGGGCATCCAAATTCCATGCCAATCAATATTTCCTACTAAACTTCATTGTGCTCTACCAAAAGTTTTCTCATGATGGTTTTGATCTTTGAGTAAATATCCACTATTTTCTTGTACTAATTATCCATGGATTAGGTGCTCCTAGTGCCTCAAATACACTTCACCACATTCTTTTCTACCTCTACATTTGAAGGAAACAATCACTCTCTTGATTCTTGCTCAGCCATATTAAAATCCTTTCTAACTACACGAGAGGCATGCTCCCAATAGTAGGCTACTAAGGCTTCTACATTGGCTTGGTCCCATTGACAAATTAATGAATTAGAACTAACCTGACCATCTATTCATACCTCACAATTTTTTAAGGTGACAACAACATGGAGATGGGGATTCTTGCATGGAGTATGGGTATTGTTCAACATCATGGTATTGATGTGATTATTATTATAAAATACTATAATATCATTTTTTTAAAACATATGAAAATACCTAATGGTGCTCCAAAATAAATTGAGAGCACTAATGAAATTGAGAAGAATGCACTAAATCAAGATAGAACTTTTTTTGATTATTCAATTAAAAAAAATCAATTTTAAATGCCATAAAAAATATCAATGCACTTCACTAACATATCGCCGCAATGTGTATAAAAAATTAATGCACCACAAAAATTAATGTTACACTAGATAATACTATAGCACCATTTTTTACAATATATAAAAGGTTTCCATAAATGTGATACAAAAACACACGTGCACTGATGCATTTAGGAACAAGAGTACCACATGTTTTAGAAATTCACTTGCAAAATATAATATATATATATATATATATATATATATATATATATATATATATATATATATATATATCTATTCATAAATAAAATAATTTATTGGTTTGTCTTGTCATTGATCAAATTTCAATATTAGCATATATAGATTTAAATTAGAAAACATCATAAATATCATTTTTCAACATAGTTAGCCCTTATAACCAATTTAATACCAATTTGAAGCATCATTATACAACTATATATTAGTTTAGAAAGTAATATATTTAAACTAGAATATTGAAATACCTACATTATTAATGTACCACTCTAGAAACTATCCTATTTTTCTTTACTAGCTTCTCATCTAGATTTACCTCCTAGCTAATTGGGAATATCCTCTCTAGCTCCCTAGTTCTAGGAAACTTCCACAAGCTTCCTAGCCCTTTTGTTCCCAAAGTGCTCAGAACCATCACCAATATGTCCAATATTGTTTCTTAATTTCTATTTCGTGTCAAAAAATTCCTTAGCCCCAACAAAATGATCAACCCACAACCTATCACATATCCTTTTCTTAAATCATCCCCCTCCACATCCTTTTCCCTAAGATAACCTAAAATTCCAAAATACCTTGGGCTCCTCATAATTATATCACCTAACCTTACTTTAAATTAAGCCTAAATACTAAAATATTTTGGATATCCTTATACTTTATCTTAAACAACAATCATTTCAATCAACATAAAGGAATCAAATCTATATTGAATTATCATAACATTAAAGTTATTATTATTATTTTTTTACAAAAGATAGGAAATTTTATTTATTCCTTAAAGAGAAATGGCTAAAGCATGTAGATGAGGTGTATAAGATTTTTGCACTAGAGCTAGAAGTACATAGATGTGATGTTAACCAAAGAAACATCTATTCTAATATTGGATATTCATAACACAAGCTTCTAAAGTCCCTAGAATTTCCAAAATTTACATTTTGAAACACAAAACTAGCATAGAGAATATTGCTCAAAATAAGATTCCTATTACAAAATGTGTCAAAGCCTTCCATATCCTAAGGACCTATTGCATAATTGTTGGATACATAGTAGTATATGGAGGATGGGAGGCATCTGTATTCTCAATACAAAATTGTTCATTCACAGAAGAATAGAGAGGATTACCATTTTTGAGACCCATGGGCTCAAAAACAATTCACAAAGATTTACCAAGACTAGAATTAATGAGTTTTAAAGTCACAACTTCCAACACCAACCCTACACTTCATATATAGGAGAATTGCTAACCAAACCTCATTGCAAAACCTATTGAGCATTCAATTTCCAATAGATGATTAAGTATTCCTCCCAAATCTTCGTGAAATTCACTCAAACATTCCCCATGCACTATTTCATGTAGCCTAAAAATTGTTAAAATCCATAGCCTCTATACACTAGAGCGTGTTATAAAGAGAATAAATTGAAATTGGTTTATTTCCCATTTTCATATAGAATCACTTGTTGCCAACTCGTCCTTGTCTTGTATAGCTAGATTTCATAAGAGTGGGTCATCAAACTGAGATTCTACCATTAAATGATACATGGATTGAGTATAATTAGTCCCAACCATGTTGTGTTTGATGATACCACAACAATTATTTCTTAAGGTGGTACAAACATAATAAATGATGAAGAAGAGAGTATACTTATGGGATGATATTTTTCCTTCATGAAAATATAACTACTCTGTCTTGCTCGTGATGATTCCAACTAAGTAGACACAAGGATGTATAAAAATTCTATGGGATAGGTTGTGTGACATGTTTCTCATTAAATATAAACTTCCCTTTTTACTTAAATAAATTTCTATATTTTCTTGGGAATTAAGCATTTGGTTATTGCTCCCTTGAATGTGGAATAATTATATTTGGAAATACATGTAATCAACTACAGATCTAATTTTGATGAAAATTGATTTCATTCTTATATTGTTGATCCGAGTTCCTAGCTACAAGTGTCTAAGAATAACAAGTGAATCATATATGATGGTGAGAAGTTAAGGATGGAGAGAGTGAGTTAAAATACTACCCTCTAAAAGTGCATATGTTTTGACTAGATTATTTGTCCTCACCACTAAATTCCAAGTGATATTTCCTCCAATTTTTCCTTTGGAAAGAAAAACTACAACACCCCCTCACAACTTCCTCCTCTAGATTTCATTTCAAGACACTGTCAAGAAAGATAATGAGAGTATCTTGATATCTATCATTTAAATAAATCCGCTTTGATTGAAGATAACACTAGGTTTTTGATGGCATAATAGGAGGAACCAAACTTGATGAGATATTCAGATTGTATGAGTGTGACCACCATGCTTTCTCAAAACAATCCAAGGAATAATAATGAATCAAAGAAAGTTTGCGGGAGAAAAAGATCAATTACAGGAGAAGGGATTTATTTACTATCCTTCTAGGAAGAGGAACAAGCTAGTTGAATATAACCTTGTTTCATGTAAATCACCTTTGAATTCAGGACTTGGGGACTACAAACCAAAATTTCATGAAATTCATCTTACCTGAACATCTATAATGATGATTCCTATTTACGAGTATCTCTATAATTTCTTGTAGGGGTGACTTTGTAAAAAAAATATTTAAAAGAGAAATTCCAAAAATTCTTAGAACACTTACAATTTGTAAAGATGTGTTTTGTATATTTTGAAGCTTCAAGGCATAATGCACTTTTCTAATGAACTTGTATGACACTTTTTAGAATATTTTATACTATTAAAATTTTAACTTGAACCAACATCCAAAATGAAAGTTTGACTATGGGAGGGAATTATTGAATATAATTTTTTTCCAAACAATATCTTTTGGTGGAGTGCCCATTTGCAACAACTTCCAATTATGTTCCATTTTTATTATGTAATTTTGAAATCACTAGCATCCAATTTCAGTAATATTTGTATATTTTGGGCCATAACCTACCAATGAAGATTTTAGAGTGGTTACTACTAGAAGTACATTAACTGGTATTTCAACTAGACTCTGGCCACTTCATACACCATGAGGATCCAATGTCGATATATCAACTAATGGTATCTTCCATTTATTATCAATCCGATATTTGAGTGGATTGAGGGTGGATTTTTTTTCGATAAAGGAGGATTCCCCATGATAATATCTAACTAGATTCTCACTTTCAACCCATTCACAAGATTTCATGAAAGATTTTCTTAGATATGAATTGGGAAGGCCTCAACATTCTTCCAAATTCAAGAGCCATTTGTGTCAATAAATAGATGGTTTACACATCTTTGATGAGAGCATATGAAGTAGTTTTTGACTAATACTTGCTTCCACCATTATGAGACATCAGTGATCATGTGCCAAGGTATTTATACCACATTTATATATTGGTCAGATGTGGATCTTTGATTCCTATGCCACATGATGTGGTTGGACCTTGAAATGCTCTATAATAACCTTTGTAATTTCTTCAGAAAAAAACCAAAGAATATGCATTTAATTCTAAACTTAGTACTCATATGGATCTTGCAAGTACCGTGCACTATATGTAGGCTACACTCTCTATTTCCATTGGGTTTTTATTTATTTATTTTTTATTTTTATTTTTTATGGTTGTAGTATCAATGCTACTTTTGTAGAGGGAGTATCGAAAATTCACAAGGTTTGCAAGGATCTACAAATTTAGAAGTAGAGTAATTAAAACGACTTGCATTAAATTAAACATACTTGTAGGCAAGAAAACAAACCCGTAGGAAAATGAACATGCTTGCAAGAATGTAAACATGATAGTAGGAAATTAAAAGAACTTGTAGGAAATTAAATACTCATGATGATAAGAAACATACATGATGAAATAAAACATACAATATGGAAAAGAAACAAACATGTTGGAAAAGAAACACACATGATGTGAAAGAAACACAAATGCTAGAAATAAAAGAAGTGTGACTTGCCAAAATGAATGTGTGGCTTGTGTAGACTCTTTCTCTCAACCACCCACATAGATCATCATCTAACAAATAACAATATGTCAATTGTTTCAACTTGGATTAGAAAATGCAGTCATTGTGTTATTGATTTGCAAGACATAAAGGAATACAAACCAATATGAGATACACAAAATGGAAATAATTACATAAATGGATAGTCAACTACATAAATAAATAAACAGAATCTCAAATGAGTAATATAATTGCATGAAAAAATTGAATCGTTTAAGAAAAAAACTAGTCACATAAATAAATTAAAGATTTTTGTTTTTTTGTCTTTTTGTAAGGCTGATTTGTATTACTTCATAAATTTAGAGTACATTCATATCATCATGTTGCTGTTACTAGCTTTCCACTTGGGAAAGTAGATTACTAACATAACTATAGGTGTTTTGATGGAAAAAAAACTAGTATTATTTGACCCAAACATAATTATCATACAAAATTGGGTTGAGTGCCTTGAAGTTTGACTGAAACAAAATTATCATTCAATATCATAAAAGTGATAACTGGACACCTAACTAGTACTGGTAAATAAAAACAAGAAATTAAACAAGTGTGTCATGTAAGAGTTAATTTCTAGGGAAATCCATCTAAATGGTTTCTAGAGGTCTAGTTTCCACTTGAACTGTAGTAAACATGATATTAGCTTGATGATTAGCTAGGATGTTGAGCTTTTGGTCCAATATGTTATTTTGCCACTAGATTTCCCTCAATTGGACTTGCATCTTTTGTTGAGCTTCACTGATATCCTTCAAGATGTGTGAAAAGCCAATATTTATTTACTACTAAACATCCATGACATGAAAATACTTAGCTTGTTAGGTATGGGAGTAACTATTGTAAAAAATATACCCTCCTAGTTTTCCTAGTAGCTCCACATTTGATAGATTTTGGGGCCTCAGATGAATTTCCTCCTTTTCCTCCTTTAATTACAATTGGAAAACTAGTGAGGTGTTAGTGAAGAATCATTTGAAATCTTCCTCCATAACCATATAGGCACAAGAGGGTGGGCCTAGCCCCATGGGACACTGACTACATCCCCTACAACCCCAATAGTTTGCTACTACTTTGCCTTGTGCACATCTACCCCTTGTTATGCTACCAGATGAACTATGAACCATATCAAATGAAGACATGTAAGGGATGAAAGTCAATGTCTAGTTGCCTATAGATATCACTAAAGTCCCCAATCTAGCCTTATGTTCCTCTATATTAGATTTTTTCCAGATTGAGGAGAGGTTTAAGGAGGCCTAATAATGCATTCAGTTTCTTTCCAAAAAAATATTTCTCAATTCATGCACATGATAGGGTTGAATTTCATTTAGAGAGACCTCCCATATTTCTTCTTTTAAATCCCTAGATAAAAAATAGTCTTGATATTTAGTAAGGAAGGCTTCTTTCATTTGATCCCATGAGGTTATGCTACCACCTCCTAGTCCCATGAACCATCGTAAGGATGCTCCCTTTAAGGTATAAGGAAATAGTTTCAATTTTTGAGGGTCAGTGGTATAGTCATAACCTCAGCATAAAACATAAAACTCAAACATAAATGCATCAGGATCCTCAAAAGCCATTCCATGGAAATTTGGAAGATTTTTAACGGGATAGCCTTCATTGGTGCATTATCCTGGGCATTCGAAAATAGGATATTCTATGGTTGAAGTTTATGTTCCTAGTGTTTTATTTTCCAATTGGTTAAAAACCTGCCAGTAATCTTCAGGAATTTCGTGATTAGCAGGTAGTATATGGAAAGTAATATGCTGGCTAGGTTTTTGACCTTGAGTATGTCTGACAACATTATTCAGATCAGAAACTTTAGGTTATTTCCTTACAACAGGTGTTGAAGGAAATTTTAACTCAAAAATGCGTGTGTATAGATCACTCGTCTCACCTTCCCTGTCTCTTAAATTGCAAGAATTCCCCTCACTTTTACTAGAAGGAATGAGATACCTAACAAATGTATCTTGAAAACTTTGCTCAGATCCTACACTTTTGTGATTAATCTCAGCATGAGCTGTAGCGAATGACCCTGCTGCTTGAGGGGCAATAATTGAACCCTTCCTAGATGTTTTTCAGGGACCTATCGATGCTTGATACTTTGATTTTCGAATGATCTCATCTATAAAGACTGTTCTTCCAAGCCAAGTCTTCCCTTGGGTTTTGGTGTTTTTTGAGGTAATTTTTTTTATCTATAACTATTTGATTTGTAGTCATAGGATTTTTCCCAGTCATACACACTAAGAGATCTAAATGTATCCGCTGAGGTAGGTGTTCACACAATATTTTTATCTAGTGCATGCACAGGTTCTTAACTTCTTTCTTTAATACCCAACCCTTTAGAGATATGACTAGCACGTATTTGACAACCTCCCCGACAATGACACCAAAATGTTGGGGTGTTTAGTTGTTCCTAAAGGACCAACTAATCTCTACACATTAAATCATCATCCCGGAGTTTCGTCTATTTATTTCAAGGCTATCCATATAGTTTTTGCAAGAGACAATGCTAATATGATCTAATTTGTATGATCCTAATGAAAAGTAAAGGCATGTAAATAAAAGGAACAACTTGGACTTGTTGAAAGAAAAAAGTCACTCTTAACTTCTAGACTTCAAGCTTAAACAATAAAGACTTTTAAAATAATCGAAGAATTATGTCTCTTACCAAAAACAATGAAGTAATCCAACTAAATACAATGTTGTTTCCTAAGAAACTGCGTCTACAAGATAGGAACAACACTATGACTAGAAATGAATCTACGGGAAATGATATCATATATTCATAATTAACAATTCTATGTTAATCACAGGAAACAACAAGGAAAAATAACAATCAAAGAACCAATTGCATTAAATATAACTCTATAATATTCAATTATATTTGCTGCAAAAACTCATACTTTAACCACAAATCTAATAAGCAATTAGATCTAGAAAATGATTGAATAATTGTAGAACAAGAACTGAAAGAAGAATAAAAATTTAATAATACAAGAAAGGACAATATTAGTTCTAGGACTGGGCCCAAAATCGTTGGAAGTCAAATACCTCGTAGCTAACTCAACGAAATAAGTTAAGATCGAACCTCAAAAGTCTCCATTAAATTATAATGAGTAAATTACAAGGAATTTCTATAAAAATTTACAACATAAATCAAAAGGACTGTAGCTCAAACTCTCTTACTGAGGTTCAATTCCTCATTTTTATTTATAAACGAGTCTATTTTCAAATAGAAAAGTGGTCTTGAGAATTTGAATATTCTTAGGATGCTTTATTCAAATTACAAAAATATCCAACGTTTCCCCGGAATAGTAAGGTCAACATCTCTTCCCCAACTGATCCATCCATGATAGAAGTCAATATCATTCAACTGGTTATAATTAAACCAAACAACTCCTCATAATTTGTTCTTCCTCGACTATTCCTGGGAACAATAGTTGATATGATATCCATGTTCAAATAACAATTCAAATCGTAAGTAAATCGTGCTTTTTGTAATTTAAATCAATTCTTAAAGAGATAAAATGATGAAAATCCATTGACTCCTTTCTAAGATCTATATCGCACGAGTTATCACATTCTGCACAAAACAAGTCTTACAAAACAAGAATACAAATAAGAAATAAGATAAGAAAATTGTATTAATTACGAAGCCTGACAATATGCATTGTGGTTTTGGCTAGAATTCTCCCTCTTGTTCCATATGCAATATAAACCAATCAATCACATGATCAACATCCTAGACATACTTCTTAATTAATGAAACATGAAATACATCATGTACTTTCATTGTGAGAGACAGTGTAAGTCCATAGACCATTGGTCCAATCCTCTCAAGAATCTCAAAAGGCCCGTAATGTCAAGGTCTCAACTTGGCACATGCTCCAATACTAAAGAAGCTCCTCTTGGGCTTTGTGTTCTGTTGTGGCCACCAATAACCCCCCTCTTTGTTTGGTATTAGCAATAACACCAAGCAAATGGGGACCCTTAATAAAAATCCAAAAAAAACATTTTATGAAAATTTTTGTATTTCAACTCCTTAAAGTTGTGTCGCATCGCGAAAAGAGGATAAAAAATTTTCTTATGAGCATAATAAACTGCGAAGAAGCGATGTGAAATTCATCGCATTGCATACATTGTGAAGCGCTCTTAAAATGAAAAAACTTAAGAAATCTCCGACGGCCGATATGCGACGTCGCATATCACAACATCGCGTAAGCAACACACAATGATGGAATGACTAAGTGCGATCTGCGATTTGCGATGAATGCGATAAATGCGATCATGAATTTTTGTGATGACACATCTTGACGACGCGATCTGCGATGCTGCGATGCGAGTCGCAAAAATCACCCATTGCAAATTTTCCTCGGCGCAGTATTCAAGGAAAGATGTCCGCAAACCAAAATTGGGCGCGCGCCTTAAAAGAAATTAATGAATGTACGCCAAAGTATTCAAGAAGGACAGTTTTGTGTTTTTTGAAGAGTCAGTTCGTTATGGGTGTCATGATTATGCATTCATAAGAGCTTAAAGCTTTCATGTCAATCTTTATTATCATTACTCTTTTCATTTGCGTAGACTGTAAGACAGGAAATAACATGAAGCAATGTGTAGGAAACATCTAAGGAAAAGGGGAAAGCATCAATGCTCGGAAAACAAAGAAGAGATCCCTTCATAAACGGATGCCGCATGCAACAGGACCACAGATTCCAGAGTATCACTCAACAGATGCTGATGTCAATAGGCCATCCAACGCCCAGAGTCAAAAGTGCACAAAAGCAGCATGTTTACAAAAGATCCTGAAGCTTATGCCCGGTAAAGCAAAAAGAAAAAAGTCGCTAAAGAAGGAAAACACACCAAAAAAGCCCGGAACAAAGAACGGAGGCAGTTTTCGATGCAGAAAATTGTTCAGAGAGCAAAGTCCCTAACTTATTCAGTCATTCGCAAGGCTGGAAACCGAAATAGCAAAAGCAGAATCAATTTGAGAGAAATTTGGGTTATTACCAAGTGTACACGCAGTGAATACACCCAACCAGAGGAAGATTCTTGAAAATATCTTCTAGTTTACCAAAAATTGGTGCCAGCGCTTGTTATTTCTATTTTCATAGCTCAAACGAAAGCAGAAGGTGACCAACCGACTCTTCCCAGGCGAATGTTGCATGCTTGCAGCACTAAGGAGAAAATTCAGAAATGGTTAGGAATTAGATTCAATTTTTAGAAATAGTTTTGCTTTAGCAGAAGGGTGGTCATTTAAAAACGTATCCTAAATTTATGTAATTAAGTTAATTAGTTAGCAGTATTTAAACCCTTCTCAGGCATTAGGAGAAGGGTCCAGAAATTTGTCAAAAACGGGTCCTCGGAACATGCACTTCTGCACCCTCAGAGGAGGTTTTGATGAATGGATGGATCGAGATTTATTAATGTTTGCATTTGATGTCTGCTACTGATGTTGCACTTTTGTACTCTTAGTAGATGTTAGAACAAGTAGAGATAAATCGTTTTTTTTGCTTGAAGCTTATGTGTCCTTCTATCTTGATAGTTTGAGGAGTGGTAATTTTGTCCATTGAATTAAAAGATATGGTTGGATTCATTTCTTCTTTATCGATGTGATATTCCACTTCTTGCACCTTGTTCTTCTTGATATGTCCTTCTATCTTGAGAGTTTGAGGAGTGGTAATTCTTGCCAGTGCTTTACAAGATATGGTCTGATTCATTTCTTCTTTCTCTGGGGTGGTGTCCTGGCATATATCCTGTTCTTTTGATGTTTCTTGATCCTTTTCTTCCTCCTCTTAATATTTTATGTAAAATAATTTCTTCTCAGCACACCTATGACCTTTAATGCATTTGCTATCATAATTGTAACAAAGCCCTTTTTCTCTTTTTTCTTCCAATTGTTGTGGTGTAACCCTTGTAGGTTGTGGAAGGCTAGGAGAAACAACACTTCCATCTTTATAGTTGTGAGTATGCTTCTTGGTTTCCATAATTTTTCTTTCCATTATGTCACAAAGCCCTTTTACTCTTTCCAATTGTTGTGGTGTTGCTCTAAAGAAGGTGTTGCTCTTTGTATCCTCATAATGTGCTATCATTTCCTCCGTGAAAATTGACCACGTAACAAGTTTTTTATGAGAACAAAGCCCTTCATACCATAAAAATTGATCTGGTTCTAAATATGAAGATGCAATACATACATTTTATAACAGTTGTACACATGTAGATCAAAATATTGCTCCATCTATAGTATCCAATTTACCGGATCCTTGCCATCAAACTTCCTCATCTTGCTTTTTCTTGATTTTAGGAGCTTGACCTTGAAACGACTGTAACTCTGTACTTTTAGATCTTTATGTTCTGAAATTGTGAACTATAGTAGCCCTATGTTTCCTCTTTCCAATGCCACCAGTCTGATCCAAATTGGATTCTCTAAGAAAGAGTTATGCACAATCTCCCAAGATGACCTGATTATAGACCTTTCCAAAAGAGAGAAATTGTATGAAGTGCCATGTGTCACTGTTTCAACCTTTGGATCTGAAAAATGCATACAAGAAACTAAAGTCCGTCCTCTTTCTGTAACTTCTTACGAAATTTCAATCTGATCCCCAGAGAGAAAGTTATGACGATTTTCCCCAGGTCACCTGTTTTGAATGTAATTCAGGAGTCTGCAAAAAGATCAACTTCCTCAGATCATATCTCCGCAAATATCACGTGAAAAGCTTTGAAATTCGGACCCAAGGTTCAGCGCGATTTCTTTTCAAATGGGTTTTTCTGTGACTTCTGAAACGTCACAGAAAAAACATTATAGCGAAAATACCACGATGACCTGTTTGGAGCAGCAAAACCCTAGAATCTAAAACTCTGATACCAAATGTTATGAAACCAGCTCAAGAAAAGATAGAAAAGATAGATCAACGCCTTAGAATTCAGCCTCTTCGAGGGGGCAACCTCCTTTACATTAAATAAATGAACAATTCTTGGATGATACAAATGAAAATACCTCCTCTCTATATACATGAGTCTAAGGGGTTATAACATAATCAGAGCCGACATAACAATAATAATGTAAGGGCACAATAATAACAATAGTGGGCTTCTATGGGGCACAATAGTAACAATATGGGCACTGCATGGGTACATCAATATAATAAGTGGGTTATACTAATAACAATAAGGGGTTACACTAGTAGTATAGGGGCCTAACAGTTCCGACCCGCAACCATAAGGAATTATGAGCACAAATCAGAAAAGAAGAAAGTGGAAAAAAAAAAACCCACAACACTATGGCTATCTAGGAAATGGAAAGGCAAGGCTAAAACCACTGTCAATCGAAACAATTGTCCATGCCATTGCCAACACATAACCAAAAAATCACATGCATATACCATGCATCCATAAACCAATAAGGAAATCATACATGCAACTTGTTACCTTAAAAGAAATCTAGTTGTAGTCATTAATCCAATGGCTCCTTTGCACTTTCCTTCTTTCCTTTGCCTTCTTTCTCCAAATTCGATGTATGCAAAAGTTCTCCAAGAATACTCCAAGGATACTCTAAGTGTGCAAGAGTATGAGAGAGTGAGAGAATGGAAGAGAGATCCAAGCTAAAAATGAAAAAAAAAGTTGTGAAGTGATCCTTATAAGTCTTTTTATTATTGAGGCCTTTATTTTCTTCCTTTTCCTTCAATATCCTCATGCAAATTTGTGACCTTTCACCTCCCTTTTCTCTCATTTTCCTTTATTTTTATAAATTAAATGTCAATTATTGCCACTTTGCCTTTGTCAATTTCCATAGCTATTAATTAATCACAAATGATACCCATCACTATATTTTTCCCAACATTCAGCTTGGAATATGTGTCTGATGACCTTGGTCTTATATTTTATTTACATAGAAAATCGACTAGGAGCTATTACCATTATTTTCTTTTGCTACCTTTTGCATTCATAATCACACTAGTCACATGAAAATTGATACCACACCTTTGGTTGCCACATCACTTTACATTATGCATGGTTCTTTGCTTGTCATTTAACTCATTACTTGGTACATTAACTGCATCAAGAAAAGATACATCATTAATTAATATATTATAAAATATATTATAATAATTTATATATTTGGAATCTTGTATCATTATAATTGTAAAATACTAACACATTGTAACATAAAACATATAAAAAGTATTGTAAACATTTTGTTCCATTATATATTATATTAATATAATTAATAACATTGAAAATATATTAAATATCACATAATATAATATATATCTTGTAATTATATGTTATATATAAATTAGTATGATAACATATAAAAATGTATTAAATATCATCTAATATAATATAATATAATATGCATATTGTAATTATAATATCTATATTACACTAGATGATAATTTGAGCAATGTGGGATAATACCCAGATCACCACGTAGAAAATTATGGAGATTGCGATAGCTGAAAGGCACACTTCCATTATATATATTAACATACACCTACTCGCCTAGAAGTGCAGGGATACATAGCATAGGTATCCCTGCACTTCTACAGGACAATCTTTCTTTGTCAGATTTTCTCTTGCAAGTGTAGATAAAGTTTTTCTTTTTTGCAAAAATAGGGGATTTTCTATTTGCAATATTTTAATAGCAGGTTTATCAGTCCTGGAATTTACAGATTTATTGGTGTCTTTGCTGAGCAACTTGGTTTCAATTTTATTTTGTTAATAATTAATATGATAGTGGATGTTTGCACTATTGTAATTTTTGTAATTTTCATCTACTTAGACTAATTGATTTTTGTGAAGTTAACTTTGTAGGTGTGGACATAATTGAAACAAAATCCAAAGCATGAATTCAATGAAACTAGTTTAATTATTTATCAATGAAATGTGATCTTGTTTTGTCTCAATTACTATTGTGTTTATTGAACTATTTGTTGAACATAATGGTAAATCAAATATTGAATCTGTACATTGAAATCACTCACATCTCTTTGCTCCATTCACTTGGCAAAATGAGGACTATTTCTATTTTGTCATATTAGGTTGACTTTCATTTCTTGTTTGCATCATAGATAGGATTTGCATTTACATTTACATTTTCACCTTTCATAAAGTCCTCTTTCATAGAGGCCAACATGTTTGAAGTTTGATAAAGCCTACAAATCGATTAGTTCTCTCACTTGAACCTAATCCTTCATTCAAACCAATGAAAATCAAGTGAAAGTATTTATATATAATTGTGTATATAAATTTTCATTGTTTTATTATGGTTAGATTAACGATATAATTTGACATTTTACAACATTTGTAATTATTCCATTTTAAGATTTAATTATAGAATTAATTTGAAATTTTATATTAGAATTAATTTAATAGTTATATGAACTCATTAGAATAAAAATATTATTTTAGAACTAATATTTAATTTATTCTTTAATATTATTATATTGATGTTAGAGTATAGAATTAATATACACAATTAGTATTATTAAACTATATTAGATAGAGAATGTGTAGTGTTGTATCATATTAATGATTATATGTTACATGATATTAAGTATTAAAACACAACCCCCACACACACATAAGTACATGTAATATAGTAATAGTACTATATTGTATTATATTAGTAAAAATATAGTATTATATTAATGTTTGCATTATAGTAGAAATATGAGTAGTATTATTATTATATTAGATTTAGTATTATATTTATTAATACATAGTTATGCATATATATAATATATTATTTATTACTATATTATAGATTATATTAGGTAATATTGACTTAACATAGGTAATGGTAACATAATCATATCATATCGAGTACATTAATAAAGATATAATATAGAAGATAAATACTAACATATTAGTATCTAACATAACATTAATATTAGAGAAGCATTAACATAGTATTTACATCATTAACATTAATATTACTTTAATGTAGAATATAAGGATTAGGTTAGAGTAACTTTTAGTTCAGGCTAAGTTAACTTTAATCTAGTGTTAGTTGAATAGGTAACTGGACCCAATAGAACCAATCAAAACCATCATCCCAAAAGGAATAGGGTCTAATTTGGGGCTCTGACCTGGTGGTTTCCTTTGATGTTGATGAGGTCATTTTTGGCCATCATCGAGATGATGCTTTTGTATCCCCCATCTTAGATACAAATATTGCTATACCATGAGAAACATCTCACCATTTGTCCTTCCTAATTTTCATGGCTTAAGAACTGAGGATGTAGAATCATTTATTTTTGAGTTTGATGTATTGTGTAGAACATAAGATTATTTACTCGATACTCAAAAATTTAAATTATTCCTCGCTACTCTAAAATATGTAGCCCTTAAGTAGTTCATGGGTATAGGAATACGTTATATTAGAATGTGGGATGATTTGAAAAGAATATTCCTTGAAAAATATAAATATTATTGCACACATTGTGACCTTAAGGATGAAGTCTTTAATACGGCTCAAAAAGAGGATGAAAATCCTGAAGATTTGGTGAAAATATTTTCCTATAATGTCAAAAGGGCTAAATTGCATAATTTAGATGAAGAGACATTAAAGGCTCTCTTGCTAAAAACTATAAGAGGTGAATGGATTGGCCTTCTCAACTTAATGGGAAAGGGATATGTCTCTCAATTATCATCCGAAGAAATTTGTGAGTTATTCAAACATATCTCAAGAGGAAAAGAAAAATATGGTAAGAACCCAAGAGATTCAGTCATGTCAAGAGTAAGAAAATTTGCATCTAGAGTAGTAAGTAGAGAAAAATTAGGAAACTTGCTTGATAATTTCAAAACTGATATCCTTGGAAATCTTAGTGAGCAACTAGATACCTTCAGGATACAAAACAAGCAAA
Organism: Pinus tabuliformis; assembly: GCA_031772625.1. Lineage (NCBI taxonomy): Eukaryota > Viridiplantae > Streptophyta > Pinopsida > Pinales > Pinaceae > Pinus > Pinus tabuliformis. The sequence goes on along the minus strand of CM062805.1, from coordinate 516,469,345 downwards.
GAGTTCATAATGCTGCATTATCTATTTTTTTTCCTAGATGTAGGGAAGAACATTCCTTACAAGAATGTCCTCTTAACAGTGTTGATATATGTGTTATATGTGTAGAAAATCATTCTACAAAGGAGTGTCCTTTAATACATGGACTTAAGGTTGTTTTTCAAGAAGAGGTTGGAATAAGTCAAAATGAATCACTTTGCTATGTTACTCCCAAGATACCTTGGCAACCTCGACAAATAGGTATGGCACAAGATCCCAATGTACAATATAAATCATATTCATAGCCACAAATCATTTAGAATCCACCTCAACCACAAAACCCATTTTGGTCAGACGGTTGGAAAAAGTCTTATTGTAGGAATCCTCAATATCCTCAATTTCAACATCCATATCCTCAATACCAACCTTAGTATTACTCTCCTGAACCTTCACAGCCACAATTCCAACCCCAATTGATTTTAAGTCAACCGCTTCCCTTGCCATCCACTCCATTTCCTCAAAAACCTAATCAACTACCTGTGCAACCACTCACAAATATGAATAATCAAACCCCTCAACAACCCATCTATAATGTTGAGGGTCAAAATTTTCAAGTTTGCATGATAGCTCCTCTAGATCTAAATGATGTGTAACTTAGATCAAGTTGAGTCTTGTAAAATAAATCACCACCATATTCATCCAAGAATATAAGGATAAAGTTCCTAAAAAAGATTTATCTCTTGATCAAGAAAAATGTTCATATACCATTAGGTGACAACCAAATAAAATCAACTCCTACAATTCCTCTAGTAGAACAACCTTTTGTTTCCTTACAAATTCCTCCTTTTCCTTAAAGGCTTCAAATTAATAAGGGAGTAGAAAGGAAAATCATTTTACTTGACTATAATATGTTATATGAATTGAAAAAAATTTCCATCAAAATTCATTTACTTCAAACTATAAAGGAAATGCCCATATTTCCAAAAGAAATAAAGGAATTATGAATTAAAAAACCAATAAGAAAAAAGAAAGACTTAAAAAAATTCAATTGGTAGGAAAGTTTGCATATATTATGATGGGGAAACCAGTAGTCCATAAATATTTAGATTTAGGTAGCCCCATCGTAAAATTTCACTTTAATGGTATTGGAATTCCAAACACTTTGATTGATTTAGGAGAAGCCATTAATATCACAAGCCAACATACTATGGATCAACTGAAGCTTCCTAATCTTCAATATATCCCAACTTTATTACAATTGGCAAATAGAACTGTTATTAAGCCTAATGGTATATTAGAAGATGTTTCAGTATCTTTAGATTCATGGGAATATACTATTGACTTTATGATTTTAACTCCCAAGAATAATTTAGTGGGGAATCCATTAATCCTTGGTAGACCATGGCTAGCTATAGCTAGTGCATTTTTAAGTTATAGATCTGGTAATATGTATTTTTTTAATAGCAACTTCACTAACAAATTTACATTATATAGGCCTGCAAATAAAACAACTAAAATTGAAAGTGAAGTTTGGATTGATGACAATGATGATGAAAAATTTGAAAATATTCAACCTATATTTACTATTTCACAAATTGATGAAGAAGATCAATTAATAAATTTAATGAATAACAATGATTCTTCTTCATGTTGTGAAAGAGATCAAATTTTTTAGGAACAATGTAATACTGAATATTTTTCATCTAAACAATCTAAGATAACTTTACTTTCTATGGAAAGGTTCGGTAATTCTTTGGTAGAATTTCTCCAAGAAAAACATTAAACATTAACAATAGCTTGAAAGGATTTCAAAAGAAACAATTGGTAAAGATGCAACAAAAACACTCTTTAGCATATGCATGGGAATATATTGATATGAAGGGGATTGATCCAAATACATGTATGTATCATGTTTACATTCAATAAAATTCCAAACCAGTAAGACAAACTCAGAGAAGGATGAATCCCAATCCGAGGGAAATTGTTAAGAAGGAATTACAAAAATTGCTTAATGCGAATTTCATTTATCCAATACTAGATAGTTAATGAGTTTCACCTTTAGTTATTGTTCCTAAGAAGAATGGAAAGTTGAGAGTATGCATTGGCTATAAAGAAATAAATAAAGCTACTTTAAAATATCATTTTCCACTACCTTTATACTACAGAAGAAATATTTTTCATTTCTTAATGGTTTCAGTGGATATAACCAAATGTAATTGGCACCAGAAGGTTAATACAAAAAAAACTTTTGCATGTCCAGGGGTACATATGCTTACAGGGTACTTCCTTTTGGATTTTTGTAATGCACCTGCTACATTCCAAAGAGAATTTTTAGGTACCTTTTCTGACTTGATCCATGATTGTGTAGAAGTTTACATGGATGATTTTACTGTCTATGGAAACACGTTTGATGAAGCTATGGATAAATTAGAAATGTTCTCATTAAATGTAAAGAAGCAAATGTTTCATTGAGTCATGAAAAATGCTTTATGATGTTTAATGAAGGAATTTTTTTAGGACATCATATTTCAGGTGTTGGGATTAAAATGAGCACAATAAAGATTGAAGTCATTTACAAGATTTTGATACCAACATGTCAATGATATGTTATAATTTTTATTGGTTTTATAGGATACTATAGAAGTTTCATAGAAACTTCAAAAAAATATCTTTTCCACTCTTTAAACTTCTTACAAAATATTGTGATTTTTTTTGGAATTATCACTGCCAAAAGCATTTGAATCATCGAAACAAAAAATTACTGAGGAACTAATGTTAAGATGGCCAAATTTGTCTCTCCCATTTAATATCTCAACTAATGCTTGAGATACAACTTTAGGAGTTGTATTGGGAAAAAAATACTTGACTCCTTAGGTTATTTATTATATGAGTAAAAAATTAACTCTTGCAGAGTTAAATTATATAACCATAGAAAATGTTTTTTTAGTTGCTTTTTCATTCCATTAATAAGTTTCGACATTAAATTACTGGTTACAAAACTTTCATTCATACATATCACTCTGCTAGTAGATATTTAATGAATAAACCAATTACTATTGGAAGGATCACTAGATTGTTGTTATTTTTACAAGAATTCAATATTACCATCCTAGATAGGCCACGAAAGGGAAACACGATTGTTGATTTCCTTTCAAAGATGCAGAATGATAATATTGATACTATTGTAAAGGATAAATTTTGTGACAAATATATTTTTGCAGTGTCTACTAAAACTCCTTGGTCTACAGATATTGCTAACTATTTGGCTACAGAAAAATTTCCTCCACAGTTGTTAGCTAAAGAAAAACTGAAAGTCTTCAAAACTAGTGCACCCTATTCATGTATAGAGGGAGATTTTTACTTAACCATACCTAATCTTATTATCTAGAGATGTGTTCGAGAGGATGAAGTACCATAATTATTAACAGCTTGTCACGATGTACCATGTGGAGGACACTTTGTTGATAATAGAACTACATACAAAGTCCTTCTTCTAGGATATTATTAGCCTTCTCTTTTTAGAGATGCCAAGGAATATGTCAAAAGATGTGATAGCCTCTACAACCTCAAGTGACTCATACATCCTTTTGAAAAATAGGCTCTAGATTTTGTTGGTCCAATCAATCCTCCATCCAAAAAAAGAGGTACATTATTGTCTGTACATATTATGTTACAAAATGGGTAGAAGCTAGGCCACTTCCTTTTTCTACTAAAAATGTTGCAGTTACATTTCTTTTTGAGGATATTTTCACTCGTTTTGGTGTCCCAAGGGAAATTGTGATAGATCAAGGTGATCAATTCACATCCAAGTTGGTGTAGAAAATTATGGAGCAATACAAGATCAAACATCAGAAGTACATTTCATATCATCTAAAATCCAAGGGGTAGGTGGAATCTACCAAGAACGTACTTGAGGCAATACTGACCAAGACTGTACACTTGGACAAAATAGACTAGGAGGAAAGTATTCTAGAGGAACTTTGGGCATATCATACCACATGGAGAAATACTACTAGACATACCCCCTATGATCTTATCTATGGGAAGAAATTCTTTCTTCCAATTAAATTCCAAGTGGATACCTTTAGAACAACAACAAAGTTGGGGATTGATCTATCCGAAGCTCAAAAGTAGAGATTGACACAATTGAATGAGCTAGATGAAATTTTAAAATATGTCATATAATGAACAAACATAATCCAACAATAAAGAACCAAGTGGAATGAAAAAATCATTAAAGTCAAGAACTTCAAGCCAGGTGACTGGAATCTCCTTTTTAATTCTAAATTTAAAGATTTTCAAGTAAAACTTTAGACACATTGGCTTTTTTCCTATGAAATATATACTATTTTTATAATGGATCAGTTAGAATCATGGCTAATGATGAAGAAAATATTACCTTCCTTGTTAATGGGAATAGGTTGAAATTATATCATAAGCCCTTGACAAGAGAAGAATTTGTTAAACATCTACAAGAAAATTCTTATCTAAAACTGGTAAGGAAGGAAGATTCTCCTTCCCAACCACCAAAATATTTGTAATTTTTTTCTTATAATAATAATAATAAAGGCATAAGTATGAAAACCAACATTGATGGCATTCCTATTCAGAAAATCCTAGTTGAAAACCAAAGGACCCTTGGTAGCTTAGATTTTCAAATTTCCTTTGTATTTTTCCCATTTTCCTTTTTCTCCCTCTTCCTTCTCTAAATTTTTTGAAGTACGAATAAAGTTTTTGGAAAAACTTGTTTCCCTTTTAAAAGAGAATTTTCAAGCATTTCATGACATCATCAACAAAGATCATTAGGTTTCAACAACAATAACAAATTTCAAGCAAATAATAATGAAGCAAAAAAATAAAAATAAATAAATAAATAAATAAATATAACCAATCATAGCTAGCACCCTATCTAACTCTCTTTTAAATAAAATTTAATAAGTCAACATAAATAAACCTTCAAACTGTTACTTTAAAATCATATACATTCTAGTAAAGCATTTAATAATAGCAAAGAACTTAAATATATAACATAGAATTATAAAAAATAAAAATAAATAAATAAATAAATTTAAATATATGCATAATTAATCACTAATTAAACCAATAACATAAAATAAATAATAATAATAATAATAATATTAATATATATATATATATATATATTAGTTAGTCATTTGTAAGCCGACAATAAAAGAAGACATCAAATATTTTTTCAATTAACTATTAATAGCTCCATAATTTCACGCTCTCTCTTCTCAAAATACAAATCACATTGCCCTGATGATGGACTCACTAAGCTAGTTTGAAACGTTGGTTTCAAAAAATGTTCACAGGTTTTCCCACAAACAAAAAAAATAATAATGAAGTTGTAAAATGTGCAAAATTGTATAGCTCATTCCACATTCTGCATCCAATGATAGACTTGCAAGCAATTTCGATAAAAAAGCATTCACAAGGCATCATGAACCTGCAAGAAAAGGAAGTAAAGTACATCATAGGTATGCAAATAGAATATTAAATCAATTTTCATTAAAGAAAGCAATAGATCTATGCGTTTATCAAATTTCTATGATACATCATTTGAAATGATGTCTGAAATCTTGAACTTAGTCATAACCTCATTTCGTGACTCCTATTCATATCCCACTCCATTATTTATGCTCATATCTCATCCCATCACATAAAAATCTCTTCCAATCATTAAAAATACCCCAAACTTTAACTGTCCTAGAAAATCAAATCTGTTGAATTGTGGGAGATCATTAATAAAAGAGGAAGAGTTTCATTGAAATTTGACCACTAATTTTATAACATATTTCACTCCAACCATCCTACCATCAAACCATATTTCTCCATTCATCCCTATCAAAAGAGGAAATTCAGAGCATGACTTCTCTTCCATAATGGGTGTTATCATCTCATATGAGTTGAATGGAAAAAATGTCCTTAGTGCTTGCCCACAAGTCAAAGATCAATTGAAAAATGAAATATGGCTTAAATTCGTTGAAAATTTTGATGGTTAGAAATTTGAAGCCACTTGAGCATTTTCCAAACCATTTGATGGTATGTAAGCCAATACTGGGGATATAACATTGAATATCACAAAATCTTTCATAGCAAATGGAATAAAGCTCCTAAGATATGGTGAAAGCTAGTTTAAGAATCAAATACTTAAGGATGAGCAATGGAAGACCGTTTTTCATAATCCAGGTATGGACACTTTTGCCTTCAAGAAACGTATTCCAATTATAGCACTCAAATCTAAATGGAGAAACTTGTTATTAGCGCTTTAGAAATTTCTTACTTGTGAAGGTAGATTTGGAACCCTACCATTTTACCATGTTAGATTGTTAATGCATTTCATTAAAGGGAAGGAGTTAAATGTGCCATATTACTTGATGTGGAGTCTTAAAAATGTGACTTTTAATATGTAAAGAAACTCTAGAAATATTGGCAAGCCTTTGTAACACCAAAAATTGATAAAAATCCTTATTAAGGGACATTTGAAGACCATTGGTAATAATTGGAAGGACGCTTTGACTAGGAATCATTTCATAGAAGTTCTAGAAGAAGAAGAGCAACCAAATACCAAAAGGAGTTGATGTAGGGTTTCCAAAAATCCTAACCCTGAGCCTACATAAAAAAACCAAAGGTTTTTCAGATAATGAACCAGTAGGGACAAAAATTCTACATCATGAAATAGAAGATGCTGTTCCCCTGAGCCAATTTTGAAAGAATCAATAGATAAAAAAAAATCAAGACAATGCTAGAAGAAAGAATGTCATCAAAAAGGCAGAGCAACTGAAGACTTCAAAATAAAATCAAATGAAAGAGCAAAAACAAGGCAGAAAAATAAAAACCATGTCAAAATCAATAGAGCCTGAAAAAAAGGAGAAGTAAAAGGATTTCTAAGAGTTCAGATGAGAAGAAGAGTCAAGAACCTCTAAACACCATTGATCTTGATGAAGGAGACAATGTTGAGATAGAAGTAATAGCACAATCTCCATCTTATAAATGTCCAACAAAAAGACCCTTGTGTTATAGACATTTTTGTGCCTTACAACATGAAGCATGAAATGTCAATAATCTGAGGGATCCAAAGTCCCTAAACATGTTGTTCCTGCCCCTAGAGGAACAAGGTCAGCAAACCACAGCACTAAATATCAGTTCTCCACCTGAAAACACTCAAAAACAAGCTAATTCTGGATCATGTCAACTGCTCCACTGAGCATCTGCGCTGAATGTCAACTGCTCCACTGTGTACCTGCGCTGAATGTCAACTGCAAAGAAGGCTACCTGCGCTGGGCGAGTTTGGCTAAGTGGCACAGTCATTCCTCAAGGTGTCAATGCCCAGGAAGCTTCCAAAATGACAGTTGGATCAGGGAATTCGACTTGTGATGAGTAAGAGGGTCTAGATCTCCAAGTGGAAGCAAGAACCTCCAAGTGGACTCAAGAACTGAAGAATAACTGAAGTGGGAGAGGACACTAGTCAGCTTCATGCCAGCTACAAGCTGACTCATCCTTTCTCCAAAACTCCTATATATAGAGCTCTCTCATGAGGTCTATAGAGGTTGGAATCTGGTGAATGTAAGGAAGTGCTGTTGGTTTGAGTATAGAACTATTGGGTGATTTGCTTGAAGGAGGTGAAGAGGAGATTTCTTTCTGCTGGGAGGTGATGCTGGATTGGGCCTTTTATGGTTGTATCACTTCCTGAACTTTACTTCTTCCATTAATAAAGAATTTGAGGTTCTTCTATATGCATGTGTCTCAATGGTGTGTTGTTATACTTGTGTATTTGATTTATTCTAATCCTTGAATCAATTATGAATGTATGCTTCTTGTAGTTTCCCTCTCTTGTCATTTTGCAGGATCTTGGTGTAGCTGGGCCAGTGAAAGAGCAAGGAGCTGGGAGCAAGCAGCAAAGAGAGAAGATTGGATCAATCATTAGCGGAAGACAATGGTTAGTGAATCTCTTTCTCCCCTCTCTTACATCTCATAAAGAAGTAATCTCGAATAGCTTTGCTTTGATTGTTGCTGAGGTACTATCACCCTTAAAGTGGGATAGGGTCATTCCGTATTGGATACTTTTCCCAACAACAAATTGGCGACTCCGTTGGGGATCGTATCTTGTTGGTTGTTTGTGTTTTTGCTATTCATTTCATAAACACAGGGAGTATCGAATCGAACTGCATTTGAATCTTTCAAATGCAAAGTAGAGGGCAGCTACTCTAGCTCAGTCTCTAGGCAAGTTTATGATTTGAAGAGCTAATCCACAAGGACTCTAAATAGCTCTTAGTGATAGCTTTTCATCCTCCTTTTCATCCCTTAGTGTGTACTTGACTGATAGCTTCTGATTTGGCCAAAAACTGTGAATTTTTGAGCAATCTTTGACCCGGAAACTGAGAAAAACGAAAGTTTGTCTCTTCAGTGCAGGCACTGTGAAGGCAGTCTGCATTTCAGCGCAGTTCCTGAAGGGGCTACCTGCGCTGAAGGTCAAACTGCCAGTGTAACTACCTGCGTTGAACCAGTTTTGCCTAGTGCTACTGGGGTTCCCTCCTGTTTATTGCCCTGTTTTCACTCTTGTTTTTGCAACCTGTTACCAGTCAATGTACCTATCTGAAACCAACTTTCCTTGCCACTATTCCGCCTCGGTTGTATAAAGAAACTGTATTTGTTCTTTGTGTATTTCTTATATCATTTTTAGTTTCCCATAACGAAAGGTGAACTAGTCTTGCTGTGGCCTCTTAGATCTAGACCTGTGATAAGTGTCGTTTTGATCTAAAGAGTTAGTTTATTTGTTGTTCATAGCTGATTGAGCTTTTGCTTTCGTCATATGGTTTGAATTTATATATTTCTAGTGTCGAAACAAGTAAATCTTAAGGTGTCTTTTGATTTTGGACAAGCTTGTTTGCTTTCACTTGAAATTGAATTCAAAGTTATACAACAACTTTCTTTTTGTATTGCACCAACATTAAGAAAGAGAAAAGAAATACCTGCATTGTGCATGTGCATTTTGACAGTTTGCATGTTGATTTAGGAAAAAGTGCATGAGTGTGTGCTCTATGATCTGTGTGAAAAGATGATGTCTTTCTTTTCCCTCAGTAGTTAAGATTTTCAAAGTTGAAAGATTGAAAAGCTTGCTTATCATCTTAGACTGCATTTAGGAGTGTTACTATACATCTCGTGGTGATCCATAAAGGCAAACTGCTAAACAAGATCAACCTTAAAATAAATTGAATTTACATAACAACGCATTGAAACATAACGCAAACACATAGAGGTCTAAGCTAGAGACGTGTTCCGGCGTCGTTAAACGTGATATCTTAGCGTTGAGTGGTTGGGTGATTCCTCCACGGTGAAGCGATAAGTATCAATACGGACTTGTGCTCCCACGTACCGTCGCGTATATATTGGGAGACCCCTATAGGAACAAAGCCTTTATCCATAGGAAACCGTGTCGGCCGCCCTACTGATCGCAATGCAGTGAACACAGCATTCACGAAGATCGACCACTCGTACCGTAAAACGTATTCTGTGGTTTTGCGAAAAGTTTGGCACACCCTCTGCCTAGAACTCCAGAGCAGTTTCTTTTGGCCTTTTTCAAACTCTATAACTGAAAAAGTCCATCCGAGCATTTGTCACTTCGGGCTCGTTAAAACATCGAAGGAGACTAGAGTCATCTTTAGCTTTTTCTCGACTCTTAAAAAGTGAAAAAGCAAGTTGTGTCTAAAGCGTCGTTATAAAATTTATTTTAAACGGAACATAATCACCTCCTATTCCTGCGTTGATCTGTAGGTTGAGAACATGGAACGCCCCAACCAAGGAATTCCACATGATGGAAATCCTAGTCCTTTCTCCTCTTGGGGAGAAGTTGGTGCGCCCCACATGGCCACATTGTCGCTTCCAGGACTGACAATTGGCCTGCCTATATGGCTATTCTCAACCAATTTAGTTCAGAACACCATGGTTCCTGAACAGTCAAGTCAACAGTTAGATCAGTCTAGAGCTATCCACCAGCCTTCAACTTCCTATAACTCTTCCTCCGATCCTTCATCTTCGTAAGGTAGAGCCGGCAAAAGCCAAGCTCCCATGGAGAAGAAGGAGAAGAAGAAGAGAGAGAAGAAGAAGAAGGAGCCTAAGGCGACTGGGGGCAAGCAAAAGACCTCTGACAAAAATCCACACACAGCACAGACCGGGCCTAAATCGCCATGTGTCATATGTAGAGGAGACCACTTCCATAGAGATTGTCCCTGTATTCCCCGGATACTAAGGGACTGGTCCCCTCGTTTGCACAGTTCGGGAGCATCAACCTCTGATAGCCATGTTGAATGCTTACCGTCAACCAGCGAAAGTGAAGGTTCAAGACAAAGAGGGGGAGCAAGATCCCCCTGCAGACTGTGTGAAGGCGGTCACGCCATCCACCGTTGTCCCTTCTTAGACGAAGCGAAGAAAGTTTTGGAAGATCGCCCGGTGTCACCGTTGAGACTTCCTCCTGGATACAAAAAACTCGTGCCAAGTCCTTCGTTGGTTGAAAATACAGTTGGCCCGCTCAAGTGGTCAGCTGAAGCGTCAGTCATTGAAAATGAACCTACTGAATCCAGACCGGACGAAAGTCCAAAGGTCGAAACGGCAGTTGACCTGGTTCTGCCTTCGGAGGTTTCATCTTCAAATGACACCGTCACTGAAGATTCATCTTCAAATGACACCCTCACTGAAGAGAATAAGGATGACACCATCCAGATTCTTTTCATCAACACCGACTCTGATGAGCATCAGGGCAATGCGCCCATTCCTTTATCGCAGGAAGGAACATCGTCAGGGTCATATCCGGCCGTGTATTTGGTCCCACCACCAAGCAACCTGGTTGTGTCCTTTGATTGGAACCAACTAGGCAGACCCCGGTTGCCAGCCAGTGTACCATTCAGAATCATAGTCCAAATTTATAGAATGGTAATGGCTGGCACTATCGTTGATGAAGGGGCATCTGTGAGTATCCTTTCCTCTATTGCTTGGAAAGCACTGGGTTCCCCGGCGCTTTTTCCTGAGATAAGAAATCTCTCAGGTTTTGATAAAGGAACCAGTCGACCATTAGGGATCCTCCCCAATGTGCCTGTTACATTGAAAGGGAAGACCGTTCAAATGAACGTGATGGTCGTTCAAGGACCCTTGGATTATAACCTACTCCTTGGATGAGACTATATATATTGCATGGGAGCTATAGTCTCCTCACTCTTTAGAGTAATGAGTTTTCCACACGAAGGAAGAATGGTCAAGCTCGTAGACCAAATTTCATTTCCGGGATCACGCATCGCAAATAGTCACATACCAACCCTGAATGGTCTATTCAATCAAGAAATGTCTCCACCCCCAGTCCTCCTTCCCGATGAGTGCAAGTGATTCGGAAAGATGGGATTGGAACCCAGGGGGCATGCATCCTGGTCTGCTTCGGGCAGAGGAAACCCTGGGTATAAGGTAGAATTTCCGCAAGAGAATATGACTAGTCCATACCCCGTCCGTGGATGGAAGAGGGGTTGTTCTAGAATAGGATTCTTTTGTTAAGGTTACTTGTTCGACAAAGGTCATTCACCATTGTCTACTTTGGTAGACAGTGCCGAGGAAATGTTTTCGTTTGATGGTGTTAACAAAACAAGCTTTGGGTAACCAGAAAGAGGCAAGCCTCACCCTTTAAAAAAAATGTTTTATCGGATAAGTAGGGGCAGCCTTGAAATTGTACTTTATACCTGGGGGCATGCAAACCTTTTGGAGTGCAAGCTAAGAGCGGTTATTTATCTGTTTTTGGGATTAGCCGTTTCCGAACTTGCATAAAGAAAGGATGAGAGGGAGCATAGCTTTGGTAAGGCGCGAGCTCTATAAAAAATGGGATATTACAGGGGACATTTATTATCTATTTGAGTAGTTTTACCGCGGAATTTATGCTCGTTAAAAAATAGAAAAGCGAGATCCGAGCAGTTTTAGTACATAGTTCATGCTCGTTAAAAAAAAAACATAAGATCTCGCAGTTTTAACGCAGAATTTATGCTCGTTAAAAAATAGAAAAGCGATTGTGAGCAAAAGTTTCCTCCAGAGTTCAAGCTCATTAAAAAATGAACCTATTCCGGTAAATAACCACTGTGATCGTAAATTTATTAGCCATAAAAAGCCTTGGTCATGTTTTGCACCTGCCACCTCCATTTCATTTGGCCGATCGTTCACCCCCATATGATTGTTTACCCATTTTGAGGAACATCTGCGAAGAGTGATTTCACCTAGCCATCCTTGTGACACTGCCGTGATTGGAAAATTCCAACCTGTACCTGGAATCTACTGCTATCCCTGTTTATCACTCGTTCCTCAAAAGATGAGTCTTCTTTGAGGTCTTTTCATTTGACTCGTAAAATATGAAAAGTTTGCCGAGTTTTGGCCTTCCAGCTCGTTAAAGTGACCGGAAGAGCTATCCCTCCTCTAGATTTTAATCTTTTTGGACCTGAGGGATTATTACACAAAAAGGTCGAGCGCTTGTTTTATTCGGCTCGTTAAAGTTATCGAAAACTCATCCCTTCTGTATTGTTTTATACTTTTTCGGACTTAAGGGATTAGATGACGAAAAAGGAATTTTGGAGTTAACTTTCTGTACCTTTTCAGACTCTCTAAAAATGAAAATGACTGAGTTTTCCTTGTCATTAGACTCATTAAAATGATTAAATAGCGACAAACTTGTCTTTAGACGAGAACGAGTTTCCCTATCGCTAGGCTTGTTGAAACATAGCGATGGGCTTGCCCGAAGGGCAAGTTATAGAACAAGCATATGTTATCCTCCTCAAGCTTGACAAAAATAAAGAGGTACTGGTCAGAAATGACTGGGGAAAAATTGGGAGAACCTCAAAGCTTTAATGGTAGTAAGTCGCTCTTGAACATGACACTTTTCCTCCGTATCACATCGGGTTGGGTTGTTTCATTCACCGGTCTCATCACCATGGTCTTCGCCAAACCATCCACATTTGGGGTAATGCTACCGATCCATCGCATCAGTGTCGTTATATGTTCAAGAGATGTTGTTCAGAAAGAGTCAACCGTGTCCCATCCACTGCCATACATTATCCTTCATCCACCCATGATCGCCACCCTGAATCATATTTCATAGATTGTTTTCACCTCCACTAAAATCATTAGCTCCGTTCCGTGTCACTGATGTGGGATTCATTAAGGCCCTCCTTTGACGGATCGCTTCTTGTCGACTTCAGCTCATTATCCAAGAAGTTGATCTAGGAACACCCCCCTCAGTACTTTGAAGCTTGCATGCCTCAATGGCAAGTTTCTCACTTCCGGCGACAGGTATACATCAATGACCTTCGACCAGAAGATTTTGCGTGGTGTTCGACGCCAAGTCCTTTATTCACACCACGTGAATTGTACTGCAGTACCTTGAGGGTCATTATCATTATCGGTGATTCCTCTCGCGCTTGTTAACGGTTTACATTATTGACCGGTAATCAAGCGATGTCTTTCCATGTTCGACTTCAGCGCAATTCTCACATGGATCGACTTGTACTTAGAGTGAAGATCGAACGAGTTTGAAGACCCCGGATCTAGTTTCATCCATCCGGGCTGCGATATATATTCAGGATATAAAGACATTTGATATGTACATTATTACAGCAGATGATCATCCTACTCAAAGGATGATAATTTCAGCAGAGAATTATCAGTCTACCATCAGACGATCGTCTGTTATATGTACCAAAATGAATTTATAAAGCTGAGCATGGGAATGCCCGCCTCAGCTAGATCATGAAAGCAGAATGAAAAATAATGTATTGTATTGTATTTTATTACAGGTCACCTCTCAGCGATTGAATGAACTTCGGATCCTCCTGATAAAGCATTTCACCCGATAAACGACCTCATACTTTAGGGGGCAACTGTTATAGACATTTTTGTGCCTTACAGCATGAAGCATGAAATGTCAATAATCTGAGGGATCCAAAGTCCCTAAACATGTTGTTCCTGCCCCTAGAGGAACAAGGTCAGCAAACCACAGCACTAAATATCAGTTCTCCACCTGAAAACACTCAAAAACAAGCTAATTCTCGATCATGTCAACTGCTCCACTGAGCATCTGCGCTGAATGTCAACTGCTCCACTGTGTACCTGCGCTGAATGTCAACTGCAAAGAAGGCTACCTGCGCTGGGCGAGTTTGGCCAAGTGGCACAGTCATTCCTCAAGGTGTCAATGCCCAGGAAGCTTCCAAAATGACACTTGGATCAGGGAATTCGACTTGTGATGAGTAAGAGGGTCTAGATCTCCAAGTGGAAGCAAGAACCTCCAAGTGGACTCAATAACTGAAGAATAACTGAAGTGGGAGAGGACACTAGTCAGCTTCATGCCAGCTACAAGCTGACTCATCCTTTCTCCAAAACTCCTATATATAGAGCTCTCTCATGAGGTCTATAGAGGCTGGAATCTGGTGAATGTAAGGAAGTGCTGTTGGTTTGAGTATAGAACTATTGGGTGATTTGCTTGAAGGAGGTGAAGAGGAGATTTCTTTCTGCTGGGAGGTGATGCTGGATTGGGCCTTTTATGGTTGTATCACTTCCTGAACTTTACTTCTTCCATTAATAAAGCATTTGAGGTTCTTCTATATGCATGTGTCTCAATGGTGTGTTGTTATACTTGTGTATTTGGTTTATTCTAATCCTTGAATCAATTATGAATGTATGCTTCTTGTAGTTTCCCTCTCTTGTCATTTTGCAGGATCTTGGTGTAGCTGGGCCAGTGAAAGAGCAAGGAGCTAGGAGCAAGCAACAAAGAGAGAAGATTGGATGAATCATTAGCGGAAGACAACGGTTAGTGGATCTCTTTCTCCCCTCTCTTACATCTCATAAAGAAGTAATCTCAAATAGCTTTTCTTTGATTGTTGCTGAGGTACTATCACCCTTAGAGTGGGATAAGGTCATTCCATATTGGATACTTTTCCCAACAACACCTTGAGATTGATCTTGCTAAATAATAGATCTACGATTACTTGGAAACTTTAGAGAAAAGGGTGCATGTAAAGGTAAACTCACCTTTATAAACTGATTTTTATGAAGACCTTTCACATAAAGACCAAAACATTGTTGATGCCTTAAAGCAAGAAGTTTATGAACTAGAGTTGTTGAATAGACACATCAAAAATGAAAATGAAGTTTTGAAAGCTCAAAATGAGACCATGTTGCTAAGGATGTGTTACTGGTATAAAAAGAACCAAAAAATTAAGGCAAACAACAGGGGTCTTAGGTAGAAAGTTAAAGGGATACAAGGAAATATTTTGATGAGAAAGCCCCAATGGTCACTAAATGTTCAAAGCAAAGGGACATCAACAAACTTGGATGTGTTGATCCAAGCATGAGAGGCAGTTTAGTAATGGGGCATCTCTCCAATTTTGATTTTTTTTGCACGAGGACATGCAACATCTTCCACGTAGGGGAATGTTGGATCCCTGAATTATCCTCATTTTGACACACTTTTACCCTTTCTTTTCACCAAATCCATATGTATTTTTGCTACATTTACAAGTTTTGAGATCACCCAGGTCATCCTCAACTATAATATAAGGTATCATTCATTCATAACTCATCATATGTAATTTCTTTATGAAATTGATTGGAATCATGTTATGGCTACCGAAATGTACATTTTCCATAGGTAATCAAAATTTATGTAGCCAATTTCAAGGTTGATCATGTTACCAATAGTTTGAAGATGAATAGGATACATGGATAAGGGCCAAATGTCAAGAAAAAGGATATCCATCTATCATGCTTACCTAGAAGTCATAGAATTTGAGAATTTGACCAGTCAAAGAAAAATTTAAAAATTCCATTCTCGTGCAGGACTTTAAGGGAAACAATATCATCATCAGGCAACTATGGAAACAAGCGAGGAAGATTCAAGATCTGAAGGTGATGATGTGTTGATATTATTTGATCAAGAACCTTCATTATTTTCTCTTCTCATAGAAAATCATGGAGAATATACTCTTTTTTTTTTATTAGGAAACCTAAGTGTCGATTGAGGAACTAGCCACTTGGCATTATTTTCTTAAGAAGTTGTTGGTTAGAATAGTATAAATGGCTTAGATCTGAAACAAAGAACATCGAGTTTTTAATATGTAATTGTTGTTCATTTGTGAAGATGATTTTATTCTCAATGAATATAATTACTTTTTTCCTACATAATTGTGCATGCATTGGTGATCTAGTTCATTGATTTGAAGTTATTATTTCCTCGCGCTCAACAGGAGGACCCTCTGGCAAGTTGGGAGATAGTATAATATTGTTTAATTTCATCTTTCCATTTTTATGGCATTCGATCATATTTTCAATTAGCTAGATGCTCTTTACTTTGGATGATTCTCTATTTTCAAATCCGTTTTACTCATTATCATTTTGTTCTTAACAAGTTTGGTGCTCAATATTGGGTGCAGGTTTTGTGCATATTTTGGACACCTTTTCCCCCCATCCTTAACCATTTCACCTCTAAACCTATGGACTTTATATCATAATTACCTTTTTCCCGGTTATAAGAATACATTTTTGTTCTGACGTATTATTTTTCCATTTTTGTTGAATATGAATGAGGTGATATTTTTTTATGGCTAACTGAGGCAATTATGGAAAAGGCTCTTTGGTTCTATTTCTTTTAGGTGATTCTCCAAAGTCTAGGACTAAAGGATGAACAACGATGTGATAATTTACAAAGGGTTTTTTGAGTACTTGTCGTTTCAGACCATTGTTGTTACACCCCGAGTTGTTGTTACACCTCAAGAATTGTTGTTACACCTCAAGCATTGTTGTTACACCTCGAATTGTTGTTACCCCATGGGAAGTTGACTACACCACAACTGTCTAGGACCATGGGTACTATTCCACAAGATAGTTGTCATAAAGATTATATTATCTTTGGGCAACTAAGGAGTCAAGGAAGTTGTGATTTTAAGAAATTATGTAACAACAATAGGCCTTGTATTTAGAACTTGTTGTAATGATTTCTATTTTCTCTCGATATTGATCAACATGAGAATCATGAGATTCTCATGACTAATCTGTTTCTTATTTTGGACATGTAAATCTTATAAAGGAGACTCAGTTCCATGTAAATGGGATGGATAGTATCATTATTTTTCTCCTGTAACTCATAATCATTTTAATACAAAGAACAACATTGTTGATGTTTTCTTTTTAGACGTGGTGTTGAGACTTTACGCATCTCATCCCTGTGCCCTGCTAGGGAGGAAGGGACCTCCTCTTTAGCAGGGATTGTAGTAGCAACAATAACATAGTGGTAGATTAATTATTGTTCCTTTCTGTAAGTGTGAAATTATTTATGTCACCGTGTAATTTGCAGAATGGGTTTATTTATGTTTCCATATTTCTGATATGTTGTCACACATGATTGATTTGAACATAATATTCGGTCAGCTGGCTTAGTTAGTGGTGTGGTGTGTGGCGCGCCCTTTTCCTCGGTAACATGAAGCGTGGTTTCATTTCTGTAGAATTTTTTTGATTTTTGCATGAGTGTTACTTTCTGCAATTAAATTCAACGACATTTATTCTGTCTTTTATTTTTACTCTTGGTTGAAGTGTATCAGTGCAAACAATGCATATCCCTTTAAAATAAATAGACCTACCTTGCGTTGAAAATTAATGGTTGTGATTCAGTCATATTAATAATGATTAAATCGGCTCAACACTCAACATTAAAAAAAAAACAAAACAAAAATATTTCTTGCATTAGTCTTCTTATTTAAATTATTTGCTTAGTATCAGATTTAATTTAATGCTTGGATTGGTTCTCATTAAAAGTTTCACACACTAGTAATCTGTAAACACTTTTAGTTTAGATCACTACTTTCAAATTTGATCATTGCCTTTCTAGTTAGTTTGAGTTTCGCTTCATAGTTGGATTTCCTTATGCATTTTTAAGATTAGAATTGATTTCCAAGCACTTAAAATAGTTTCATTTCAAGTCAAATAGAATAATTTTATTTCAAGTTCAATAACATATAATTTCGATTACATTCAATAGAATAGATTTCAATTAAGTTCATTAGCACAAAATTTAATTCTCTTAATAAAATAGTTCTTCAATTCCTATTGTTAAAATAGTTTTCACTAATTACTTGCATTCTAGCATAGGTTGTTTTCAATTTTATCTCAATTCAAAAAGTCTTATAGAAAGAACATATGCATACACTTAATAAGAATTAGTCTTGAATAGATTAGATTGATAATTCATATTTAAAATTGATATTTTGGTTAAAAACAATATCCTAACATATATGTTTCACATACACTTCACAAGTACACAAGCCCTGGTCGATAATTTAATGAAGTAATTTAATTAACAATTGAATTTCCCAACAACCCCCACTCGGGATAGGAGAAAAATTAGAGACATCAACCACTATGTTGTGTGTAGAAGTAGATACAATAGGGAAGAAAAGGCTTCCTCAAATTACTGCTAAAGAATGTGTATGCACAATAATAGAATCAATAGCAATACTAGTGTTACTAACATTGGCCATCTCGAAAGAAGGAGAGTTTGGAGGAATGCTTTAAACTGAGGTACCCATGTACAATATAACTTAAGGAAGTTTTGATGAAATATGATCCAAATTAGTCCAAGAAGACTCTGATATATCTTCTAGTTCTACCTAATATTCTAAAGAACCTGACTAAAACATTACCCTATCAGGGAATGAAATGCTTCCATCCAAATCACGAAGGAAACCCTACTCTTTGAGAACCCCTCTAATGTAGAAACCCTTGGTGAAATATTTGTCTCCATTACATTAACTTGAACTAGCTCAAAAGAACCAACGAAAGCCTACCTATTCCTTCAAGGTGAAGGATCAACAGTTGTAGATAAAATCTCATGAAGCCTCCTAGACTAGTGTGCCAGTTGACCAACCACATTTTATAAATAAAAATAAGAAATGACTCAAATCACCTAAGGTAGGTTAGGAGCCCATATAACTCACTAAAAATTCCTAAATATATAGACAAGAAAACAACCTTAAGGTATTTCTACTATGGGTGATTAGAACCAGACAACAAAATACTAGAAAGTGGATAAAGGGTCTTCTAACGGTAAGCTTGGGATGATGAGGGCCCAAGTCCTACCAAAAAAGGTAACATAAAAAGTTATAATGGCCCCTTGACAATATTCGTTGTCAATGAAATTACCCTTGCTTTACAAGGAACCCTCCAGAAGTACTATGATAGTGATACAACATATATCTTTGGTACCACAGGTATCTCTTTCTTCGATGAATAGTGATTTCTACATGGTTCTACAAGAATATAATTAGAAAAAAAAATTCCTTTTATAAGCACTCACACATTTAAAATCAAATAAAAAGATCGAATGCTTTTCCTAATGCAACTAACCCTAATGAAAATTGATATGTAATGAAAGATTTTAGAATATGTCAACAGGTCCTAAGGAAAACAACCAACAAATGCAATAATTGGAAAACAAGACAAGAAAACAAGTGCAAGAATGCACCTATGCAAATCACAACTCTTGAAGCAAGAAGTATGCTTCAATGGACTGACAACATACCCAAGTCAAGAATGCCAAAATACTTTTGCTCAAACTCACGAACGAATGCAATGTGAAATAACAAAGCAAAAAAGGAATAAAAACTAAATGTTTTTTTTTCCTTTTTCTTTTGAAAATGAAACCCGAACATCAAGAAAGGATAAAACTAAGGATCTCAAATAAATAAAAAATATAAAAGACTCAATCCATAGAAACCAATATTTTCAAGTACAAGAAACTCAAATGTTTAAATCAAGCAAGAGAAAATAAGATAAAATAGATTCAAACAAAGTTATACAAGAGTTTCACAAACATGAGATTTAAGATTCTTAAATGAATGAGATTCTAGAATCTCATAAAAAAAGAACTCGAGCTCTCTACAACAACACAAAAAGCTAATGTAAAAATCACCTTTATGCCAAATAAAAGTAAAATGAAACAAATGGGCTACAAATCAATGAAAATATTGATACGAAGGACGTTTCAAAGATTAGATAGAATCCACAACCTCAGCAAGAAGATCAAGAACCCAGCTCAACACCTATAACTCTTGGAAAATAAGAAACCCTAAATAGATACAAAATTACTCTTTCATACAAAGTAAAGCATAAAATAAAAAGACCTCAAAACCATTTTTTTCAACCTTCAAGAAGCATTGGAGACCAAAACACATAAAAACCAACTTTCATGAGCATTCAGCCAAGTAAAATATTTTCATTTTCTAGAAATCTACAACACTATTAGAAGACAGTTTGTGTATGTACAATTTTTTAATAAATATAACATGTGCATACACGAGTTTCTTAAAGGAAGGCTATGTGACTATGGAATTGTTCCATAGAAAAATTGTGTACATATTGTTAACTAAGGGAAAATAAAAATAAAAATAATGCTAGATTCAAAAAGATTAGACTAGAAGATCTAGTCCACTACGATACCATAAGATTAGAAAAACTAACAAAAGACTACCCAAAAACCCAAATCAATCTTGAGAACCCCAAAGGAAAATACTAGAAAGTATTTCCCCTATGGAAATGCCAATTATGTTTGTGAGAAATATTCCCTAGGGCTAATGTTGAAAGCCCCAAAAAATAAGCCATAGAATTCAATGAAGAAGACTCAATCAAACATGCATACTACTTGAATTGAGAAAGGTAGGTAAAGAAGGCATACATGTGGGTCCTACATTTGTTGACAACACCACGGGGACGAAACCCTAACTCTTCCTCCTAGAGTTGAAAACCTATAAGATAGATAATAAAAAAACAACAACGAATCATAGCATTCAAAGTATATATGCATATAAGTAAGTCAAATCATAAAAATATCCATTACAAATCCAAAATCATAAATATAAAAAGGAAATTGTAATGAAATATGAGTTTCTTTATTGAAATGATAGTAACAATAGGTGGTTAAGCTATAGCATAATCATGGTTGCTGCCACTAATGGAACCTTCCTTTGGATCCTTCCTAGTTATGCTAATGAATACCTCCTCTCCAACATAAGTAATCTGATGCGAGATAAAGGAGCTCAACATCTATGCATGTAAACAAGGGTTTCCCACTGACAAGGAATTGCAGAGAGTACATGATAACATAGACCTGATTTGGGGTAATTTAGCAATTTAAGGATTCCAATGATTATGACATTTATTAAACCAACCCATAGGTGTTTTATACCACCAAAAACTAGTTAAGTTAGTTAGGCCATGGGATCCTCTCAATGGGTTTCTAGTATAACACATAAACCCCACCCAAAAATTAGTGTTTTAATATTATTTTCAAATTTAAAATGTTGTATATGAGAAGCATTCATAATAGCTAAATATATACATGGTTTTATAGTTGGTAAAGCACATAAGTTTTGAAATTTCCTTTTTAAATATAAGGACATGTTTGTAACAGAAAAAGGACATAACCAATCCAATGAAGAGAATCTAATGTATAGGAGTGGAAAAATATGTTAAAACAATGTGAACCTATAGCTTATACTTCCTCTTGATGAAGAACTAAGAATTATTATTTGTAGGAAAAAAACTATTTAATTTGTAGTAACTAGCAAGGTTGGAATTCTTGGACTTGTATAAGGGGACTTTGGGGCTTGTCTTTTAGGTGCTAGACCGTAACATTACATAGAACTATTGTGTGTTCCAATGGCACTCAAAATTTTAGACTGACCTCTAAAATCCTTCTCAAAATTCTATAAATACTATGTTCACCATGATAGTTTCGAGGAAAAGAGATAGACCCATCAACTGTCAGGATTAAATATATTTGTTAGGTCCATTAAGTGATGGGACCATCTGCCACCTGTTGACATTATCACTATGTATTTCCTTCTCTATCAAGTAGTGGTGGTGGAGTAGTGATTGAATTTGATGTGAAAATGGTCATCTGTCAGTGCCATCAATTAATGGGACTGCCACTACTGTAAGAAAATTATTTGTATTGACTGGCCTTCTTTTGATAGGGTGATTATGCGTGTGATGGATCAATGGCCTGTAATCATTTCAAGGCCCCTAGTGTCTACAATGGATTTATAAGGCGGGCGGGGTCTGACATTGGAACTACCACTGTGAGACCTTCATTAAGTGGGTGATACATTTGAACGAAATGATTATTATGTGACCTTGATATGGGTCCAATCTATGTCCCTAATTCACCTTGGCCCCCTCAAAGTTTGGGGCGTGTCAGCAATAGGAAAACACCATGAAAAAATATATTTCAATTTGATGGGAACTTGATTTAATGGATTGCCCACCGCTCATCACTCGATGCTCATTTATTCATTTAGGTATTGTTCAAATAGCATGGGTGGAAATGCAACCAAGAAATATGACATGGACCTAGCCCAATGGGTCCCACTAGGCTAGCTTTTCAAGGTTATGTGGGGGTCTCAAGGGCACCATGTGGCTAGCATGATGACATGGCCTCTTTCAATTGAGCATAAATTTTCATTCAAGATACATATTGAGTAAATTTTATATCTTCGAAAATATCTCGATGAGTTGGCTATGGTAGTGGTATTAGAATTAAATTTTGAAAACTTTGAATAAGGAGGATTTATGTGACCTCATATTCGTAACTAACCTTAGATGTCAGGACAAATTATCAAGTAACACCTTCTACAACTTGAGATAGTATAAGGAGGTGGAAGGGAGTTACAAAGTGTTATCAGAGCATTGGTTCAAAAATTGCGGCTAGAGGGCTAAAAATACATCATATGAATTAAAGGTTCAACATTAAAACTAAAAAGACTCATGGATAGAATCTAATATAACTTTTTAGTTGTTGCATATGTTGACTTTGTTTAGATTTACAACTAATATGAGTACTAACCTTGCTAGTATGCTTACATTTCTTTTAATTTATGTGCGATGAACTTGAAATTTTAATTTAGGGGACAAATTAAGATCAACGGATAATAATGTTGATAGAAAAAGTAATGAATTCATGTACTTATGCTATATTTAACTAACAACTATTTTTGTGTGACAACACATAATGTTATAGACATTTTTGTGCCTTACAACTCCAAGCATGAAATGTCCATAAACCAAGGGCTCCTAAGTCCCTAAAAGTGTTGTTCTAACCCCTAAAGGAACAAGGTCAACAGATTACAGCTTCTCCCAGAAGTTCTCCACCAGAAACTGCTCATAATAAGTCAAAACAGGATCATTTCAGCTGCTCCACTAGCTAGGTGCGTTGCATTGCACCTAAATACACTGGCTAGGTGCATTGCAATGCACCTAAATACACTGTGAGGGTGCGTTGGGCGAGAAATGACAAATGGCAGTGTCATTCCGTGAGGTGGAGAGACAATGGAAGCTTCCAGAATCTTCTCCTATGACACTTGCCTCACTGAATTCGACCAAGGATGAGTAAGAGGCCTTCAGTCTCCAAGTGGAAGCAAGAACTGACAGAGAGAAGACACTAATCAAATCACAAGCTGACTCATCTTCCTTACACATATCTATATATGGATCCCTCATCCCAGAGATCCAGAGGCTGGAATTTTGCACATTGTAAGGAATTGCTGTTGGTTTTGAGACAAACATCAGAGTATTGGGTGATCTATGCTTTGTTGGAGGTGAAGAGGGGCTTCTTTGCTGGGAGGTTGATGTTGGGTCAGGAACCATTGGTTGTAACTCCTCCTGGATCTTTTCTTGTTTATCAATAAAAACTATTTGAGTTTTTCCTCCATGCTTGTGTATCATTGATGCTTGTTACATTTGTATGGTTAACTTAAATATGATCCTAAGTTGTTTATGAATATAGATCCATGTCTTTGTATAGTGTTCTTCTTCTGTGATCTTACAAGTACTTGGTGAAGCTGGGCAAGTAAGGGAGCAGGTAGCTGGAAGCTGTCAAAGAAGAGAGGGTTCAGATCAAAGGATTAGCGCAAGACACAGGTTGGTTCTTTCTATTCCTCTCTATCTATAGTTCATAAAGGAAATACAAAAGCAGTTTTTCTCTTTTTGTTTCTAAGGCAGCTGTCACACCTTAGTGGGATAGAGCAGTTCTAAATAGACACTTTTCCCGGTAACAAAATGGCGACTCCGCTGGGGAGAATGTCTAATTAGTTTGTTTGTGTATCTCTTTGTTGTTTGTTTCATAAACTCATAAGTAGCATTCGAACTGCATTTTCCATAACAAATGCAAAGTAGACATCTGCTGCTTCAATCCATTCATTGGATTTGTTTATGATTTGAACAGTTGATTCACAAACTATCTGATTGCCCTTGTGATAGCTCTTAGACCCTCCTTAGATCTACCCCTGATTGTCCATTAATGATTGCTTTTACTCGACCAAAAACCAAATACTGAACTGCAAACTATGACCCAGAACCCAGACAGATTCTTGTTTCTGGCCCAGCGTAGGTACTGTTAAGAGATCCTGAATTTCAGCGCACTTCCCGAAAGGGCAACCTGCGCTGCAATGCAGTTTCTCTGTGTTACAGGTGCGCTGATCATACTAGCCCTCTGCAGCTGAGGTTCTTGTGCTTCATTCTCTCCAGTTCTATCTCTGAATTTTGCTTCCTGTGATCAGTATATGTCTGTTTAAAACCCATTTTCCTTGCTGTTATTCCGCCTCCTTTGTACAAAAGAACTGTAGATGTTTTTGTGTGTTTGTTGAGTCGTTTACAGTTTTCCATTGCAAAAGTAGAATAGTCGTACTATCATCCTTTGATTTAGATCTGTCGCAAGTGTCGATTTCGATCATAGGAGAAAGTTTGATTGCTGTTGATGGTCGATTATGCTGTTACTATTGCCTTTGGTCTGAATTTGTGATTTTCTAGTGTAAAAACGAGTATTCATTTCAAAATCGTAAAGTGTCGTAATCGTCTCTATCTTTTGATTTCGAAAAGAAGCTTGTTTGTGTTTGTCGCTTGAAAGCAAATTCAGATTTGTACATCAACTTTCTTTTTAGCATCAATACTAAGAAAGTCGAAAACAAATACATGCATGTGAATTTGCATATAGACAGTTTGTTTGGCTTGATTTAGGAAAGCGCATTTACAGTTTGCTCTTTGCTCTTTGTGAAACGATTGTGTCTTTCTTTTCCTCTAGTAGCTAGGATTTTCATTGCACAAAAGAGATAAAAGTTTGTTTATCATCTTTTAGATTACATTTTAGGAATTACATCTACATCTCGTGGTGAACCCAAAAGGCAAACTTCATAAGCAAGATCAACTTAAAATAAATTCAATGAATCTAACAACACTTTGGAACTTAACGCACAACATTTAGAGGTCTAGGCTAGAGACGTATTTCGGCGTCGTAAAGCTTGGTAACTATTGTCCTCACTGATGGTTGGGTGATTCCTCCACTTTGAGACGATAAGTGCCAGTACGGACTTGTACTCCCACGTACCGTCGAGTATATTTTGGGAGACCCGTATAGGCTTAAATCCTTTATCCATAGGAAGTTGTGTCTGCCGCCCTATCGATCACAATGCACTGAACACAACATTTGGGAAGATTGACTGCCGTACCATAAAAAGTGTTCTACAGTTTTGCGATTGGTTGGTACTCCCTCTACCTAGATCTCCAGAGTAGTCCCTTTCGTTCCTTTTCAGACTCCTTAACGGAAAAGGTCCATATGAGCACTTGTCACTTCAGGCTCATTAAAAATCGAAGGAGACTAGAGTCATCTTTTGTTTTTTTCTCGACTCTTAAAAACTGAAAAAACAAGTTGTGTTAAAGCGTATAAAATTTATTTTAAACGGAATATTCATTACCCTTTCCTACGTTGATCTTGGGTTGAGAAAATGGAGTCTACCAACCAAGGAATTCCCCTTAGTGGAAATCCTAGTCCCTTCTCCTCTTGGGGAGATGTTGGTGCGCCCCATATGGCCACATTGTCGCTTCCAGGGCTGACAATTGGTTTGCCTGTATGGCTCTTCTCAACCTCTGTCGTTCAGAACACCAGTATTCCTGAACAATCGAATCAGCAATTAGACGAGTCCAGAGTTGCCCACCAGCATTCTACTTCCTCTAATTCTTCCTCTCCTCCTTCCTCTTTGTTTGATGGGGCTGGTAAAGCCAAAAGTCATGTTCCTAAGGAGAAGAAGGAAAAGAAGAAGAAAGAGAAGAAGAAGAAGGAGCCAAAGGCGAATGGGGGAAAACGAGTGTCGTCTAACGAAAATCCACACACTGCACCGACCAGGCCTAAATTGCCATGTGTCATTTGCAAAGGAGACCACTTTCACAGAGATTGTCCTTACATCCCTCGGATCTTAAGGGAATGGTCTCCTCGTTTGCACAATCCGGTGTCGTCAACCTCTGATGATCATGTTGAAAGCACACCATCAACTAGTGAAAGTGAAGCCCCAGGACAAAAAGGGAAATGTAGATTTCCTTGTAAACTGTGCGAAGGCGATCATGCCATCCACCGTTGTCCCTTCTTAGACGAAGCTAAAAGAGTTTTGGATGATCGTCCGGTTTCACCGTTACGACTTCCTCCTGGATATAAAAAACTCTTGCCGAGTCCATCACTAGTTGAAAATCCGGCTGGCCCGCTCAGGTGGTCGGCTGAAGCACCTATCATTGAAGATAAACCATCTGAATCCATACCAGATGAAAGTCAAAAGGTCGAGGTGGCAGTTGACCCGGTCTTGCCTTCAGAGGTTTCATCTTCAGATGATACAGTCACTGAAGAGAACAAGGATGACACCGTCCAAATTCTCTTCATAAACACAGACTCCGACGAAAAAGGGGGCAATTTACCCGTTCCTTTACTGCAGGAAGGAAGTTCGTCAGAGCCGTACCCGGCCATCTATTCGGTCCCACCTCCAAGCAACCTAGTTGTCTCCTTCGACTGGAATCAACTAGGCAGACCCCGTTTACCAGCAAGCGTACCATTCCGAATTATCGTTCAAATATATAGAATGGTTATGGCTGGTACCATCATAGATGAGGGGGCTTCTGTGAGTATCCTTTCCTCAACTGCTTGGAAAGCGCTTGGTTCGCCATCGCTTTTGCCTGAGATGAGAAATCTAACAGGCTTTGATAAAGGAACCAGTCGACCTTTAGGGATCCTTCCTGATGTGCCCATAACATTGAGAAGGAAAATAGTTCGCATGAACGTAATGGTAGTTCAAGGACCCCTGGATTACAATCTACTCCTTGGACGAGACTATATTTATTGCATGGGAGCAATTGTCTCCTCACTCTTTAGAGTAATGTGTTTTCCGCACGAAGGAAGAGTGGTCAAGCTCATGGACCAGCTTTCATTTCCCGGATCATACAGAGAAAATAGTCATATACCATCCCTGAATGGTCTTTTCACGCAAGAAATGTCTCAATCTCCAGTCCGTCCTCCCGATGAATGCGAGTAATTCGGAGGGATATGACTGAAACCCAGGGGGCATGCATCCTGGTCTGCTTCGGCAGGAAAACTTCGGGTATAGGGTAGGTTTCCGCGGGAGAATATGACTAGTCTGTACCCCCGTCCGTGATTGGAAGAGGGGGTTATTCTAGAACAAGATTCTCTTGTCAAAGTTATGTCAGGGATGGTCACACTATACCATCCGTTCACCTTTGTTTATTTCGGTAGACATTGCCAAAGAAGTGTTTTGTTTGCACTGTGAATAGAACAATCTTTGGGTAACCTGTAAGAGGTAGGCCTCTCTTGGTAAAACAAATGTTTTGGTGAGAGAAGTAGAGGTAACCTTGAAACTCTGTTTTATACCTGGGGGCATGCAAACCTTTTGGAATGCAAGCAAAGAGCGATTATTTATTTGTTTTTTGGATTAGTCGTTTCCTAACTTGCATAAAGAAAGGATGTGGGGCAAAACTCTAAAAGTTGCCATTTTTATATGAGACATTCTTATCATACGACTGGATTAATCGAGCAGTGTTACCGCAAGGTTCAAGCTCGTTAA
Source organism: Pinus tabuliformis (assembly GCA_031772625.1). Lineage (NCBI taxonomy): Eukaryota > Viridiplantae > Streptophyta > Pinopsida > Pinales > Pinaceae > Pinus > Pinus tabuliformis. The sequence goes on along the minus strand of CM062805.1, from coordinate 516,441,395 downwards.
AAAATAAACCCGCACCGAGCAAATGTTTCCACCCGCGTTTAAGCTCGTTAAAAAATGAACTATTCCCCGTAAATAACCACCGTGAATGTAGTACTTCAGCCATTAAAGCCTTGGTCGTGTTTGCACCGTCACCTCCACTTTTTCATTGGCCGATCATTCACCTCCACTTGATTGTTTACCCATTTTGAGGAACAGCTGCGAAGAGTGATTTCACTAGCCATCCTTGTGACACTGCCGTGATTGGAAAATTCCAAACCTTACCTGGAATCAGCTGCTACCCATTTTATCACTCGTTCCTCAAAAGACGAGTCTTCTTTAAGCTCTTTTCAACTGACTCGTAAAATATGAAAAGATTGCCGAGTTCTTGGCCTTCCAGCTCGTTAAAGGGACAGGAAGTGCTATCCCTCATCTAGATTTTAATCTTTTTGGACCTGAGGGATTATTGCACAAAAAGATCGAGCGCTTGTTTTGTTCGGCTCGTTAAAACTATCGAAAATTCATCCCTTCTGTATTGTTTTATACTTTTTGGACTTAAGGGATTAGATGACGAAAAAGGAATTTTGGAGTTACCTTTACGTACCTTTTCAGACTCTCTAAAATTGAAAAGGACCGAGTTATCTTTGTCGTTAAACTCGTTAAAAAGATTAATAGCGACAAACTTGTCTTTAGACGAGAACGAGTTTCACTATCGCTAGGCTCGTTAAAACATAGCGATGGGTTTGCCCGAAGGGAAAATTATAGAACAAGCATATGTTATCCTCCTCAAGCTTGACAAAAATAAAGAGGTACTGGTCAGCAATGACTGGGGAAAAATTGGGAAGAAAACTCAAAGAATCTTTATTGGTAGCAAGTCGCTCTTGAACATGACACTTCCACTCCGTGTCCGAGTCGGGTTGGGTTGTTTCATTCACTGGTCACATCGCCATGGTCACACCATACCATCCACATTTGGGGTTAATGCTACCAATCCATCACATCAGTGTCGCCGACATGTTCAAGAGAAGTCATCCAGAGAAGCCACCTGTGTCTCACCCACTACCATACATTATACTCCATTCTTTCATGACCGCCACCCTGAACCGTATATCATCAGATCGTTTTCACCTCCATCAAAATCATTTGCTCCGTTCCGTGTCATTGATGTGGGATTCATTAAGGCCCTCCTTTGACAGATCACTTCTTGTCGACATCAGCTCATTATCCAAGAAGTTGTTCTAGGAACACCCCATTCAGTACTTTGAAGCTTGCATGCCTCAATGGCAAGTTTCTCACTTCCGGCGACAGGTTTACATCAATGACCTTCGACCGAAAGATTTTGCGTGGTGTTCGACGCCAAGTCCTTTATTCACACCACGTGAATTGTACTGCAGTACCTTGAGGATCATTATCATTATCGGTGATTCCTCTCGCGCTTGTTAACAGTTTACATCATTGACTGGTAATCAAGCGATGTCTTTCCATGTTCGACTTCAGAACATTTCTCACATGGATCGACTTGTACTTCGAGTGAAGATCGGATGAGATTGAAGACCCCAGATCTAGTTTCATCCATCCGGGCTGTGATATATATCCAGGGAAATAAAGACATTAAATGTACAAGCATTGCAGCACAGATAATCATCCTACCAAAAGGATGATGGCTCTATCAGAATCATCAGTCTACAATCAGACGATTGTCTGTCCTATGTACATGAAAATGAATTTATAAAGCTGAGCATGGGAATGCCCGCCTCAGCTAGATCATGAAAAACAGTATGAAGATAATGTATTGTATCTTATTATAGGTCTCCTCCCAGCATTGAAAGAACTTCGGATCCTCATAATAAAGCATTTCACCCGACACCAAAAGGTTAACGGCCTCATACTTTAGGGGGCAACTGTTATAGACATTTTTGTGCCTTACAACTCCAAGCATGAAATGTCCATAAACCAAGGGCTCCTAAGTCCCTAAAAGTGTTGTTCTAACCCCTAAAGGAACAAGGTCAACAGATTACAGCTTCTCCCAGAAGTTCTCCACCAGAAACTGCTCAGAATAAGTCAAAACAGGATCATTTCAGCTGCTCCACTAGCTAGGTGCGTTGCATTGCACCTAAATACACTGGCTAGGTGCATTGCAATGCACCTAAATACACTGTGAAGGTGCGTTGGGCGAGAAATGACAAATGGAAATGTCATTCCGCGAGGTGGAGAGACAATGGAAGCTTCCAGAATCTTCTCCTATGACACTTGCCTCACTGAATTCGACTAAGGATGAGTAAGAGGCCTTCAGTCTCCAAGTGGAAGCAAGAACTGACAGAGAGAAGACACTAATCAAATCACAAGCTGACTCATCCTCCTTACACACATATCTATATATGGATCCCTCATCCCAGAGATCCAGAGGCTGGAATTTTGCACATTGTAAGGAATTGCTGTTGGTTTTGAGACAAACATCAGAGTATTGGGTGATCTATGCTTTGTTGGAGGTGAAGAGGGGCTTCTTTGCTGGGAGGTTGATGCTGGGTCAGGAACCATCGGTTGTAACTCCTCCTGGATCTTTTCTTGTTTATCAATAAAAACTATTTGAGTTTTTCCTCCATGCTTGTGTATCATTGATGCTTGTTACATTTGTATGGTTAACTTAAATCTGATCCTAAGTTGTTTATGAATATAGATCCATGTCTTTGTATAGTGTTCTTCTTCTGTGATCTTACAGGTACTTAGTGAAGCTGGGCAAGTAAGGGAGCAGATAGCTAGAAGCTATCAAAGAAGAGAGGGATCGGATCAAAGGATTAGCGCAAGACACAAGTTGGTTCTTTCTATTCCTCTCTATCTATAGTTCATAAAGGAAATACAAAAGCAGTTTTTCTCTGTTTGTTTCTAAGGCAGTTGTCACACCTTAGTGGGATAGAGCAGTTCTAAATAGG